>JAABUG020000003.1:4635-121560 GCA_011319215.2 Scortechinia acanthostroma
CAGCGGTACGAGATGGCGCACACCTTCATATTTGGGTATGATGCGTCGCGGTAGCGTTCGGACATCTCTAATCTCTTGCAGATACGAAGAAGCCGAGAAACCCCTTGCCAGCAGAATTCGTCGACCGAACCCCAATCTGGCGGGTCGAAGTTGATTCAGAGCCACTTGCATTATAAAAAGCACTGGCTCGCAGAGCTATCCATTAGCTCAAGTCACAAGCTATTCCTCCATCTTCAACTCGTGATGCATCGACTCACATTACGGATGGTTTCTGTCCATTTTCTAACCCGGTCTTTGTGAGTCACACCTTCTAGAATGTTTGAAGTATTTCTTTATTTCAAGGTCATTCTCAATGCTTACAGCAGCTCCCTCATTGCTCTAAGTCAGGCGAAGTAATTTCGTGTAGAGTATCAATAGGAATTTTAGTAAAAGCGATAGGATCATTATCATAGACAACGCAAGATGACGACCCCACAAAACAATGGAGCATCCCCCACTGACCGCCTTTCCCTAATAGTAGGCCAAGGTACGTCACTCACGCTGCGAGAGTGTGCTTTATTGCCTAGGTAAGGTTGTCTAGTACCCGCTGTGTCATCACAAGATCCCTTCATCCATCCTTCGCTTGCTTGTGCCCACCAGCAGCCGTGGTGGACCGATGATTACTGTGATTATTGTTATTTAGCTTCCTGTCTCTTTCTCTCTTCTTATTTCCACTGCTCAAAGCATGGCTTGACATACTTTCTCCTCATCTTATTCACTCACTGTGCTTCTCCATTTACGACCTCTCGTGTCGCCCACATAGTTTTAGGCAGCGAAATCCTGCTTAATACCTAATCCTCCGGTGCCTTAATTGGTCGTGTGCTTTGTACAAGTGGGACTTCGCTGACTTCATTTTCTCAGCCTTCATCTCGATCGTTCCAATTTGACTACCGATTTGACCACGGAGGTACTTAAACAGCTTCAACGAAGGTTATCTGCTCGTCATGGGGTCTTCAGAGATTCGTCAGCGAAAGCAGGCACCTGGCCTGAACGGTGATACCGAGGTTGAGAAGCCTCATGGCGTCGAAGACACCGAGCCGCGCCTCAAGCACGGCATTCCTATGCAGCTCCTTCGTTCCTTGTTACTTGCAACATGGTTCAATTGCTGCTGCGTCATTATTTTCGCGACCCAGTTGATCGGATCTCCTCTTTATTTCATAAACAAAGACTATTACTATAAGTACATGGCTCTGACGAAGCAATCGTTTGGCTTGGTCATAACAGCCCTGACACAATGGGGCTGTCCAACATATGTGCGCGTCAGTGGGGACGAGAGCGTGCGAGGTCAGATTCACCTGACTAAGGATGGACGTCTCAAGACCCAATTTCCGGAGCGTCTAGTCATGATTGCCAACCACCAGGTGTATACCGACTGGATCTATCTTTGGTGGATCGCTTACACGAACCGAATGCATGGCCGCGTCTTCATCATTCTCAAGGAATCGCTTAAGTATATTCCAATCCTCGGGCAGGGTATGGCATTCTACGGCTTCATTTTTATGGCCCGTAAATGGTTGTCCGACAAACCTCGATTACAACATCGTTTGGAGAAACTCAAGACCCGCATGTCCGGTTCTCAATCGGAATCCTCGCAATACGACCCCATGTGGCTCCTGATTTTCCCAGAAGGCACCAACTTGTCCCTAAATACGAAACGACGGAGCGATGAATATGGCAAAAAGCAGGGGCTACCACCCCTGAAACATGAGATCCTTCCTCGGTCGACCGGTCTCTTCTTCTGCCTACAGCAGCTGAAGGGAACTGTCGATTGGGTATATGACTGCACCGTTGCGTACGAAGGGCCACCGTAAGTTTCGAAAAGCGATTTCCATGGTCACTACACATGATCGACTAATATCTTTCTTTTTCTCAATTGTAGGAAGGGCAGCTATCCCGACAAGTACTTCACTCTCCGATCCACATATTTGCAGGGAAGGCCTCCGACATCCGTCAACATGTACTGGAGACGATTCGCTATGTCCGAGATTCCTTTGGATGACCAGAAAGAATTTGATAGCTGGCTCAGGGCGCGCTGGACGGAAAAGGATGCGCTACTTGACCAATTCTTTGAAACTGGAAGGTTCCCAACTGCCCTGGCTGGCAGCATTGACGCTGGAGATGTGTCCGATGTACAGAAAGAGGCTGCGTCCAAGGGCTTTGTGGAATCGCATGTCCGGCTACATCACTGGGCGGAGCTTGGGCAGATTTTCATGATACTAACGGGCATGGCCTTTCTCTGCAGATTGCCCAAGGTTTTTGGGCTATGGGACTAGAACAACTTCAAGTCGCCCGGGCAGCGTTAGATTATCAGTAACTATATTGCTAATATTCTTACGAGTATGAGATGACGAATGAAATGAGATGATAGATTGACGAAATATGCGAACCATCGGAAAACAGCATGAGATGAATATACTATGGTTGTACTCGATCTCAGCGCACAACGGAGTAATTGTCGAGGTATGGCCGAGCACCCAACGCACACCTTTAAACGAGCGACCAAGTGGATAAGCCAAATTACTCGAAAACAACGCCAATGAACTGGTTGGATTCTTCAATATCACCATCCAGCAAGCACAGTCCTCAGGCGGATGTGGTATCATCAATTCGATTAACTGTGGCGGTGCGACTTAAAGCACTAGCCACTTAAGATGCCTCAGGCTCCAACGTAGATTATTCCGCAGCCGCAGACTGCTCTTTACGGTGTTCACAGCTCCAACTGAAGAGCTGGTTTCTTGTCCGGGTCCAGCAAGAAACCTCGGAGTCTTTCTCTATTTCAACACCCGAGAAGTCTATAAGTTTTTCTCATCTAAAATGATCATGACTTGAGCTTTGCCACGAACCTCCACTCAGCTCAAATCCGAACAGTCGCATCTCTCCGTGTTTCCTACCGTCTCATCTCGGAGACCCTCACAAAGGACAACACATATCACCTCCAGCCTAGGAAAGCGTCATGTCGTCGTTAGAAAACGGCTACGCCAATGGCGTCAATGGCAATTCATACCTAACCGCCAGTTCTCAGGTTAATCTTCGCTTTTCTGACATACCCTCTGCGATCGATATTCCCGCTTCGACCCTTGATAGCGAAGTTGAAGTCAGTTTGGAAGGCCTACCAGACGACCCCACCGAGCTGTGTACCTTACTGGAGAACGAGAAAGCCGCGAAGAATTTCTGGGTAATCATCGCGCTAGCCTACGCCAAGCAGAAGCAGATTGATCATGCGATCGACATTCTCAATAAAGGCCTGGCTTCGGTCGCTCATGGGGCAGCCAAAGAGAAACTGGGTCTACTGGGCTGGGTCTGCTGGCTGTTGATGCTGAAGAGCCGACAAGCCCCCCGTGTCGCTTCGGAAGGGGAACTGTATACAGAAGCCAAGACCAAGGACTATTACCTCCAGCTGGCGACGTCAACGCTGAACGAGGCGTCGCGGCTGAATCCGGCTTTTCCTCCTTTGTTTCTCGCCCGAGGCGTTCTGTCGCTCCTGCGGGCTTCCTTGCACCCACCAAGACCGGTTCGACCGGGATCAGTTGATACATCCGAGAGAGTGGAGTCGCTGCGACTGGCGCTCAAATCCTTCGACGAATCGTCAAAGGCGTTTGGAGGCCGGAATGTGATGGCGATCCTGGGACGTGCCAGAGCGCAATACTTGCTGGGCAGGTATGCGGAGGCGCTCGAGGGGTATCAGAAGGTTCTGATGAAGATGCCTGGTCTGACGGACCCAGACCCTCGAATCGGTATCGGGTGCTGCTTATGGCAATTGGGCTTCAAGGATCAGGCGAAGGTTGCTTGGGAGCGGGCGCTGGCAGTCGTGAGTTACGAAGGCTATTGTGAATTTGCAGAGCATTACTGATGTCATTTCTTTTTCATCTCGTGCAGAATCCCGACTCCAAGGTTGCCAACATCCTGCTTGCCGTTTATTACCTCTATGACAGTTCGCGACACGCGACGACAGATCCTGCCTTCGGCTCGTTGTACAAGGTGGCCATGACTCAGTACACGCAGAAGGCCTTCAAATTGGACAAGGAATACCCCATGACGTGTGCACTCTTTGGCAGCTATTTCCTCTTGAGAAAATCCTACTCCACCGTGGAGACGCTTGCGCGGAAAGCCATAGAGCACACTGATGTAATGGCGATTGCTAGTGACGGCTGGTATCTCCTGGGACGCAAGGCTCACTATGAAGGTGACCTTGCCCGCGCAGCGGAGTACTACAGCCGCTCAGATCAGGCGCGAGGGGGCGGCGACAAAGGGTATCTTCCTGCAAAGTTCGGTGCGGTGCAGATGCAGGTATCCAACAAAAACTACGACGATGCGAAGTTCCGGTTGGAGAAAATCATACAGCAAACCAAGAACCCCGAATGTATGATCCTGCTTGGGGCTCTTCACGCCGAGGAGGTCTTTGCTGCTCAGGCCAGCGGTAGCAAGGAGGACAAGTCGGCGGAAGCCAAGAAGGCCATCAGCCTGCTGGAATCGGTCCGTAGCCTGTGGAAGGACGAAGCCAAGAAGGTTTCTCCTGATGAATCAGTCTTGGTGTACCTGTCTCGCCTCTATGAGCAGGTTGCCCCGGAGAAGAGCATGCAATGCTTGGCTCAGCTGGAAGAAATGCAACTGGCTGAAATCGCCGAAGAAGAGCGTCCGGAGGATATTGAGGACGAGGAAGAAGTCAAAGCCATCCTCCGAACGAATCTTCCCCCTCCACTTCTTAATAATATGGGCTGCTTTATGTACCAAGCGGACAAGGTTGACCAAGCGAGAACGCTATTCCAGGCAGCTTTGAATGCTTGCGTTCGGTCACAGGAGAAGGAGGCACAGCTTGACACAGATGCTCTTGTAACGACCATTAGTTACAATCTGGGCCGTGCCTACGAAGCCTCCAACATGCAAGATGAGGCGAAGAAAGTTTACGAAGGCGTGCTTGAACGTCATGCCGACTACACAGAAGCCAATGCGAGACTCACGTATATTGCTCTTCGACAGAGTCCTACGGATGAAGGGCCGAAGAAGATGGCCAAACTCTACGAGGCCGACTCGACGAATCTCGAGGTCCGCGCTCTCTTCGGGTGGTACCTGAGCAAGTCCAAGAAGCGGGCGGCGAACCTCGCCGAGGACCACGAGCAGCGACATTACAAACATACCCTGCAGTACTTTGACAAACACGACCGCTACTCGTTGACCGGGATGGGCAATGTCCATCTGACGACAGCGCGGGATATGCGGCGCGAGACCGACCAGGATAAGGAGAAACGCCGCAAGATGTACGAGAGGGCCGTCGAATTCTTCGACAAAGCTCTGCAGCTAGATCCCAAGAACGCCTACGCGGCGCAAGGTATTGCTATTGCCCTCGTCGACGATAAGAAAGACCACGCCGCCGCCGTGCACATCTTCTCCAAGGTCCGGGATACCCTGAGGGACCCCAGCGTCTACCTGAATCTGGGTCATGTGTATGCCGAACTCCGACAATACTCTCGGTCGATTGAGCATTACGAGGCAGCGCTGTCGAAAGATCGTGCTCGCGATGCACAGATTCTGGCATGCCTGGGGCGAGTCTGGCTGCTGAAGGGCAAGCAAGAAATGAACTTGTCCGCCATGAAGACGGCGCTGGACTACGCCAAACGAGCGCACGCCGTTGCGCCCACACAGGCTCATCTCGAGTTCAACGTTGCATTCGTGCAAAACCAGATTGCCTCGCTGGCGTACAGCTTACCAGAGACGCAGAAGACGGTGCAGGACGTTGAGGAAGCCGCGGAGGGGCTTCACCAAGCTATTGAGACCTTCGGGCGCATCGCCAAGGTGAAGAACCCACCGTACCCAGCCGCAGCGCTGGAGCAGCGCGCCAACATGGGCAAGACGATCATCAAACAGTTGGAACGTGCGCTCCAAAGCCAGAGGGAATACGAAGAGAAGAACGCGGCAAAGCTGCAGCAGGCGCGCGAGGCTCGAGAGGCAGAGATCCGCAAGCGGGAGGAGGAGGTGCGGAAGGCGCAGGAAGCCGAGCAGGAACGCAAGAAGAAGCTTGCGGAGGAGCGGCAGCGGATGATCGAGGAAGCCCAGCGACTGGCCGAGCAGCGGGCGGAAGAGGAGAGGGCGCGCGAGGAGGCGGAGATGACGGTGGATTCGGAAACTGGCGACAGAGTGAAGCGGAGAAAGAAGACGTCGTCCAAGCGCAAGAAGAAGAGGGCGGAAGACGATTTCATCAGCGACGGGGAAACGCCTCGGCGGGCAGGCACTGGGGAGCCCGGCAGCGAGGGTGAGGCGGCGCCCAAGAAGCGCAGACGGCTGGAGCGTCGGTCCGGCGGCAAGGCGCAGAGCAAGTACAAGAGCAGCGAGATTGTGGAAGATTCGGACGTGGAGGATGAGGTGGACGAGGCTGCTGCGCGTGATTCAGATCAGGAGATGCGCGACACCCCGGCCGATGATGCCGAGGATGTGGTGCAGCGACGTCGAGCCAAGGTGACCCGTCGGATTGCGGACGAAGATGATGAGGATGAGCAAGAAGAGGCAAGAGCCGAATCAGCAGGTCCAGTTCATGAGAATCAAGACGATGATGATGATGGGTTGTTCGGCGAGAGCCCGCGGGAGGAAGATATGGAGATGAAGGAGGATGACCAGTAATCGGCCTATATTCAAGTCTACGGACGCTACATGTAGTTTTAGATTTGAAGCATTTTTCTTATAGTTTGTCGCTGCTCGTCCGTTTATCTTATTGTTTCTATGATATCAATCGGCGTTGAGGACGAAGTCACAGGGCGAAAGGGGCGGAACGGGCATTTTGTTGATATTTACGTGATTTGTATACTAGTTGCAACCAGAGGGAAGTTCTCTCAGAGGATCTTCTTCAGGCTGAAGATTGGGCAGTTCAACTTGAAGAATCCGCTTCTCATCTAGTAGTATCTTCCAAACGTGAAAAGATTCGAGCAGCAGAGCGGAGGCCTCCGTAAGCCGCTCCTTTGTGATCTCGCTATCTATCTCTTGGTCTCTGCGCAGGAAAAAGAAGAGGGACGACGGAGAGCGTGGATGACGAATTGACGATCACTGGTATGTCACTACTGTTATTTTTGTAGCAACATCATGATCGTCGTCGTCTTGTCTCCAACTCCAAGAAATAAATCAGCCGGCAAAAGACAAATCGAGAAAGCCGAGAGTCCACCAAGTCGTCATGATATACTCAAAAAAGGGATGGTTTGTACTTTCAGGCCTGGCTAAAAGGTTGAAAACAAAATCTAGACAAAATGATCTTCAGGAGACGAACAGGTGATACGCGGCTCTCCGTCTGAATTTTGTTCCAGGGGCAAAGTTTATCCTTTGAGACAGTGGTGAGGCAGAGAAAATACACTATGCCAAGGTGGTTAAAGCCTTAAAGGTACAGACTACAGAGAGAGAGTGTGTGTTTTGCACGTGAGGCCTGAGCAGAAGAGCCAGTTGGCACTGGGCACTGGCAGTATCCACGTTCTGCCTCGCTTGGAAAACAGTGGCCAGGTGCGGTCATAGTTACACTGTTAATGCTGTACAAAGTATAAACAGGGATTTAATCGAGATTCAAGAGATCTGATTGATCGAGGATCGGAGCCCTTGTCCGATGGATTTGGAACATGGGATCAATGGATCCAGAGTAACGGGTTCATTCAAATCAGCTGATTTGGTCGATACGTACTTTTGTACTCCTTGGCCTCTGTAATCGGCATGATATCAAGTAAGGGCAGACAACTATGAACTGGATTCTAAGCCAGATAGTAGGTGAGAATCCTGGAAAGTAATCATGTGTCAACAGCAACCCAGCAGGTGTGTCTCTGACCCTTCGTCCTGTAGGTACTCAGTATGCATACACCATGCATGCATGTTTGACTACATCCATGATCCATGTCAGATCAGTTTGAACTGGTTCGGTAAGGTATTGTTACTAGCTTATGATCGGTGTGACTCGTTTTGCTGAGAGATTTATTGCCTTGCATCAGCCATCAACCGTCAGTGGCTAGTACACATAATGGAGTCCAGCACAGTGGATTCGATTCACAGGATTGCTATCCTAGTATCTGGTCAATGGTCATTGGCCTTCAATTATCACACTGGATGTCTCCACTGTTGTGCAGTAAGGAAGCCAACGGTCGAAAATGGTCGAAGAGGAGAAGATGGAAAGGTAGACGCGTAGGGGAAGAGGAGGAATAACTCGGTGATGTGGATGATGAGGAAAAACTCAATCCATCCATATGATCCATTGAGTACTCGATGGATTCGAGTACATACGGAGTACGTACTCCGTAGATTCCTGTTTGGTATTTGCTACAGTACTTAGTTACATCTGTGCGATGGGTGACGCGATACAGCAACACACAATTCGCAATGAGATTGGACTTGTGGGATTGTGGGTTATCATTAATATAGTTGCTAATCCCGGCGGTCTTAGTTCCTAAGATGTGGGACCATCTACTCAGAAATAATGATTCAGACTCTGACACTGACAGACGATAGTTGACGATCATAAGTTGACAGATATGACAGGTGAGAGTGCTCTTCTACCTTAGTGGGATGTTAGACTGATGCTACGACTGAGTCCTGACTCGCCGAGTATCTAGGCAAGCAAAATGAGACATGAATAGAAACATCCGTGATCTAGACACCTACAGCAGGACAAACTGCATCATGATTCATCCTCTTGCAGGTGCGACACACATATGTCTTAGGTTCAATGGAGACTCAGGGCTAACTATCTGAACAAGAGAATAGAAGATACTGATTAGAGCTCATAACACTACTTGATCCCCTCAAACTAGGTTGAAACTCTGATAATCGGACTTCCAGATGCAATATCGCTCTCAGGAACTGCAACGTGTTATTTCTCAGGAGTGGTGACACTACTGGATAGCTCCCTGTCGGACGGAAGAGTGCATCCAATTAGTTACATAGGTGGCGGGAGAGTCCGGGGTAGTCATGAATTCTAACCTGAACTGTCCTCGTACACCGGAGTACTTCGATGGTTGGTTTTCTCCTTCTGACAAGGATACTCGCGTGTCATTAAAGTTGTAAACATTCTGTCCGGATTCCAGAAGAAATCATTATTGGGATAATCACAACAACATTGCGTACCTTGGATCATGACTTTATGGTACGTACCACTATTCGCTCTATCATCCCGGTGAACCGTTCCATTATAATATGGAGTCGGGCCCTTCTAGACGAATTACATCCATGGATAGCTGATATGTTCCTCCATTTAGGCACAATGACAATTTCCAGCGTCTGCTGCATTCTGTACCATCTTTGACACAAATGCAGGAACGCGTCAAAGTCCTCACCGTGTCGACATTTGACATATCCATGGATGTTTCCTTCTATCCCTGTCACTATCGCATGATAGATACGGGGTTCGCTGCGACTCCTCTGGCTCGGCCTCCGCACCTAGCCTAGGTATCTCTGCGTCCTGACTCCTAAATTAAGTCTTAGGGCTTACTCCCGTATACCTGCACCCAATCGGCCGCTAATGTTTCACCGAAAGTACTAAATTAGTTGCATGAGTAGTGCGGGACTAAAGCGTCTTAAGAATTTAGCCCACGCTCCCTCTCTCCTTGTCTGGACTGTGAACGGCTGGAATACCCACTTGGTTCTGTGCCTGTCCCGTCTGCAACTCTCAAGTCCGGTCCAAACTCAGTCAAGTCGCGCAATTACTACAACCTAATAATGCTCAGAATACCTCTCACCATTGGATACACCAACCATAAAAGCCAATAATACTTGGGATGACCTCATGGGTTAAAGTACACTCTTGAAGCGAACCAGTCTTAGCCTAACTGAGTCTAACAGCAGTTAAACAATCCACAATCTGCTGCATGATGCATCCCATCTCCAATTGACTGGAGTGAAACGAGGTTGCGAATCGTCTTGTCCTCAGATCATGAGAGTCTCGACGTCCCATCTCCCATGGAGGCGCACTGGTTTCCTTATGGATTATCGGGAAGGGAACGCTTAATACGGAGTACCGTACTTGGAATCTCAAGACAGGAGCAATTGATAATTCAAAGATGTCTGATCACTACAAGTGACAAGCACCGATTGCCCCTCGCAACCTCGGGTACAGTATTGTACTCGTATTATTATGCATATGGCCTCAGGCACCACGGTACGGAAGTGCTTAGGGCCCTAGATTAGGCAGGTGTCATCTGTTGGTCAATTAATTGTTAGTTTGTTACATGTGCTTCGGGGCTCATCTGTGGAACTCGGGACATCCAAACAATGCTTTCCCCGGCCCAACAATGAGCTTTGTGGCTTGCCGGACTCATTATGGCTTCGCTAAGTTGCTTTCATGTTATGATGTTAGATGTTCTTTACCCCAGAGTTAAGATTATCTACGAAGTCAGTACGGAGTATTGCTTGTTTTGTCCATCGTCTACTCCTCAATTGACTCCTCGAGGCTCGTCGATCTCCCAGACTCCACGCGTCTGGCGCGATTTCACTTGTCTGCCTTTTCATTTTCCGTTTTCTCTCAAAGGTGGACCACTTTCTTCTCAAACCAAAAGGAAAAGCCAAACTCCACTGGGTCGCGCGATACCTCTGAGGAAGCTACGGAGTACAACGTGCGTACTCTGTCATCTGTGTAGGGGTGGACTTGGATTGCACTTCAATAATCTGCAGCATCTCCCACCCACTCAATGGTTTGAGATATATGGTTACTAAGTGCAGTGTAATATCCCTGCAGACTGCCCTGAGACTTCACATCCATCTGTCAGCCTCCTTGGTGTGTACGGAGTAAACAGGCCAGCCTTCGGCCCCTTGATGCAGGTATCCCACTCAAATTGGCTCGCCGCCTCTTCTTCTGTGCCATGGTTCGTCTGCCTCCTGGGAGATTTTCCTCCAACAATCTTGTCTCCTCGCGAGGTACCTCGAGTCTGCAAAGCCTAAAGGAGATTATCGGACTCCCAGCCGCTTTGAGGAACCGTTCAATATCCAAATCGCGGTGCGATCAGCACACACGGGACAAGCCGACCCAACGACCAAAAGTTGCAGAGCTTGAAAATTGTCTGTGCATGAAAGGATCCCACCTACCAGGCTGACATTGACAAGGGACAGGAGATAGATAAGTGCAGGCTCTACAGGCTTTCAGCTGCCGGACTGTCTGGTAGACTAATTCGGATGCGCCTGTAGTTCCCGTCGGATGTTGACATTATTGCGCATCATTGTCCATGATCTCGAAGGATTTTTCCAGTTTGAGTGCACTCCGCGACGTGCAGCTGTAGGGTTCCTGGACTAGGAGGAAATGGTGCATTCATGCCTCTATCAGTCTACCAAACTGCTGATCTGAACAGATAATAAGTGGGATCTCCACTCATCCCGGTTATCCCACGGTAGTTCCTTGATAGTGCTCCGTATCTAGCCATGGGCTCCTTTAAAGACTCACTTGGCGGACACTCACTGTCTTGGGTTGTCCTTGCACCAGCTGCTACAATGTATGGACAAGGAGGATAACGGGATTGTCCTTGAGCTCAGCACCACCATGTACCTCCGAGGTACGGAAAAACTACGGAGTACAGTAAGTACCTATCTGGTCATGGATATGGTAACAAATGTAGGTAATTGGAGGTAGCTCTAGCTCTACAGAGTGTGCATCATGCATGCGGTATTGTTGCTGTATGTATCCGTTCTCTAGATATCCATGTCAGGTCCACTACTCTGTGAGTGTCACCCGTGGATAGATATGGATGTAATAAACAGAGGCATGAGGCTGTAAATGAGCTGTAACAGTGTACCCGTACTTAGGCTGGTGTAGTTAGAACCAGCTGCAGGGGAATTATCCTTCTTTTTCTTTTCCCGCCCTTTTTTTGGGTTTTTGCCCAAGTGGGCTCCCCCTCGTGCCCTTCTTTCCCATTTTCGTTCAGCCTTCTGGAAATTCAAGATTCCCACTGGCTGGTGCTTTTGCTTTTTCTTCCTTTGAAGTTCCTTTTTCCTATCCCCTTTCCTTTCTACTGTCGCTTTTCAACGGCGAGAACGTGGGCTATCTGCTTATCATCATTTATCCAGACTTACTCCGTAGCAGAAGCAAAAGCAAAAGCAAAAAGCAAAATAGGAGTCACGCTAAGCCAGCCTCCTCCGTAAGGAGCAGGCAAGCTACGTACCTTACAGCGGATGGTAACGTACCTAATTCGAGGTATCTAGCCTCCTGTTACGCCTCTACCAAATGATGGTGATAATAATAATTGACGAAATACATATATATAATATAAATCACAGTCAATGCTCCTGTTTTAGTGTCTCCGTGAACTCCCCCGGACTCCAGCGTGTGTATCGTCGAATGGACTCGATCGTTTAATCTAATCCTCTCACTTTTCCCCCCTCTACGAGTCTGTTTTACACTACTATTGTTTACGCTTTACACTGCTTCGGCTAGGGTATTAATTAGTCTATGTACGTAGTACTTAGTGGATGTTACTACCACTCCGTACTAGCCTACCTGGTCATAGTAAGTCCTGTTCGCGCGTTCGCTTCTAATATGATCAACATCATCATCTCTGCTCCGTACTCTGTCCTTGTTGATTCCATCTTATTTGTTGTTGGAGATTATCTACGGAGTGTCTAGATGATAACTAGTGTCGTTGTATGATCTTACTGCTAGATACTCCCCCTGCTCCTCCTATCAATTGTCTGATTGTCATCATCATCCACTGCTACTATTTTTTGTTCGCCGTTCTGGACCCTCGAATCTGAGATTTTTCGGCCCATCTTTCTCCATCTCGCACTCCACCCTCAATCGTTATTACTGTTCCATTTCCTTTGGGTCTTCTTTTTTTATGTGGGCTCAAAGTCATCCTTGTCCCCCGACATAACATCACCTTGATACACTGCTCTCTTGATGATCGATCAGTGCACCGCTCATTAGACCTCAATCTCTCTCGCTCATTCTGTCATTTCTTCACTCAAACCTTCTTGCTCTGTTTGCTGGTGTCTGATCCAACCTCTGTTGCAAGATCTCCCTATACTTCGCGTTAGAGTTCCATGCCACTCACTTGTCTCCTGAACCCGACACATTTCTAAAACACAAGGGGAAACACACTCGTTCCCCCCTCCCTTCCAGTCTTGCACGAGTCAATGGCTCGCTTGCAATCCCTGGCCTCCCAACAGATCTGCTTTATATGCTCTGGTCGATCTTGAATCTCGCTCACGGCCCATCCTCGTCTTTAAGGGGAATTGATCCCTTTCCAAGGTCAACGGCGGAACGACATCATCCCGCCTCAATGCTTGTTTGATGAATTGCCTGGCTTTCGCATTCAACCTCCATTGATCGCAAATCATCGCTCGTTGCAATCCACCTGCACAATTCCTCGAGATCCGTCTATCTCGCTGTTCCACCATGCTTGCAAGGCAGGAAGAGGCTGACCTCTCGGACCGTCCATCCACCGGAGCTTCCAATGATCCTCCGGAGTATGCGGCCCACATCCGTTCGAGATCAACAGCTCATGCTCACAACCCCAAACGCCTCTCGGTCTTCAGCAGTCGATCCAGGAGCAATACCACCGCCTCCACCACCTCCTCCCGCCGCTCCCCCGCTTCTTCTATGACCTCTGTTGATGCTGCTTCATCGCCCTACTCCTATGAAGAACGAGCCGGCTCCTCGGCGGGTATCCGGCCGGAGAGGCATGAGAGGCATGAGAGTATGGCCAAATCGCTCTTTTCACGGGGTAGTCGTATTCTGCGCCGTCAGGGAAGTAAGTTGAATATCGCCGCCACTCTTGACGAGGAAGATGAAGTAGCGCGCGAGAAGTCCCGTTTCGAGGTCACAGAGATCTTCAGTCGCCACCAAAAGACGCGACAAAGTGATGCCCGTAAGTCTCAGCTCCCCTGTCCAGGGTAAAAAATTCGCTAGAGAGAATGGGACTTGAAAATTGACTCCCTCGGTAACATGGTATGCAGATGAACAATTGAAGAGCCTGATTTCCAGTCCCTTTGATTTCCACCATCTGACTCATACGAGTCCGTCCCAGTTTCAGGCGCTGGATAAAGCCAGAGAAAATGACATCGTCACCGAATTTTCCGCCATCCGTGCCTCTCAAAGACCGGTCACGGGTCTCAAGGGCATTCGGGCTGACGACCTCCATTTTCGAGGCTTCTCATCAGAAGATCTCACAAATGGCGAAGCGGCCACTGAGCACCGAACTTCTCCAACTGCGACAAGCCCACCGAGTTCTCCAAGTGCTTCATCTTCAATCAGTCCGAAACAGCACGATCATAGGGCCAGAAGAGAATCGCGCGTGTTTGAGAACTTCTCTCGCCCAGTGCCGAGATATCCCAGAGCCGGCTCCACCACTCCGCCGCCGAGAACCATTTCCCCTCAACTGACAGCTTCGCCAGACTTGTCTGAGCCCGCACCACGCGCCATTGATGAGATTCTGGGCTTGTCCTCCCAGTCCACATACCCTGAACACGTGTATGGCAATACAGACGACGTGGAACACTCCTCTTCCCTGCCCCAGTTTAGAGTTGAAGGGATATTTTCGTTTCAACCAGAACATTCTGTCACCACAGATGCAAACACCGAAAGAATGGATGCCGACGCCTCCTGCGTCTCCCTTTCTAGCCTCAAGTCTGTATTGGAAGAAGTACCGGAGGAGCTGGGCGTCACTCACTGGCATGAGAGCCCCGAGCCGAATGCTGACACAGCAATGCCTCCATTCTCGTCTCAGATAGATCCTCCAGCCGACGTACCAATCCGTCGCGAGTCTCAGCTGTCCATCTGTGTTGCTAATGAGCTCTCCAAAAAGTTTTCCGAGGCACTCGGCTCTCCTACTCTTCCACAGTATCGGCTGTTCCAGGATACTGGCGACCAATTGGTCGGAGGGCCAATTCGCCGGCGATCGTCCGCTCGCCCCAATCCCGCCTATGAAACCATCTATGAGTCTTGGGATGCTGATATCGATTATTGCTATGAGCATGCGGCGGAGTCAACGTTTGACTTTGACTGGTCCAGTAATTCGCTCGATGAGGCTCGGCCAGCAGATCACGATGATGACCACAGAGCAGCTAGTGGCGGGGCGGCAAACGAAGGCAATGACGCCGGGCTTCTCCACCCTATTCACCTGAGCACGTCGCGTCTCCCCAGTCCGGAGTCGGATCCCAGCCCAGCCCGTTCGTTACTCAGCTCCCAAGCAGCTGTGACTCCGTCCAGTGCAGAGTATGAGGGCGAAATCGTCTCTACCGGCGGAGATTATTTTCAGTCCGTCAATTCCTCAATCTTTCCCTCCGCTCTCGGAAAACAGATGACGCAGGACACCCTGTACGAGGAGTACTTGGCGGCTGATGCGGAATCGGACCGGCATTTCCCATTTTGCGCACAGGGAATGATTCACGCAGTGGACCACCCCGTCTCTCCCCGAAGCAGCTTTTCACCCATCAGCAAGTGCAACTCGCAGGAGAGCCTGATACTTTCCCGTGCCGCGTCGATCGTGCGCAAACATCGTTCCTCTGTCTCGACGGGCAGCGTCCCAGAGCTGGTGCATAGTCTGGCGAGCAGCCGGGAATTGCCATCCGTGGAGTCCCTGCCCTCCACGGAGCATTCAGGTTATGCAGCGGCATCGTTGACAGGCCGTACGGAGGTCTCTTCGCTGCACCGGCAGACCAAGAGTCTGGCACGGGAGATTGAGAGGCAAATCATGTCGCGAGCTGAAAATAACTCCAGCCCCGGGTCTGCGGACCCGGCGCGGACAAGTGCTCCAGTTCACGATAGATCCAAATCAACATCTGACGTGCAAGCCTCACGGAGCGCCAGGACTATTAAGAGCAATACTTCAGCACCACTCCCTCCAATCCCGGTGAAGAGCCCGAATCGACGAAAAGGCAGAACATCATACTCCCTTTTTCCTACTCCTGCAGCGAATTGAAATTGTGCAGGCAATTCGCTACCCGCACCTTTTTGCTCCAAAAGCATGGATCGACCTTGATAGAAGCGTGCTCTCTCTTCGCGCTCTTGTTCCATCCGTTCAATCTTTTCTACTTTCCTTTTCTGCTCCTCTTAAACCAACCAATCGCTCCATAGACTACTTCCACGACTTGACGATTTTCTTTTCCTTGTTGTTAGCATCCTGCTTTGGTTGGAGCCTTTGATTATTTTGCATACCTTCGTTCAACCTTGCACTCTCGGTGTTCTGCGTTTGTGATTCCGATTCAATTTGCATTTCTCAGCGACGTTTTGGAGGGGAAAACGAAGAGACGTCTGTTGGGTGTTTATCTGGCATGGACGGTTGGGAAAATGCGGTGGATGGGTTGGGATACTTTGCAAGGCAGATCGCATTCATTACTGCCTTTTGTTTCTTATTTCTTTTTCTTTTCTTTTCTCTTCTTTTCCCTCTTGTGATGTTCTGGTTGGAATCTTTTTTGTGCTGTGGACGTCTCTTGTTGAGATCTTGAACACAGCTCTGTAGACATATAGAGGCATGGATCGGGCCGATTTCATGCTTTGATTTTGGCGAAAAACAAAAGACGAATGATCCTAGGCGTTGTTTGCAATGCTAGGTGGATTCATCTGAATGTTCTATATAAAAAGAAAGGTGTCTCTCCATTGAAGATATCGAATACAACCAAATCTGTATCATCTGTAACTCTGTAGCTTCTCAAGGGTGAGACTATCGGTCCAGATAACGTGACGTCGGTGTCCGCCAGACGCCACTTCCGCCTTCTTATCAACAACCTCCAGACCCGCTACAACCCTCCCTCCGCTTTTCCTCGAACGAAAGGCAGAAAGGAAATCCAGCACAAAGAAAAGAAAGGAAGAGAGGAAAGGCAGGCAGGAGGGAAGCACAACGAGACCATGTGGTTACTGATTGTCAGCATGCGGCTCTCTTCTGGACACTCACTCATCTGAACACGCCTTTTTCCTTGACTTTCCGTCCTGGCAGCCACACTACGAAGTCGTTCAACATGGCCTCCACTCCGTCGCAAGCGTTGACCAAACGTCAAACCGAACAAAGTCTTATGCCCCCTCCTCCACCACCAAAGCGGATCAAACGGCCAGCTACGGTTCTGGACGAAGATGTCTACACGAATGCCTTGTCGGAGATCATTGCTCGTGACTACTTCCCCGGACTGCTGGAGGAGCAAGTGAAACAGGAGTATCTAGACGCACTGGAATCGAAGGACAAAGTGTGGATTGCGAGTTCGAAAAAGAAACTCACGGATTTGCTGAAGACTCCCGGCAGAGTTCGCAGCGTTCCGCGGCCCCATGGTACAGAGAGACCGGATGAGACCCCGACCGGCTGGCAAGGTGATACGCCTAGGTCGGTGATCTCAACAACGACGACAGCGACGACTGAAATGGCTCAGACCGCTCCGAAAGAAATTCCGGATGTCACCAATCTGGGGCTCATGGCGTTTCAAGCCAAGTACACCAGCGAAGACAACGAGTCGTTCAATAGACTTCTGGACAAACAGAATGCCAAGCGTCAGGAGAAGTATGCATGGCTCTGGGGTGAAAACAAGATTCCTACTGCTCGGCAGATCGCCTACCGACAACGGGAAGCGAAACGCATCGCAGCACAGGGTGGTACTACTGAGCGACAGCTAGCGATCAAGACGGATCTGGACGCCCGGCCCGCAAAACCAGATACGTGGAAGTCCAGACCGGAGAACCCGCTCATGTTCATGCCATCTTCTATCGAGGATACTCACGAGACGATTTCACAAAAAGCTGAAGCGGCTTCGCGCGCGGGGCCTAAGCGAGTGGTGCACGAAAATACCAGGCTACCGGACCCAAGTGTTCAGCACGCTGAGGGCAGCGACGTCCCTCCGTCGCCTTCCATATCCGCCATCAAAGATGCCATTGCTGGCCGGCCCCGACTCACCGAGTCCGAAGCGGAATACGCGGGGGGCGAGACGCCACGGGTCAACGGATATGCTTTTGTCGACGAGGACGAGCCCGAACCGGACTACGACCATACTGCCGCCGATTCCTCAGAGTTGACAGGTGACGATCTTCGCCTGCTCGGGGCGAGCGACTCTACCCCCAACCCGTTCTCGATTCGGGAGAACCGCAAGCGCGAAGACCTACACCACCGCATGGTCGACCGGGTAGCAAGAACGAAACGAGCCGAGAAGGCCGCGCGGGAGGTTAGAACGCCCGTAACGCCGCGCTTCGCCAGCAGCCCTCGTTTGGATTTTGGGCTAAGGACCCCTGCGGCTGCTGCTTCCAGCGGACAGGCCAAGGCCCTAACCCCTGCGGCGCAGAAACTACTGCAACAGGTTGGAAGCACGCCTCGATCGGCAGCAGGTCCCTCCTCCTCGAGTCTGAGAAATATGTGGACCCCGACTCCTAGGAGAGCTAAATGATTGTTGACCTTTTATCTACGAGCCGGCAACCTCTGTCTTATTTCCTTTCTTAGGACATAACATTATGATTGATAGATTTTTCTCCGGATGATTGTTTGTTTGGCGTTTCTGGTGGCTTGCATTGCGAGGCGGGTATTCAGTTGTTCTAAATTCCACAGGGCAGTTGCTCTCATGCCCTTCTATTGATCATCATATAACAAGATCACAATCCCTGAAAGGTTGCTATGCACTCATGCAGACGGGACCATCTCCCATTGCACCTCTGTCAGGGTTTATACCAATTCCCCTGGCAGCTAAAGTCCATGGAAACTATGTAGAAAATGCAATTCAACTAGCTATGCAATGGTATACTTCCATAAGATAGCAAACAACAGATCTCAAGCCAGTGAGGGTATCATCGAAACCAGGATGGGAAGAATCTTGAAAAAAAATGCATCTAAGCGTCCACGCGGAGAGCCCAGCAAGACAGCCAGAAGCTCCCTGTCGCAAGTAGAAGCCAACCCAGAGGCTCGCGGAGGCTCCGTCCAGCGTTCAAGTCATACGCGGCCCCCGGATAGCTGCAGGTGATCTCGCTGTTCGAAACGCGCTGGCCGTAGGCAGAACTGAGCCATTTACCCTCGGGACAACCGAACCCAAGGGCGGCGGGACAGCGCTTCACCAAGCTGTAGCAGATGTCCTGGCACGGCAAGATCTCCTTGTAAGGGCCCGGGCGGATCTGGTCGTCTATCATGGAATTGCGCGACTTGTTCTGCGCAGGATCCCTGCGCCTGGGGTCGGTGGGACTGAGAGAGCTGCCGTTGATGAACTGCTGGCCCGCGTTTCGGAGCTGGAGAAACGCTTCGTTGCTCGAGAAGTCAGCGCAACGCGGGATGGTCACCGCACAAAGCCACTGCTTGTAAGCATCCGCACAATCGTTGCAACCCACAGCCAAAGAGTAGCTGGTTTCGTTGGTCGTGTTGCATTGGATCTGATCGAGGGAATAGGAAAAGTTTTTGTACAGTGATTCGGCATACTTGTCGTACTTCGAACCAAGCTGTGCAATCCCTAGATCAGGATTTGATGGGACTGCGTACGCAACTTCGGAGCAGAATGACAGGTTGAAAAGGACGGCACAGTTGTCATCTGGTGCAAGTCAGCAGCTTCGTTAGATAGAAGAGAAAGACATGGCCTGCTGGCTTTGCTCACCTGACTTGGTCGCAAAGTACATAGGTTTCCAGACCCTTCCTCCTCCGCCAACGATCCCGTTGCCCGAGTTGGTCGAGTTTCCATCCATTGCGAGAATTCCAGAGTAATTGGAAGTCCGGTTGAGACCGGTGATGTAGAATTGCTCCTTCGGTTTCTTGCCTAGACCACGGTTCGTCATACCTGCCTTGACCCCGCCATCAGCTTTTCCAATCTGGGCTAATTGCTCAAGAGCACAGTATGACCGTTCAAGGCCTGAGATTGCCGTATCATTCACATTATGCGCAAACATTGTGAACGGCGGCGTGAGATTCATCCACTGCTGATAATTCTCACTCCCTTCTGACGAAAGGGTCAGATTGTCTGTTGTCAAGAGTGCAGCATGGATATCCGAGTCAACAAAGTGCAAAAATGGCTCGTCCACGACGCTGTGGAAGTAAGCGTCTATGGAGGCAGCAATCTCGTACGTGTAGTGCCCCGAGTACGCCGTCGAATTCTGCACTGCAATCCCTATGAAAACATCCCCGTCTGCCTGCACAGTAGCTCTCACATAGCCCTCATTAGCCGTGAACACTTTTTGCTGTGAGCTATCATGTCCCGGGCCTGGTTTTTGGAGTGATTCCGAGGTGGAAACGTATAAATTCAATTCCGGTAAGGACGGGACAGAGTCAGGAGTAGTGCCATTGGTATTGTTGATCTCGGGCTTCGAGCACATCGTCAGAGAAAGATATACGGAGGTCGAGCGCTTCACGATGTCTCCCCCACGCTTCCGAAGTTCGTCCGAACTGGCATTTTGCGCGCTTGTTCCGTCATCAGAAATACTCTCAGGGAGCCCGGATGTGGCGTTAGATTTCTTGCCGTTCACGGACTCCTTGGGAAAATACCACCATTGAGTCTCTCCAAGCTTGATATGGCTGGTCTTGAACTGGTTGTTCCCTAGAGATGATACGCCAGGCGGAACCCTGCGAACAAGGTCGAGAACTCGAGTCTCTCCATGTTCGCTCACGGTATCCTGAACCTCAAGTCCACTGTACGATCCAAGAGGGAATGTGAATTGCTGTGCGATGTCGTGTAGAATCACATTCGTGTCGTTGGAGATCACAAGCGCGGAATCCGACGGCGGATCAAGAGCAAGGCACGGCTTGACGAGAAAGATAGCGGCGTATAATACTAAGGCGCCAAAATATGCAGCCGAAAGGTAATGCATAGATGGAATTTCAGTCCGCATGGACAGTTGGGTCAATGGATTGAGCTCCGAAGCGATATCGACATCAGGATCGGGAATTACAGAATCGACCAGAGATAAGGCAACAGCATTTCTCTCATGGCGGAAGACCCTGTGAGAAGCAAGCTATGAAAACATTCGTGGGAGGTCCGTCGCGAGAGTTGTCGAAGCAAAAGAACGAGCTCGGTCTCAGTAGATTCCGATCTAGACACGCGGCATCCCTCCGGTCCTCCCCATATTGATAGTTCAGGCTCTGCGCCACACAAACGGCACAGCCACTCCTCTACTTTCTTCAATCACGAAGTCTCCATATCACCTCCTGTCATGCAAGGACCAACAATGGGCAGCCCGATGGCAGTTGTAATAGCAGTAGTAGACATTAACGACCAGTTCAAAGAAAGACAGGTAATCCAATGCATTATAACCGAAAACCGTATATACTTTGCTATTATACGACAAATAAACGGCAACTAGAAACTATACAGGCTGCTCTAAACAAGCTTGTAATACCGAGCGGCTATACCACTGAGGACAATAACAGCTCCAATGACCCCCACAATGCCGAAGAACCATCCCAGGCCTTCCTCTCCTTCACCAGGAACACGAACATTCATTCCGAACAGACCACAGATCAGATTCATCGGGACCAACATGGTCGCGATCAGCGTCACCTTGCTCAGGACTTTATTCACATGATTGCCCAGCACCAGGTTAGTGACATTGAGCTGCGCAAGATAGTTGGTATGTGAGCGGCTGAGCATCTTCTCGAAGTGGGCCAAGTTCGACATCATGGTCACCACGTGATCTTGAATGTCACCCAAATACAGGCCAATGTCTCCACGCGGGGTGACGGAGTACTGCTCGTTGCAACGCTTGGAGAAACCGCGTATAACATCTGCTTTGCCACCTAGAAGGCGCATCAGGCTCATAACCTTCTTGCGGAGGCCACCGATCCGTGGTAAAAAGGATTCAAAATCGTCGACGCGCGCGATGAAAACGAGGTCCTCAATCGCCTCAGATTCGAGCTCAATCTCTCTGATGACAGGGCCAAAACTGTCAACAATGTCGTCACTGTGCCGATGTTAGAACAGACGATCTCGTTTGGGAACCATGCTCTTGTGACTTACATCATGGCATAACAGATCCAATCACTACTGAGGGACACATAATCACGGAGCTTCCCAATTCTCTTCCGGACATTTGCCGCGTGTGGATTCTCGGTGAATGAGAATGAGAGGACGCCATCGCGGAAAACAACCATGTAGAAGTTGACGGGCTCCATGAAGCGTTCGTCTGTCTTGTCGAGCTGATAGAATGTCCGGAAGCAGACAAAGTAATATTGCTTGAAAAGCTCAACCTTTTCACGCGCTTCTTGGGTCAAGATATCCTCCGTAGTCAGTGGATGGATGGAAAATGCCCGCGAGAGTGCGGCAACTTCCTCCTCCGTTGGATTGAGTACGTCTAACCACCAAACACCTCCCTCCGGGCCAAGTTGGAAGAGATCCCTAAAAGTCTCACCAGGGAGCACAAGGTCCCCTAGCTCCGCCGCATGCACTGTGCTCTGGGCCTCGGATGAGAAGAAGCCGAAGCGGGTCGGCTCGTTCTCGTTCTGAAGCTTTTCGACTATGTCCTTTTCACCCACGACGTTCGTATAGACCTTATCGGCTGGCTTCAAATCCGCATCCATGAGGTCCTCCGAAGAGCGATCAGCACTCGAAGAACGCTTCTCGCCTTCAACATCAGACTTCCGAAACCCTGGGCGCAGATCATAGAAAACGCGAGGGCCCCGGCTTTGAGTGGTTAGACTCTGCTTACGCCGAGTAGTCGAGGGCTTCATTTGCCGGCTCAGAGCAACAAATTCCTCCAACTCCTCGTAGTCGATCACCGGGATCCTGCCAGGCTCTTCATAAGTCGGCACGCAAGTCACGTCATTTGGTTCTAGCTGGATATCGCCTGGTTGCGGTCTAATAGCACTTGCGTTACTAAAGGTCGGACGGCGGGGAAGAGTACCGCCGGACACTGTGCGCTGCAGAATGGCCTCGAGATCTGGAGCCGCGTGGCTTTCCAGTGTATTCGCACGTTCGCGGCGGCGCGGGTCTGCAAAGGCTTCAACTGAGTTCGGAGGCGACGATGACCTAGCCGATGGGGACGACTCTCGCGACATATTGGCAAGTTCCTGATGGGTTCGGCTCCACGTACGGCCCTGGCGGACATTACCGGTTGGGTCAACCGAGAAACGACGGCCCAGGGTATTAACGTCTTTGCCTGATCGATCATCATCCAGTATAGCTTGCTCGAAATCCCGGGAAAATGACCCCGCCTCCCGCAGCGCATCTTGAATTGAAAGCAAATCGGGACGCTGAGGCGTCTCTGGAGGGTAGCCATGCTGAGCAGTGTTTTGGCGACTCAGAGAAATATCAGCGGTAGCTTCGATCCGAGGTGGGGAATCGAGTTGACAACGATGATCATCTAGTTCGGGAACTGGCGTGCTGAACCGAGTCAGGCACATGTACTTCTCGGACTTCGGTGACTCAGACATTGTTGCTGGAATCTGACTTCGTCGGAAGCACAGCTATTAAGAATTGACCGACCGATGAGGGGAAAAGCGCAGCTGTGAGGGTTTCGTGAGGGTAATTGATGCGTTCCTGACGTTCAAGCGATGAAGGACGATAGACTATGAAGGGATTCCGGAAAATAGTGCTCCTCCATCCATTAGCCAGACCCCTCTAGAGGGCCTGGCATTACCGATGGACCTGTTTTTGCCAAAATTGAGAGCTTGCTATGAAAGCCTAGTTATGGGGGTCTGGTGTCGCCCCCGCAGAAGACCCTGAACTTGGGGCCCAAAAGAGGGTGAAGGAAAGAGGTCTGGTTGCAGCGAGTCCCCGCCAACTTGCCTGTGTAATCGAAGTAGGAGCCTTGTCGCTCCAGGATTGCGATGATAGGTGGTGTTGTGTCGACAAGCGTCTCTGGAAAGAGGTTTGTCGAGATACCGCAGATCCTCTTGTCGATGACGTTAACGCAAGAATCCTGCTGGGACAAGAGAGAAAATATAGTTCGTAAGAGTCAACAAAAAGCCAACCAAGAACAACAACTATCAATCAAGTACAGCGATAGATGTAAGAATCGAAAAGAGACGATGATGCAAGAATTTCCAAACCCAGCGACGGGCTGATGAGTAGAAGAGAAGGGTGGTTGCGGAGGGCTTTTTCCAAGGGAACAAAAATTGATGAGTTCAGTCCACACCAAAAGATGCTGAATGGCTGAACCACCGATCTGCACACACAGAGACAGGATCAGAAACAATCCAATCGAATGCAATAATATAGGATACTGTAATCCTATAAAGCCAAATAGTTGAAAGGGGGTACACCCAGGTGGGTTGAAATGAGTAGTCCTCGAGGTGAAAGACAGGAAGACTGGACGATGGTTCTTAAGAGAAGGTAACCACACTAAGTAGACTCACTGTTACAATAGGGAAAGGAGTGAAAGAAATGAAAGAAAAAAAGAGGGGCAAAAAGCTAGGCGTACGGAGCCATAACAGGACCATTACGGCGTATCCGTCGTAAAAGTCGGGTACCTAAGGTACTGTTATCCACTGAATGTAAGACAATTTAGTTGCCTAAGGAATATGGATATCAAGATAGTTGTTACTCAACATTGAGCAGTATTTTTTATTAGTTCTTTTGCAAGAACTTCCAATTGCCTGCGCCCATGAGAAGAATCGGTTTGGAGATATGTCAGTAATAAAGCAAAACTCCTGACAATAAGCAGAGTTACTGCGTACCTACAGCCATATACAGAGGTACCTACCTGTCAACCGCCTACCGTTCAGGGACATACTCCCGTCCCAAGTGAAAATTCTAGCACAGGAAAATTTTTCCATACTAAGGTAGTAAAGTAGGTTCTATGTGAAATGCCTCATGCTAGGCAATTCTAGAACCACAGCTCATTCAGTACTAGTACTAGGTAAAGTGCGCATGGAAGGGTTAAGAAAAACTCAAGATATCTTTTGACACTTTCAATTAGATGATAAATTGATATGATGGCGAACAACAGCCCATCTTATTATTCAGTATCACAAACCACAGTCCTTGTAATTACTAGGCTTATAGTCTATGTCATGATTGTTGATACATTTTTTAAGGGAGGTAATGTAGAGACTATCTCTGAGTACTACTCTGTAGAGAATACCTCTATGATCCTGTCATAGGGCTGATTTCTGAGAGCACTGGATTCGGAGTCAGGGTTGCAGCTGGTTGCTATTTTCTGGTATCCATGTATCTAGAGAGGTAGAGAGGTACCTAACTGTCTAGGAGGCATGGACTACGGAGTATTTTACCCGGTAAAATGACATGCAGCGTTGTGCCTGAATAACACCACAGTAGTAAGTCCAATAGCTTAATTTCTCAACAACCATTATACACTCTCGTATCTGAAGAATCACCAAGTTAATAAAGTTCTTTCTGCTATTAGTATTGAGTTTTGTTTTGCAGCCCAATAGATGATAGGAATGATTCATCATCTCGTGGTAAGTGCTCCATACTCCATACCATAGGCCACAATCCAGCCCCGAAGTCGGCTGCTTTTCTTTTCCTTTTTCACCCCCGCGGTGTGTGCCAAGAACTAAAAAGAGTCACTGCTTTACAGCGTAGCTTTGGAGTATCTACTACAGAGATACCAGCCAAATCGTTCATTTAATCCGCTTATTTCTTTTCACACTCCTGTCTTTCCTTTATACCTTCCCACTGGTCTGTGTATCTGGCCGTATTTGGCGTCCCTGATACTGCGATGTCCGTCTCCTCCTTTATTATCAGAACGCCCTGTTCATCGGCCAATATCGGCCCTGGGTTCGATGTCATCGGGCTAGCACTGTCGCTTCACCTCGAACTCCATGTCACCATTGATTCTTCCAAATCATCGTCCGAGCATCCTTTGAATTGTGTGATTACGTATGAAGATCAGAGCAAGAGTACTGAGAAGATTAGCCTGGACCCGGAGGTTAACCTGATCACCCGCGTAGCTCTGTACGTACTTAGATGCCATGACCAAAGGGCATTCCCCGTTGAGACTCGAGTGCATATCGTAAATCCCATTCCTCTGGGTCGAGGTCTTGGTTCGTCAGGCACAGCGGTGGTTGCTGGCGTGATGTTGGGAAATGAGGTAGCTCGTCTCGGGTTGAGCAAGGACAGGCTACTGGATTATTGCTTGATGATTGGTAGGTAAACCTGGCTTTGTTGGCTGCATTGGTTGAATGTGACTTGAGTTGCACATCATACATCCCATGTTCGACCGTGTTACTGATGGTTATTCTTCTTCTTTTAGAGAGGCATCCGGACAATGTCGCTGCCTCACTCTTTGGAGGCTTCGTCGGAACCTATTTGAATGAGCTGAAACCTGAGGATGTAGCTCGCAAGGAAATTCCGCTCAGTGAAGTTCTCCCTGCACCTGCGGGTGGTATCGATACTGGCAGAAGGCCCCCCGAGCCCCCTCTGGGCATCGGCCATTATCGAAAGTTTCCATGGGCCAAGGAGATCAAGGCCATCGCAATTATCCCGGACTTTGTGGTGCCCACTGCCAATGCACGAAGTGTCCTACCAACCTCGTACACGAGAGCAGACGTCGTAAGTCGCACCCATCTCAGCCATCCGTATGGCAAATTGTTGATTGATGCGCTTCTCGTCGTCTAATTCGCATCGTCTTCGCTAGGTTTTTAATTTACAACGTGCTGCATTACTTCCCGCAGCACTGGGCAGCTCCCCGCCAGACCCAGATATGATTTACCTGGCCATGCAGGACAAGGTCCACCAGCCATACCGGAAGACGCTTATCCCAGGCTTAACGGAGATTCTTCAGTCCATGAACCCATCTACCCAGCCGGGCCTGCTTGGAATTTGTCTATCCGGTGCAGGGCCTACTATTTTGGCTCTAGCCACCGACAGGTTCGAAGAAATCGCAGACCGCATTATATCCCACTTTGCTTCCAACAACATCACCTGCCAATGGAAATTACTGGAGCCTGCCCAAGACGGCGCCACAGTACATCGTTGAGGCTTCGATACTGGATATATCTACGACAAAAGTATCAAGTGGGGAGTTTACTAGCCAACTGGCAGCTGTTTCTCATTGAGATGTTCCATGGTCTGACATGTATATTATTTTCGAGACCGTTAGTGTTTTAAGCTGGACTGACTTTCTGCCCTTGTGCGGCGCTGCTCGTCTCGTTATCATGGGCCGGCTTGTATCCGAGCCCGGGAGGGCATACTTACCCCAGGTCAGGTCTCATAATAGATAAGGAATCTTAGTACTTTCGAAATTGGTTCTCGAGTGAGTTACTCGCCTTGGCAAGTACAAGTAATTTGATGTAAAAATGACTTATCTGCAAGCCCGTACCTATCCAAAGGCGGTCAGGCCAACCCCGGGCGGGCCAGGCTTGATCCGCTCCGCCTTGCGGGCGATCAACAACTCTACCATTATCGGAGCTTTCATCCCCAGCCCGAAATCGATATTGAGTATTACACAGCCAGATCATAGTTATTACTTGCAATATCTTCATTATGGATGATATCCTTGCGCCCATTCAGGATGCTTTCGAAGGCCAGATTGTTTGTTGCCTCCTGGACGCACTCGTCTTTAACTAGCCTCATTTAGCCACTGCGGTAGAAGCTAATCTGGCAACTTGATGGTGACTTAGGATTTCCACGGCCAGCGCATCGCCGAGCTGCTTTCTACAGCTCTTTTGATCATTTCAGGAGTATGTAGAGATTCAAGATCAATATACTGACTCTTTCCTTACATACCCATATTTACATGTGTTCGTTTGCTTACAAGCCTGCCTCATTTAAAGGTCGTTGCTTTCGTCATCGGACACATCTACGAAGATATACATTTAACGCTCTGGACTGGTTTGGCGGGTACATTAGTGACGGCATTTGCTGTTATCCCTCCTTGGCCTATGTACAACAAGCATCCTGAAAAATGGCTTGTTGCCACAACAGGGAGTGCGGGCGGCCCAGGCATCGTGGTTGACGGTGTCAAAGTTGCATAATCTCCTAATACTCTACTTGACCGACCAACGAGTACCCTATGAGCCAACCTTCTCTTTGCAAGCGTGATAAGTTCGAATGTGCGCATTAGAACCTCTGGCCAAGCAACATTCGATGCAAACTGTGAACGCCATCCAAACCGGTTTGCTAGCCGCCTTCGAACTGTCCTTTCTCATGTCAACCAGAACGATTGATAGAGTCCGTATCCTAGGTTATGCGAGATCAAAAGGAGCAATCACAAACTGAGACTTGCGTAAATCTCCATAGCTTTAATCTATCTGCCATATTTCTGGAATTCCCAGTCCCGGTTATCCAAGGGACAAACTTGTCGGGTTTTGAGCCAGCGAGATATGCAGTGGAAGTGGAATGCATGCTGAGAGGCAAAACCTTGGTTAGCTCCAGATGAAGAGACAAGCACTCGCGAAAGCGAAACCTACGTTGCAGATTCCCCAGGCTACTGTGCACTCCTCGGTTGTTGATGAACCTTGATTCGCCTGACACTCAATACCTGTGCGCAGTAGATAAGTAGGTGTCCATCAAACAAAAATACAGGTGTGAAAGACATACATAAATCCATAATGTGATTGCGGCAGATTGCACAGTTGTCGACGACGATATCCCAGGCCCACAAAGCGACGGCATTCCACTGCGTAAATTGTGTATTAGTCCCGCTTTCTTTCAGAGATGACAAGCATGCATCGATTCAGCCAGTACCTTCTTGACCTCAAACTTCTTCTTGCCGTCAGTAGTCCCTTCTGAGGCCTTCGAGACGCCTTTGCCCTTGGCCGAGGCCCCGGCGGTTGCCTCCTTCATCTCCACATCCGCCATCGTGATATATCTCTCTGGATTCCTTACCCTAGCTACCTGGGGGTGTTCTGGGAGATGCCAAGGCTCACAGTCACTGCAGTTCTGCGGAGGAGCCAAAGGAGGGGCCAATAATCTCGAATTACGTAGTTGTGAGTGATGGTAGGGTATCGGATGTTGCGGTAAGACTAGCTACTGACGTAAGTTTTCTGGCGATAAACGAGGAGTATAGGACTGATAAGAGGGCCTGAGAGGAGTCAGGTACATACTTCTTGCTGTAATACGAAAAGAGAGAAGACCCGATCTTGTACACTCGTGTCTCTGTTGATAAGAGATGGAGCGAGCTGTGTTGAAGCCTCACAATAGAGGAAACTGCCTGTTTGATTATGTTTGCAAGAACCAAATGAGGCAGAAGTGGCGTAGATTCTACTCCATAACCTGACCACACTTGATGTTTGCTTGGGTACTGTTAGTCATCGCAGATCCCCACTTAGAGTTCCCTGACTTCCCCCAGCCGACGTCTTCCCGCCCTTCCAAGGTTCGTTTCGTTCACTTGCTAGTTTACTCCAACCTCAAATGTCTACAGCTAGAGACATGCCTCTCTACCCTATCTCCATTCTCTGCTTGCGTTCACGTATCTAGATCCATGCCTGCTCAAGTGTTTCGACCTGTCACTTCCATTGCAACTCTCTAATCTCGCTCGACCGATAGACCATCCTACTTCACTTTGTGCTCGGCTTGCCCTCTTCCTTGACCGGACAGCTTTGGCCATCGCGTTGCCCTTGACGTTCTCGTCATCTCTTGCTCTGTTTTCTAGCGTTGACGTATCTGACATCGACTGCTGGGCAGTATTTCGGTGACTTGGCTCTGACCGTCATTGCTGTTATTCTTAGCCGGGACCTCGCTGTTATCGATCAGTTTCCCTTCAAGTTCTTCCTCGAATCTCTAAAGGCTGCCTATTTATCAAGCCATCTATTCGCAATGTCGAGTACATCTCCTACTCCTCCGACGCCCAAGGGATCTCGGAGCAACCGGCGCAATCCGAAGAAAACAACAACCCCTTCTAACCAGAAGGTGGCATTGCTCACCACCCCTCCGTCATCGCCACCGAGGGACTCGAGTCCTGGAGAAATAGTTACCGATACATCTATTAATCCACTTAATCCTTCTAAGAGAAAGAATCCTCGCTCCAACAGAAAGACACGCGACGCACCTAGACCCTCACCGGCGCATAACAACGGACACCGACACACATCCTCGCATCCAGCTAGCAATACTCCCCAAGTCAAAGATAGCCCTCATTATGCGGGCCCAACATTCCATGCGTCACCTGCTCCTTCTGCGCTCCCAATTCCGAGCTTTTTCTCGAAGTCCGTCCCAGAGTCGGACTCCGTGCAAGAAATTGACGGGGACCATCTCGAAGCTGGTTTCGATCTGGACAGTACACCGTCAAAGCCTCGGCCACGTTTTCAACCTGCATCGGAAAAGCCGCAGTCGACCCCGCTTGACTTCTTATTCAAAGCTGCTGTTGAAGCCAGAAACTCTCAGCTTCAGCGGAGTCCCGAAGCCAATGTTCCTGCTCGGTCTCCGCAAACAGATTCTAAAGTTCAACATCACCAGATACCCAACGGTAGAAACGGAGCCTCCGCGGGTATTTTCCCACTGGAGATGGAAAATTCAGGCCTACGGAATCCTCAAATTGGGCCTTCTTTCGCCACGTCCTACAAGGATCGCATGAACGCGTTGCGATCTTCAAGCTCGCCATCTTCTCCGTCACCGGAGCTCCGCGAGGAGGAACGAAGAGCAAAGACTGAAGCTCTCAAGGACCTGTTGCTGAATCCACGACCTCAGAGGCCTTCAACCGCGTCTATTCTAAACCACAATCAAGCCGTTGGTCACACTACACGACCAAATATCAGCCCTAACGTACCTCATTACGCGACTCCCATGAGGACTAGTTCGGGTCCGCCAGCGACCCTTTTTCGGGACATGCCACCTGAGCAGAAACGGCCATCTTTCGAGAGTGGACTACAATCCCCTTTTTATTATTCCAGTAGTGCCCAACCACCTCAGAGTTCGACAATGAAGAAAGAAATCTTTCAACCGAATTCTATGAATCCTATCAGCGCCTCCAGTGGGGCAATCGCTTCGCCGTTTGTGACCTATGGGTCATCAAAGCTCTCTCAAACCCATGCGCAGCAGCCAGCCTGCTACGTTCCACCCCATCACCAGTCCTTCAAGTCCGGGGCAATACCGGCGGACTCTTCCGCTCCTCCTCTTGATACAAAGAAGATGGAAGACGATTTGAGGAGAATTCTGAAACTCGATGCTAATCCCAGCTTTCCTTCGAACGGTATTCAGAGCTCGTTCGCTTGACGTTGGAGTTTTGCTCGCGTTTCTCCTTTCGATGTTCAATTTCGCGCACTGTTTTAAGACGATACTACTGCACGATGCACCCGGGAGGTGACTTTCTTTGTTTCATGCTCAATCGATTGAACGACATGATACACGATATTGATTCCAGCGGGGACTCTAGCGTGACTCTGCGTCCTGCATTCTACTGAATTCCCACTATTCTGTGTTTTTATTCGCTTCTTTTCTCAGTCTTCTTTCTTGTTTTCTTGTTCTCTTCTCAATGCCTAAGTTTCGCCGACGTCCTTTCTTGTTATGCGATCTAATGGAGTTATCTCTGCAATCTTTCTTTGGTTTTTGGTGGCGGCTGTTGCTCTCTTCAATGGCGGGTTTATGGGTCCTTTCGTGGGGCGTCTATATACCTCTATTGCATCGAATCCGGAGTCCGGTTGCCTTTGAGTGTTTTCGAGGTACCTTTTTTGGGACGGTCTATGTCTGCCTTTAATTTCATGAATTCATTGTCCTTTGCTCTCTCTAAGGCGTGGAGCTGGTGACGCGGAGTCTCGCAGTCTAAAGTTTGTTCTCTTGCCCTTCCGATCTACTTCTTCACTTTACTTCTGTCATTTCCGGTCAGACTGTATATGCTGAGAGGATTTTTCGCATTCGCTCCGAGGTAGAATCATTTTTGGCGTCACAAGTCGGTTATTTGATTAGGCTTTCATGGTTCTACCTCAAATTCTTTTGTGTGTTCTCGGTCCTTGGGTTATCTAGGCTTGATGGCTTCGAGTCAATCTTCTGCCATGTCGGTCACTATACGTACTTTTCACAAATGAATTCACTCTTTATCTGGGAGATGCGTGCTCAGTCATGCATATCCTTCTCAGCACCCGCTCTGGCCCTGTTGGCATGTGATTCCGTGGTAGTCATCATTATATCGAGCAGGCTTACTGCTATTACAGCTCTACACAGTAGGTACAGCAGTAGTTTGAAATAGAGAGCACCAGAATAAAGCCAATGAGGTTATATCATCCTAGTATCGTTTACAGTGCCCGCTATGTACTCATAAAGAACTTCTGCGTATCTACCATGTCTAGGTAGAAGCTCGGTGTAATCCGTATGTAACGTAATACGTAGCAAATACATTGTAAGAAATAAAAATACTGTGAGGTTGGCCGAGTCCAGAACCTGTCTGGAAGACCCAGTAGAAGGTCCATAGCCTCCATACCTAAGGTAGAGGGCCCAGGTACCATTCGTTCCCCGCCACTGGTGGTTAATAATAGACGCCACTGGCGAGTTTCACGGGTCCACAGGCTTGGTATTATTGTATTTGCTGCGTGAAGACGAAGGGGTAGACTAAATCCATGTTTACAGACAGATCAGATCCTATCTACGGGTCTGATGCATGGCGAATGCACAATCTCCTAGTACGAAGTTTTGAAGATTGGTCAAAGAACAATTGAGTGTCCGAGCAGCCGCCCGGGGATCCAGGGATTAGACTAGAGGGGTACAGAGGCAAATAAGAAGTGATGAGCATCTACCCCATGAATAACAAAATCTCTTCACATTTAAAATTGCCTGTCGATGATTATTTCGCTAAAACGCCACTAGTTGAGGAAAACGGTTATCCGTGACTTAGGTTAGTTTTAGATTGGGCCAAGAGATCAGTGTCTTAAGGAGTTAAGGTAGTTCGCGTCCCAGTACATGTTGATGCATGGCACAACTACCAAAGGAGAAAAGGAATAATGATGATAGCTGTATGGGTTTCAGGTATCTGGTTCACTTCTCATCATTCTCAAGGCTAAGATTTCCTACGTCATATCAAGCCGACTCAGATGACGACAAGATCCTGATATTATCGCCGCAGTTGTCAGTATTGAGTGTCAAACTATTCTATTAGCGGAAGGAGTTGGGAATGCAGGTCCATCCCGAATGATGTCGGTCGATGTTTTCGGCTGTTTGTTGCCACTGGCATATGTGTCTGTCAGCCCTGTGCATACATCCTCATAGCGCGTATCTAACCAACCTCTACTTCGCTATGAACCTATCATTCTACTCTGTATAGTCCGTAGTACGTAGTAGTTTACTAGTTACGTAGGTATGTGTCAGTCAACTCTAAAGGAAATGAGGGCTTCCAACGTCCCAGGGGCTCAGGGCGAATGAACGAATCGTGGATGATCGGCTCGTCCAAATATCAGCAGTCCAATCACACACACATGAACGCGCTAAAGCATGGCCCTCGGGGAGGGATTGAAGAGCAGAAAGGTAGACAAGATACACAAGAAGCGGAGAAGCGTTGAAAACGGCGGAGGGAATATGAAAGGATACGTACTCCCCCCGGTGTTTCTTTGTACACCATAGTTACCGATGTTAAGGCGCATAATTACAGAGACATTGGGAGACTACCTTATTTATTGCCTATCTCGTAGAGATAATATCTGCATACCTCCTGTTCAGAACGTTAAAATCGCTATTGTCTTCGAAAATAACTATTGGCGCGCGTGGAACCTCTGCTTCTGGGTCAGGAACCTACCGCTTTCTGCGTTTTGGCTTGTCTTCAATTCTCCAAGTCCGTAAAGGGTCGATCGACTACTAAATCATTCGCATCAACTCTTTTCGTCTGAAGTCCATATACTTCCTTCTGATTCCTCCTTCTTGTTGATATTCTCTTCTCCTTACCATCCACACAGCCCATACCACTCAACAATACTTCCCACCCTATCTCTCCATATTTCTTTAAAGGAAAGTTAAGGAACAGCCGCCTTCTACCGCATCCCCTCCGCTTCCCCTTGCTCGAGGGGTGAAAAAGTCCTTGGCCGTTTCGCCCTTTCTCTGTCTTCTCCGACCCAAATCACCTCTCTCCTATCTGACATCGATCGTCAGTAATCAAATGACCCACAGTCGGTACACTTAAGTATCTCAAAGTTTCTGATTTGTTCGCCCTCGGCTTGGTCTCAGTGCTGTGGAGGTTCCCAACATGTCGAACGCGTAAGTACTACTGCGCTCTTGTCTCCAATTCCCTCAGGAAAGAAGAAAAGAAGATATCTCTTCCTCATTCTACAAATGACAATCGGAATTAAGGAGACTGAGCTAATTGTCTGATCTTATTCGAGCAGCTTCGGTTCAGCATGGCGCTCCTTTTGGCATACGATGACCTCCAATGATCGACATGCGTCCCACGACTCCCCATATCGGACCGGACGACATGTACCTTTGAGTCAAAGCCGCCATGAGCCCCTCACATCCATTGCGACAAGCGCCATTGAGTCTCGACCGGATTTGACTGATACGTTCGAGGATGACCCACCGAAAGGGTCTACAAGTAACGGCTGGACTGGCTCCCCTACCGGAGTTGGTTCTCCAAATCGTCCCTATTCCCCCGGTTTGAGGTCGCTTTCTTCCCAGAAGCGGCGATCGACTGAACGTGGCACAGATGGTGCCCCGGAGATTCAGATGCAAAGCTTCCACGACGGAGCTCCGCCTCCGCCCCCGGTGGCCCATTCATGGAGGAAAATTGAGCGATGGTTGGAGAATAATTACGAAGAGCTGCACGATAATCTTTGCGAGGGGTGCACTCAAAACGATATCAATGAGTTGGAGCATGAATTGGACTGCAGCCTGCCGTTGGAGGTGCGGGAGTCCCTCATGATTCACGACGGTCAGGAGCGCCCTGGCCTCCCTACAGGTGTTATCTTCGGATGTATGCTTCTAGACTGCGAGGAAATCGTTCAAGAATGGAAGAACTGGAGGACCGTCAATGAAGAGTTTCTAAGCGGCTCCAGCGTGATGAATCCTCCTCCGAAAGCCACAGCAAGCTCTTCCTCCGCGGCACCTCCTCCGCAAGGGCCCAATCCTCTCTGGAGACAAGACCTTCTGGAGCGCCAGGACTCACAGCCTCCAGGCGCTGTACAGAAGGCATACGCGCACCCTGCCTGGATCCCTCTTGCTCGTGATTGGGGTGGAAACAATATCGCGGTCGATTTGGCGCCTGGACCCGCTGGCAAATGGGGCCAGGTCATCATTTTCGGTCGGGATTACGACTGCAAATACGTTGTCGCTCGCTCTTGGGCTGCTTTCCTTGCTGTGGTCGCGGATGATATTTGCAGTGGTAAGGTCCACGTAGATGAGGAGACAAATGAGCTTAAATTATTGGAATTCAAGTCTCAGAATGTCGAGCCACCCTATTTGGAGATTCTGCGTTGGAGGACAGACCAGAAATACGGCAGAAGAGCCCCTCGACGCAAGGCTCCAAATGGACTGGGACTCAACACGAACAGCCGACCCGGGAAAGAATCTCCATATGGAAGCCCGACACCTAGTGAAGAACGAGGCCGGTCTCCTCACCGGTTTCCCAACCGCGGTTCTACTCAGAGCCCTAAGACGCAGTTCGGCGTTTCGAGTCCTCTCGCTCGTGTCACAGAAGAAGCGACGAGTCCTGTAAACACGAGCGCTGAAGTCGAGGTGCCCGAGGACGCTTTCAAGGAAAATAGAAAGGAACCTGAAACGGAAGATCTGATGGATGTGGTTACACCCCAAATATCCGGAAAGGAAAACCAGGACCTCAAAGACAAGCATGACGAGCAGAAGACACCCAAATCAGAAAAGTTGCAGAGACGTGAGTCTAACCAAGGGACAACCGCGGTCTCGGAAGCAGAGGTCTTGGGAGAGATGAAGAATATAGCCATCTAAACCTACTTCCGTGAACTCATTCTCTCACTCCCCTGCGAGCACCATTGTGCCAACGCTACGCGGCTGGTTTTTCCATTTCCACTTCTCTCGTTGACTTCTTCAGTTGAACAACAGTTTCCTCGAGCGAGTAGGTAGATGTGGTGTGACTGGTTTGAGCCGCTTGTATAAATTTTCTTTGTTATTTCTGTTATTCATACGGCATTTCCATACTTTCATGGAGCATTCAAATTTCTTTCTTCCCAAGATGGTCTTCTTTCTCGTTCCCCTTGAGCCACATTGCCTGTAACTTTACTCGATGATCATGCAGTTTAGGTTCAATATTAGCCAATTCACCTTGCGTTTGTCTCCTAATGATTGAACAGTCTTCTTACTCGATTCTTTAAGTGATAATTCTGTGCACGTGCGCTCGTAAAAGGACGAAGTTTCATATGGCTCCGAATGGCCTTTTCCTTGCCTTGCTGTCTCCAGTTACGTGTTCGCACATGGCAAGACCTGACTTCTCAGTTGCTGATCACGGAAGAGACGCCATTCTTCACCTTGTTCCCTAAGTTTCACTGTACAAGCCACCCAAACATGCTTATGAGTGGCAGTGTCAGCCCACTTGCACGATGCCTTGACACTTGAGATGGTCTATGATCATTTGCACAATGAATTGCGAGCCAAAGCTCTGGCTGTTCTCCACGGGTGAGACAGGACAACTCGGTCGTGCTTTGCAGAAAGAGCTTAATGATAAGCACTGCCATTCAGTCCCAGTCGTCATCATCGTCATTATCGCCCCCACGGTGTCGTCCATTTCCGCTCCGAATAGCCCGCCGCCCATTACCCGGCCGTCTCCTGCTGGAACTTTCGCCGTCACTGCCATCCTCAGATATCTCAGAATCATCTTCACCATTTTTGAACTTCGTCTGGGCCAGGATCCCTTTCCAAAGCAGCCGCTTTTCTAGAGTCGCGATATTAAAGCTGTCAGCCCCGTCACGGCCCCCGGCTCCAAGGCCTTCGAATCCCACCACACGCTCGACACCAATTCCGTCTTTGAACCCAATTACACAAGGAAGGACCCGAATGCTCAGTTTTTCCACCACGAAGGGAGTATTGCGCACATCGACGCGCGCGAAGCGCACCTCATGGTGCCGTGTTGCCAACGCCCGAATATGCTCGTCCATAACCCCGCAGCGGGCGAAATCCGGATGGGCAAAATGTATGACACAACGATGGGTCTCGGTCGTGAAGTCTAGCACGGCTTTGTCGTCTTTCAGAGTAGGGTAGAGTCCTCCTTCGAGGGAGGTTGTTGGATTGCGGGAAGAGGATCCGTTGTTTCTGGCCGCAGAAAACTCGGCATTGAGTTGCTCGATGCGATGCGCACGGTAGGCAGAGTCATCTTCGTTCTCGAGGGCTTCGAGCAGGGAATCGTCGTCATTATCGTCGTCCTGATCTCGAGCGGGGTGGTGCTTCTGCTCTGAATCTTGAGTCATGGCGCTGGCAGGTCTGTTATCTAGACCTATTAGTCGAATGCGGTTCTAGAAAAAGGCGCTCAGGAGACGGATAAACTCATGCTTCGAACGGTCTTGAGAACTCAAAGGGGTTGGTTGATAAATTGGAATCAAACAATCTGTAAGGTTATGGGCACATGTGGAGATGAATCCACAACGATCAATACGGAAGTCCAGCTCCTATTGCTCAGACAAGACAAAAATCTCAACATGGAAATTTTCCCCTTAAAATCCTCCATCGAAATCAGCCTGGTCCATCAGTGTGGGATTTGCACCTTGCCAGTAATCTCCAGACTGCTCCAGGACTTCTATCCATTGCTTGGGTCTTTGTGCATGACTGATGGTTAAGGTATTAGGTAGGTGAACACTCTGTAAGTATGTGGTATGTAATTATCAGGTACTTTACCTGTACTCCGTATGGTACCTTTCCCTTGCCGCTTCCGGAAAAGCAGCCTGGATCGTCAGGCAGAAATTTCTTTCATTATTATTCATAACAAAAAATAGCAACAGTGATGGCTCTGGAATAGACTAACATTAATGGTTGATTATAATTCTTCCATACAGCATTCTCATCTTTATCAGGACGTCTGCTTATTTCCCACCATCCCCCTTTCCTTACATACCATTTAAATAGGAGGAACAAGGAAAGTGGACAAGGAACAAGGCCTTTCTCTATATAATATATCGTTCATCGTTCATTGCTTCTCACATTCTTTTTGTGTTCATCTTACTCTTTTTCCCTCGCGGATCCGACCTCATCGGCAATTGTTTTTGTGCCACTCAAGCGCTCTCCCCTTCGTTCCTCGATCTCGTCTGGATATTTACGGTCTTCAAATCCGATTCTCAGTCTCACACCATGGCGGACGACAAGAAAACGGATTATACCATCGAGATGGATAAGTTAGATCAGGGCAATAAGAATTTCGAGGCGCCGGCCCCTGCTGTTCAGCCCAAGGGTGCTCCAACTGCGCAGCTTGCCAATAACCCCATCCTGCCTGTGCTGGCCTATTGCGGTTCGTCTATTTTGATGACTGTCATGAACAAATATGTCCTTTCCGGCACGGATTTCAATCTCAATTTCTTCCTCCTTTGCGTGCAGGTAAGTTGAGGACATTTGCCGGGGTGTCGAAGTCACCAAGCTTGTGCTGATCACGTCCTTTCATTCCAGTCGGTTGTCTGTATTGTGGCGATTCAAACATGCAAGACTAGCAAACTGATTACCTATCGCGACTTCAATTCGGACGAGGCCAAGAAGTGTAAGCATGCCATTCCGTCGTTGGGTATCTTCAGAGAAAGCATTCTGACCCGTCCTTTTTTTCGCTAGGGTTTCCGATCACTCTGCTTCTGATTGGTATGATCTACACGGGCTCCAAGGCACTACAGTATCTGTCGATCCCTGTGTACACCATCTTCAAGAATCTGACCATCATCTTGATCGCTTACGGAGAGGTTCTTTGGTTTGGTGGTTCGGTGTCAGGCATGACCCTCTTCTCCTTTGGACTCATGGTCCTCAGTTCCATCATCGCCGCGTGGGCCGATATCAAGCATGCAGTGGAGAGTAGTGGAGACGCTACTGCCAAGGTGTCGACTCTCAATGCTGGTTATATCTGGATGTTGATCAACTGTCTCTGCACTTCGTCCTACGTCCTGGGAATGCGCAAGCGAATCAAGTTGACTAACTTCAAGGATTTTGACAGTATGTTCTTCCTTGTTTCCATGTCGGTGCCACAAAACCTTGAGCTCACATCTAACCTTCTACCTCATTTAGCCATGTTCTACAACAATCTTCTGTCAATCCCTGTGCTTCTGGTTTTCACCTTCTTGATGGAGGACTGGTCGTCGGCAAACATCGCGCGCAATTTCCCCCCGGCGGATCGCAACGGTATCTTATTTGCCATGGTTCTCTCAGGTCTTTCGTCCGTATTCATCTCCTACACCTCCGCTTGGTGTGTCCGCGTGACCTCGTCGACAACCTATTCCATGGTCGGAGCTCTGAACAAGCTGCCAATCGCACTCTCCGGCCTGATCTTCTTTGATGCCCCCGTCACTTTCCCCAGCGTTTCCGCCATTATTGTCGGTTTCATCAGTGGAATTGTTTACGCCGTGGCCAAGGTCAAGCAAAGCGCCAAGCCAAGGACTGGTGTGCTGCCAATGTCGAATCCCCTCGTCAGTGCCAGCAGCCAGAGCATGAGAGACTCTCTGCGCTCTTGAATCACTCCCCCTGAAGTGAAGTTTTAGCGAGAAGTCGATGTGCGCCTTATCATGAAAGCCGGATGTCCTTGTTATCATTTCGGACTAGTTCACCGAAACGAACTCGGACTCGCCCCTAACATGAACGTGATATGTACCTATACTCCCTTTCAGACGTAGTTGTCCGCATTTCGGTCAATTCGTTGTTGCTTTTGGCCTTTGTGGGTCGATGACGCTTCCTAGGAACCTCGCCTTGCCCTCAGCGGATTCGGTTGGCGGGAAGGTCTCCTCTTTCTGCTAACATTTTTGTTTCGAATCACGAAATTTTGGTCACGGCTGTCATTTCACCCTTCCCGTCTTAATTGGAGTTACCTGCTCATATGCATGGCATTTTTCGCAACGTTGAGACTGCAGACAGATCGGTTGTTGAAGCCAGTGTTTTTTTCCTTTTATTTGACTGTGTGATGTATATAACAACCTTGTACTTCTTTTTAATATGGTTATAGAGCGGGTTTGGATGACATGGTCCGTTCTTTGTCGAAATTACTAGGGAGTTAAAAGTACAGGATAGACATCAATTCAGAGATATAATAAAACTGTAACCTACCAAATTAGCAGGCTAGTTATTCTGTTTCGTAGATTATTCGATTGAAGAAATCCATCGATCTCGGGAATGAAATGGCCCGCGGGTGGGTTTGGAACAAATATTTCTTCTGTTTTTCTTTTTGGCGTGAGTACTACCTAATGGGAAGGGCAGTCCCTGAATGGGTCAGTTATTCAGATAGTCCAGGGTCGAGACAACTGTCCCAATTCTATGTTCGCATAGATCCATCTTGAACACGACAGGAGTCGAAGGACTCGAGTTTATATATCAGACATGCCCAAATCCAAACGCCCCCGAACCAGGCCGCAACGCGGTGATGGTGCCGGCTCCAAAGGCGCCCGGAAAATGCACATGTTTTCCAGATTATCGACATCTGCGGGCCCATCTTCGACATCGAAGAGCCAGAAAAGTGGCAATGGCAACTCTGGTACAGCGGAGAAGAAGACGAAGAACCCGGCCCAGCATCGACGGCCTATTGTCCCTTTTGGACGGAGAGATCGTATCCTACTTGTTGGTGAGGGTGAGTGCGTACTCTTCTTCATACTTCCCTACTGCTTTTCGAGGTTTATGTTCCGTCTTGATGATTCTATTTGTCGAATACGTGGAGGGTCCGGAGACTTTCGGTCAATGTTCTTCTCCCTATTTACATTTGTCTCATGTGCTTGTCCTGACAGGGTCAGGGCGAGCGTCGATGTTCCGCATGTGTTGATATGCGAGGCACTCGTCGTACTGGCTTTGTTGACCTTATGGTTACTAGCAATTTGTATTCATGTTGACGTCCGACATGAACCTGTTGGGTTTGCCAATATCCTTGTTCTGTTGCCTGCGGTTCACGTACCGGAGTTCCTGGATTACAAATAGTCTGATGAAAAGTTGCTAGGCGATTTCTCATTTGCTCGCTCTCTAGCAGTCCAGCACCGTTGCAGGAATATCCTGGCCACCTGCTACGACTCAGAAGAGACGCTATATAGCAAATATCCACAAGCTAAACAGCATGTCGAGGATCTTCTTGGCGCGTTCTCTCATAAGGAACATTGGAATGACCCTGATGGATCTGAGACAGAGAAGGAAAGGACGCAGGAAAAAGGGAAAGGTGAAGAGCAGTCTGACAAGAAACAAGACCGCAAGCGTCGCGGTCCGGACGTACTCTTCGCAGTTGATGCGCGAAAACTCGGATCTGCCACCGGGGGTGGGAAGGACGTCCGCACAGGCTTTGCACGCCGCGAGCGCAAACGTCCTGCTTGGCAGGAAAGCAGGCAGAAAACTGAGCCGACTACCTCTACAGGTGGTCCTTGGGATGTCATATGTTTCAACTTCCCGCATGTCGGTGGCCTATCAACGGACGTGAATCGACAGGTTCGCTCAAACCAGGAATTACTTGTCGCCTTTTTCAAGGCCTGCGTGCCACTGTTGTCGGCCCGCCCAGAAGTCTTGAGCGACGATGACGAAGACGAGGGCGAGGACAACTGGAGTTCAAGTGAAGACAGTGAGTCAGACTCTGGCGAGCATGACGATCAGGAGATCTTCGCACAAGGAGGGCGAGGTAAATACAGGACCGACCCAGGACAGATTCTAGTGACCATGTTTGAAGGCGAGCCTTACACCCTATGGAATATCAAGGATCTTGCACGGCACGCCGGTTTGCGAGTGGTCACAAGTTTTAGATTTCCGTGGAGCTCTTATCAGGGATACTCCCACGCTCGAACCCTAGGCGAGATCGAAGGAAAGCATGGGGGAAGAGGAGGCTGGAGGGGAGAAGACCGCGAGGCGAGAATGTATGTCTTTGAGGTCAAGCAAGAAGATAGAGGTGCCCGGCCGAAGCATCCGCAGGCAGCTAGGTTGGACACTAAGGGAAAAAGTAAGAAAAGGTCAAGGGACTTGTCCGATAGTGACGATAGCGACTAGGCTGTTGAGAATTTCGTCTCGTACTTGCGCCTCTCTAATGCCTTCTGAGTAATATACACAAATCAGAAGATAATATGACAAGATGCAGCAACCTCGTTATCTGGATACCTCCACAACTACATGATGTAAACCTTTTTCATCTCACTCTCGTCGAAGATCTCGCCGGTGGTGGGGTCTTTCACCTTGCCTGTTTCGACACAGCCAAGTTTCTTGCTCATGTCTAGTAACCGCTGCTGACCGTAGATCCTGCCATTTGGCAAGACAATCGGGTCATTTTCAACATAGCTCTTGGCATGATGGGCGTACGGCATATTGCGCGCAAGTTCATTCAGCTCAGTCGAGCATATGGGACATACGGATGTCGCGGTAGATAAGGAGTTGGAGCTCGAGGAGGTATATGCCGAATGGCAAGATGGAGTCTTGAGGGCAGATAAGCCAGCAGACAATGCAATATGTAATAATGGGCTTGAAGGCAATGATAGAAGTTCATGATGAGTGCGGATGAAGAGATCAGCCAGGTGATTCCACCGGTCGAATGAGTACATTGACTAAAAATCATTAGCTGGATTTTTTCGAGCACGACGGGCGGATTCGAAGACAAAGATTAGGTGGATGTACCTTGTACGGTTCAGCCTTCGTATCCTGAGGAAAGGCTAGTAGTCCTGCTGCGCGATGAATTTCTTTTGACTGCGTTTCGGTATACGGAGTGAGATATCGTCTGGCATGCGCCATAGCATCCATGAGCTTCCCTCTATCCCCCGTCCTAATCATCTCGATGAACTGCTGCAGTCGTAATTCAAACTCCAGATTGAACTGTGTCTGGTTTGTTAGTGAACGGACTGGATTCAAGACAAGGCCATGTGTCCACAGACCTGGCTCTTCTTCAACGCTGCTTTGTTCTCGTTACACCACTGCAAAGCGTCCTTTGTTTCCCCACGACGCAAGCTCTCAGCAATCCTTTGGCACTGTACGAAGACATCCAGATCCACTAGGTCTTCAATTTTCTTCTCCTGGGCCAACTGCTGGGCACTTTCAGTGTACCCGGAACGCAGCATGTGATCAACCACCAGTCTATCCAGCCTGACCCTGGACCACTGGTCATATTTGACATCTGCCAAGCTAGGAATTTGGTGCAGGTACTCCAGGTGCTGTATACGCTTCCGTGACTGGTCTTGAATTTTCTTCTCCTCTTGCTGGAGGCTTTCCATTTTCCGTTTCAGGTTTTGCATGCGAGCCAACATAGCGTCGAGCGCCGCGAGAGTCTGATCCGGCGTCTGAGCATTCGACAGCGAGGCATTTGCGGCCTCTTTCAGTGCGGGAACGACATATTCCCGTTCCCTCTCGACCAGTCGTTGAACAGATTTGAAGTTTCTCCGCGCAAGCTCGTGAGGTAATCGTAGAAGTGGCTGATCCTATACGACAACAAAATGTCGACATCAGTACAGTGTATAGGCAGGGACGGTGGATGGGGATTACCAGGAGCAGGTGATTCTCCGCATTGAGCTTTGTTGAAGTGAGCTCTGCAGCCATGACGATGTCTGAATCGTCTCGATACTTCTTTCAGTTAAGCCCAAGTATTTTTGGGAAAGAGGCAAATCAGAATAGGAATAGGCTTATAGTTAGGGTGAGATAACAGACAGAGGAAAGAGACAGAGGAAAGAGACAGAGAGAGAGACAAAGACGTTTTGTTGCGACGCAGCATAGGATGACATCCATGTATGTGGGACGGGCGGCGGGGAAGTAGGCTTGTCGGACTTGATGCGGAGAACTTCGGCCAAGGTCACGAGTCACAGCACTCGGAGTCCCATCCAACAACCAACGTACCAGGTCCCTTTATCAAATGCCAGTAAGAGGCGATCAACTAAATATTATAAAATCAAAATTAAAAATAAAACAGCTTTCTTAATATTCTATATATAGGTAGCTCTACACTGGTAATACATGACCATACTTGAATCGTAGACGCTAACTGATACCCACGTAGGTTGAACCATATTTCAATTTCTTCCCAACTACCACAAGAATACTCATACGGGAGAGAGATGGAGCGAAGGCTCTTTCTATGATTGCTGACATGAGAGCAGTTGTTGTAAATGATACAAGAAAGATTAACATTGGTTCCCTTTTCAACCCAAGACTCCGGTAAACAAAATAAGGTACAGACATCGTGCCCGTATGACAGTTCGAGAAGCAAATACACAGCAGCAACGAAGCAGTCCAACCATGGAAGCCCGGTATCGGAGCAAGACAATAAGGTCCCAGTATATGTCTAGTCACTGTCGTCACTGTCCTCCTTCTCCTGCTTGGATTTTCTCCGTTCCTTCTTCTCCTTCTTCTCCTTCTTCTTGCGCTTGCGCTCTGCACGTTCCTCTGGTGTTTCGCCCTCATGCCTCTTGCGTTTCTTCTCCTCCTTGTCATCGACATCCATCTTGGACTGAGGTGAAGATGGCGCCTCGTCGCGTTCGGTAGTTTCGGCAGCAGCCACGTCTTCCTTGGCTGTCGATTCAGGTGCTGGCTGAGCGGAACCTTCTTCGGGGGCGCTGTAATCCTTGTATTCAGTCTTCCATTTGGCGGGGGTTTCCTCATTGGCTCGGCCATATTTCTTGAGGACTTGTCAGCGTACAAAAACCACAAGAACCTATGCTTGGAAGGCAAAAGCCCAACAACTTACATCCAGCTTTCCAGCGGACTTGAGCTTCTTCTTCTCGAGAGCTACAGGGCCCAGACCCCATCTGCGAGGGTAGAGATCACGCTCCATGATGCAGCGTTTGACCTTAGCTACGACACCATGATCGCAGGTCGAAAGTTCAACAGTAGACATTTGAGCGATACCAATGGCGATGGCTTCACCCTTTGTAGTCATGAGAACAACTTCTTCGTTGACATCGATGCCAGCCTCTGGACCTCAGTCAGCAACCACGTGGAAATCAACATCGCTAAGAGTAAACGGAACTTACCAAAGCGGAGGAGACCGGGAATCATGAGCTTTGCGCCATAGCACACAGCATTAACCGCGCTGTCTTTAACGACAATACGCTTGTAGGTTGTGAGGAGAGACTCGAGAGGTCGGATGACCCTGCGCAGGTAAGACTCGTCCCGCTGGTTATCGTACATCCACTGCGCATCCAGGACATCATGAAGAGTCACGAGGCCATTGTTCTCATCCATAGCTCCACTTCGTACACGCCGAAGTTCCTGCATGTGAGCACCGACACCAAGCAAAAGACCCAAGTGAACGCAAAGAGTTCGAATATAAGTTCCAGCCTCGCAGCTGACCCAGAACACGGCAAGGTGTCTATCATTGTCGAACTCGTAGAGTTTGCTTTCGTGGATCGTTCTGATACGAAGCTGACGCTTGACAGCAGAGATCAGAGGAGGCCGCTGGAAGAGCGCGCCAGTCAAGGTCTCAAGAGCTCTCTTGAACTGAGCCTCACCACCGGGAATCTTGTCATGAAGACGAATGACGCAGACGTATTCCTTTCCGGCACCTTGTTGGGACTTGACCAAGCGGGTAGCACGGTCAATGCAGACGATCAAGCAACCGGTGACTTTCGGGTCAAGAGTTCCACTGTGACCAGTCTTTTCCGCCCTGCAAAAAAAGGAATGGTCTTAGCATCCAGTTCCGAATATGACACCAGAAAGATTACAATTTACCTCAAAATTCTCTTCATCCAAGCGACAACCTCGTGACTAGATGGATTGGAAGGCTTGTCGAGGTTGATCACACCCGAACTGACGTAGGACTTCAGGTCTCGCTTGAGAGGCGAGCAACCAGCAGGAATTGGTGTGAAGTGACCGGTCCTCACCATGACTGGGATAACAATCAGTTCAAGCTACTTTATTGAAGAATAACCCTGCCATCCTGAAGGGCCATGAATTTGGGTCAAGTGATCACGTACGCTTGTCATAATTCTTTAGCAGCAAGGGCCACTCTTCTGTGGAGATGTTGGAGGCACCAGCCTCAGGCTTGATGGTGTAGTCCATCTCTTCCTTAGCCACTGCTGCCATCTTGAGATTTGGTTTCAAGAGTTCAGTGTCACCGGGTGAGAGCGCGTTTTGATGAGAAGCGCAGGAAAAATTGTACTGACTCCACCAAAGTTTTGCTCTGGCGCTAGTGAGAAAAGAAACTTTGGGAAATTTTGAAGTGCGGCGAAAGGTCGAACTACCAAAAAGGTTAGCGTCCGGAGTCCCAGAAGCAGGCCGATAGTCCCGTGACTTTCAGTGAGAGTAATCAACATCATCATACGGAGTATTTTTGTCTTTTTCTGACTTTGGTTTGTGTACTCTCTACGGAGCGATGCATAAATAGATAACACCTTTAAAGACTATTGTCATTCAGACGAGAGAATGTCCGGGTCCTACATCTACTTTTTATATAACTTTTTTGTTCTGAACATCATGATGTACTTGGTTATCAATGAACGATTTCTTCTTGATGTCTAGGATAATAGGAGATGATACTTGTAAAGTCAGGAAGCTGCCAGCCACAGTAGTATGCTGTATCAACAGCAATCGGCAAAGAGAAAATAGGAATTAAACAACAGATCCTCGGGAATCCGTTTTCAGACAAATTAGCTGCCACCAAGTCTCCGCCCTGGCCCTCTTCCACCCCACGAGCTCTGAAAGGATGAAGCCCAGCCACTTGATGAGGAAGGGTGGCTTTGGTCTGCTGGCCGGTAGGCTGTTCCATAGGTCCGGTATTGAGCTCTAGGGGCGTAGGCGGCGAAAAATCTCCTTACGAAAGCTGGCGTGGTGAGGTAGTTTCTTCCTCCACCGAAGGTCGGATAAAGACGTGTGAGGAAATCATACAAGTGGGCAGCGATAATTCCCATGCCCTCGCTCAATGCAGCCGGCCACCCGCCCAGGACCAGAGTGAGAACGAGCATCGCCCAGGGTAAGTATTCGATGGGTATCTGGATGATGAAAAATGATGCTTTTTTCCCCCGATTGTCCTGTGCAAAGGTATAGACAAATGCCAAAATCAGAGCTGTCGCAAGTCAGCATGGGTGAAAACGCGATTTGCCAGGTTAGGCTCACCCGAGGTGAAGATTACGCCGCTTAAGAAGTAACCTGCGGTGACCTTCGATTCATCAGCATTGTGTACTCGATCAAGGCTACTTCCAAGGTAAAGATTGGAACAGGTTTCAGGAGAGAATATAACAATTCATGACGATTGACTTTACAGATAGAAGAGTATATGGAATGTAGGGCACCATAACCACCAACGTGATACTATTTAATCACGATGGCTATCTCAGTGGTCTTCCCACCATACCCACACCGCATACAGCCCTATAGGATCAATGAGAGAGGCGCTGTATGGGATGCAGGGGTGATCTTCCTCGCTTCCAGGAACCGCTTCAGCTAGTTTAAGGCTGGGCGGGCAGATAACGCGAGGTGACTATGCTAGGCTTGAAAGAGAGGTTTGCAGAGATGAGGAAACGTTGAGGAAGTATGAAGGTCATTCCTATCGGATGGTGGTCCAACCGATATTTGTCCTCTAGACTTACCAGGATAACAAAGGCTACGAAGAACACGTAGGTGAAGAAGTCACCAGGCGAACTGAAACGAGGTGAGCCTGTCTCAAGCGCGCTGCCATAGGTATACACTAATGGCAGGTTAGCGTGGCTAAGGACCAGTCCGACATGAAGTCGTACTAAAGTAAAGATCGAATATAAAGGAAAGACCCGATCCGGTCAGAAGGAAGGGTGAAAACAATCGCCATAACTGAGGCGGAAGCCTGAAAATCAGCCTCGGTATGAAGACAACATAATAGCCGCTTAGCAGGCCACCATGAACCAGAGCGGACTGAGCAAAAGTCAGAGCAGTAAGCGTCCTGTCATCGAACGTTAGAAAAGACTCCTCAAAACAATGACTTTGAAGGCGGCAGAGGTGTGTGTACCTGGTGACAGGAGGAGCAGCCCAGAAACGATCCATGTTAGTAAATAGAATTGTAAAATTGGCTCTCACTGCCTGATGGTGTTGTTAGAATAATCACAGTTTTTACAAATCATATCATAACAGCAGTTTTTGCGAAAAGTTTCAACCTAATGTCATTGAGAAGTTGTATCAAAAGGTAAGAGAAGGATATTTTCCTCAGAGGAAATAAAACGTGTGCAAGAACTGGCTCCTGCTCAATGAAGTTTTTCCGTTCCGTTAGACGAATAAGACCCACATCATTAGTACATCAAGAGAGACTTGAAGCAGCTCCGACAACAACAGGTGAACGGTCACGTGTGGACACATGCTTACAGATCTGTTATCATGACCTCATATACAGAGTTATCTAGAGCAGTATCTCTCAGTTAGTACTCGATCATCACCAGACAAAACAACGGATCTTCTACCTTCTGTTTCCCCTTAAGCTTATGTGGGACTGGTAACCGCACATGTTGTGGTTCACGCATTCAGCAGGGTTCGTCAATAAATAGCTACGCTTATGAGCAGTGCCTCTAATATTTCATCTCGACTGTAGTTTTCTGGGGATACCTTTGGTTGGATTTACGGTCGGGATGGCCTAGTAGGAACGCCCATTCGGTACAAGCACGATGGGATCATTGTTGCTTCTCAAGTCTATCACCGCGTAACTTCACATTCCTCTGTCTTCACAGTGCCTCTGACAGCCAGACCCCCATTGTTTCCTTCGATCCAAACATCCCAAGCTCCATTTCCCTTGTCGAACCTGGGCTTACCGCAGATGGTTAAGTCCTCGTCAACATATAAAGGACACAGATTTCTATATTCTATCTCACTGATTGCGCGGTTAGACTCCACTAGGTGGCTCTGCAAAACCGTAAGAAGTAATGTGAGAGTCAGTGGGCCGTGAACAAGGAGGGATGGGTAACCTTCAACATTCCGGGTATAAGATGTGTCAAGGTGAATGGAGTGTGCATTGAATGTGAGTGCTGAAAATCGAAATAATAAGTCTTTGGTCGGTGTGATCTTATGGCGAAATTCGGCGCCTGAGGGAGCTTTAGTCAAGAAATGACGGTCAGTACGTCCTCGAAAGCAGAACTCGGCTTGGTCTCAATTACCCTGAATTTTCCTGCGATCCTTCTCAAAGTCCCATTTATCTGTTTCAATTTGCTGTGTGGTCTTCGGGCGCATAAAAACTAGAGTTCTGTTTTCGATAACTGATGACTCCCTGTCTTCATTTGCGTCCTCACTCCATAAACGTCCCCTGACACTCTCCTCGGCCTCGTCCTCCATGACCGTGCCCATACGTCTCTCTATATCGACCAGCAGTTTTTCCTCCCCTTGATGGCCTTTGACTATTACGTCCCGAATTGTTTCAAAGCAGACAGCCCGACTGCCATCAAGGCGAGGACTGTGCATCGATGGGAATCTGACCCTTCCACCAGCCCAAAGACGCCTGTTAAATGGCTGCCCCGGGAAATGCAATGTATCAGTACCGTCGGGCAGTATTTGAGATAGAGTGACCTGAGGAGGAAAGTAGACCAGATGATGCCCTGGCTGCAGGAGGGGCGGACGCTTAACTGAGGGAAGGGTCGCATGCTTGTACACTGTGCGTTGCAAATGAGGAATGATATCCATCAAAGTCAGGTTCAAGAGATGAGACGGTTGAGGATGAAGATAGTCATATACTAAGGGAAGTCGTCGTGCTATCAATTCCTGTCGCAAGCTTCCAGGGAATGTGGAGTAAGTACGCATTTTGGTGCTTGTGTATAGCCGTCCCAATGGGAATAGGAGGCTGTTTGTATTTGCCTTCATCTAGCGACGCCAAATTCATGTGAGAAGTCCAACAGTAAGCATAAATGACTGTTCAGGTCCTTGAGTACATGTCGTAGGCATCGGTGGCAGCGAGCTTTGGAGTTTCTGTTTGTTTTGTTTGTTCTCATGGGATCGTCCGCAAGCTACGGAGTACGAGTATGCCAAAATTGCCGGAGCTCAGGAAGGTTCCCGCAGTGCGGGGGGTAGCAGACTGAGTAAGTTGGAAAACCCCTCCTTGAATGCGCCAGATAATCCAAGGAGGAGATCACCTAGGTTCAGGGATCCATGGAGCCAATCAGAGTGACTTTCTTAGGCCCTGCAGCGTCCTTTTCGCATCAGGTCAGGAATTGTGAGCCCATCATAAACTTCAAACATCATTAATGTAAAGGTCCAGGCTGCGGTTGAGTGTTTTGGATCTTCGGCTGAGTTGTTCCCCAGCCTGTCGTTCGCGGATGCTTTCGCCGCAGTTCAGCAGGGCGAAGCAGACTATGCCATCATTCCTATCGAAAATTCGACCAACGGATCAGTTGTCCAGAATCTTGATCTTTTGGCGGACCGATATGGTCTCTACGAAGATGTGAATGTATGCGGAGAGCATTATTTGACAGTTCATCACTGCCTGCTGGTTCGACAGGGCCTGTCGCAACCGGATATAAGGTCAATAACAAAGCTGTATACGCACCCCCAGGCATGGGGTCAATGTGAAAATTTCCTGGCGAAATTCTTAAAAGGCATCGAAAGGCAGGACGTTTCTTCGACATCAAAAGCTGCGGAGATGGTCTCACTTGAGACAGGAGAACGCAGTGGCGCCATAGCTAGCCGATTCGCTGCTGACTACCACGGACTGGATGTACTCTCGGAAAATATCGAGGACAGGGCCGACAATACAACGCGATTCCTCGTTCTAAGGAACACGAAGTCAGAACGTACAGCCCGGCTTCCATTTGACGCTGTGAAGGCGCGCTCGGCCGAATTAGAACCCCGGCTCACACCGTCTGCGGAAAAAACTCTGATCTCGTTCAGCATCCGTCAGGATGTTCCAGGGGCATTGGCAGACGCTCTGTTGGTATTCAAGGATTTTGGTATGAATCTTACCAGCATCAACACGCGACCGAGTCATAGGAGGGCTTGGCAATATGTATTCTTTGTCGAATGCCAACAGTTCCCTACAGACCAGAATAGCCAGGGAGTTACTAAAATTCTGGACAAGCTGCAGCAGGTTACTGAGGGCTGCAGACATCTGGGCACGTGGAAAGACCGACTTCCAACTAGCGGAGTTTGATACATGGCACATACTATCTCATCTGACATCCCTGGAAAGCACAGATATGATTTTTCTATATACGGAACGGCAAGTTTCTTAAGAGACATTTTCGTGTTCCATCGCGAACAGAGCCAGTCTGGCAAGTATCGAGGTGCATTGCTAGTTGCCGCCACATAGAGAACGCAGAAAATAACGAGCGTAAACGGAAGGAGTTTCGGCCCAGTAAACTGAGCCAGAAAAAAACAATCTCAATCTCGCCAGCTTAGTTCTTAAGCTCGACAATGTTTGTACGGCTGAGTTCTGCACAACAGGTCCACCATTCTTCAGCAAAGTACACTTCGGCCGACCCAGAAAAAAAACTAGGTACCCTAAGTGACCATGTTACGGAGCTTGGATGGCCCTGTTGCGTGGCGACTTGTCAGAATCGATACCTGGACCAGGGTGAATGTCGGAAATGGATTATAGACGAACCTCTCAGCAGCTTTATGGAGTTTTGTCCAGACCACAGCGCGGTACGTGCCAAGGTAGCCATGGGTTCACCATGAAAGCCGCCTTCACGAATAACAGGGCGAGCCGTCAAAAGATCCACATTGGGAACTTCTGGCCGTCCATCCTCGCTCTCTGCGAGGCTGCTGAACCGTCAATCTGCATAGATGTCCTGCGTTAGCATGCAATAACAATTTCCTTCGGATTCCAGGACGTACCGTCGTAAAATTCATCTTCGTCATCAAGATCGGCAAGCTGTTCAAAGTTGACCTTGTATCGCAAGAGTGCTCCAATTCCACCAAATCCCTTCACAAACTGGTTTCCTTCACTGGATTTATCTGAAACAAACTCCAGCGTTGCACCAAAATCTTTATAGTTCTCGGCAAGCCACTCGAGGAAAGAAGTCTGCTCAACAACTTCCATCTCAGTGCCAGTCTCTTTGTCGGTGAACAACTCTCGGTTCTCTTCTTGAGCTTTGGTTGCATGGACGATGACTTCAGAGCCACTTGAAGTCTTGAGGACATATCGAGTCACGTCAAGGTTCTCATAAACGATGAGAGTCTCCGCGGCACCGAGCTCCAAGGCCTTCAAAGTGTCATCAATACCATAGCAGACCTTTCCAGTATCTTGACTGATTTCCTGGAAGTACTGGCCAATCAGCTTCTTCTCTTGGACAAACTTGACATTGCTCAAAGTCTCCGAGGAGAGTTCAATAGCTTGGTTGAACCCATTTTCTCCACCGTAAGAGACATCCACGACTTTGATAACCTTGGCCTGCAAACGCTGATCGAACATATCTGACTGGTTGAGGTCATTCTTGAAATCAGCGGAACCGGCTAGAATCAGGCCGGCAACGTTCACTTTGTCGTTCGTGATGAAGTTTTGGACAGCAAGTTCGGCAATCTTGCGCACATAGTTATGACGCTTTTCCTCACGCAGACGGGCGAAACGCAACGCGGACTGACCACCACGACCGTGCTTCTTGGGCAAATCGACGCTTAGCTTCTGAATGACTTCCCGTGTGTTTCCACTCAGTGTGCCGAAGAGGGCGCCATTTCCATCCATGACAATGAAGCCAAACTTCTGATCCGACTCAAGAAGCTCACTCAAAGCTTCTGTATGAAACTTGTTGTCACAAAGATAGAGCGATGTATTGATAGGCTTGAATGGCTCGAAGTCAATGTTGATCTTTCGTTCTTTCCCTTCAGACGTGATGATTTCACCACAGTAGATCACCAGGCCATTTGGAGGAACCTTGTTGTACAGCTTAAGACGCTGTTGCGTAGAAGTAATAGCTGAAAGGACAGACAGGCGGTTGACGCGAGATTTGATGTTGGAAGCGGTACCCTACCACATCCGTCAGCAAGCGGTTATACATGATTATGGACTCCAACGGGAATTCAACATACAAATTCTTCAGCCAACATCTTTGCCGCTCGTGAAACTTGATCTTTGGGGGCTGAGGATTCACATTAGCGACGCGTCAAGCAAAAGGGTGGATGCGGAGAGTCTCACGAATGATCAGAGAAATCATCGAGGTTCCATTTCCCCTAGCGGCCTCAAGGCGCTTGATAAGCTTCTTCACCTTCCATATCTCGATGTTCTTCTCAGCTTCGTTCGGCTGAGCCGCGCTCATGTTGGGCGAGGCGACGGTAATTGACGACCAGAGGCAGAATAGGGTTCACGATTTGACAGTCTGATGCTAGCAAAGATTATTAGTAGCGCTAATAAAAGGCAGAGAAAGCGGGAAGGAATTCGCCGCTTGGTTTTTAGAACGAATTTCGTAATCAGATGAAAGAAAAAGAGAAGAGACTGAGAGAAGTATCGAGTCACATACCTTAAAGCTGGTCAATTTGCCGTCCAGGTCTAGCGGGGTGTTGGAGCAAATTTCATCAGGCACCGTGGGGTGGCACAGACAATAATAAGGCGGATGAGTAATAATAATATGGGTCGGCCATCGCCTTCCCTGGATGACATAAGCCTAATCCTGGAGGCACAGCGCCAATAACAAACCTCCATAATATGACCGTGTTGATGTCCTTCATGCAGGAATAATATGCACAAAAGGCTTTGAATGCGTGGTTAATGGGACCGGGATCTTTTTCAAGTAACTGTTCCCCTGGCTCTGATAATCATCTCTTTATACTCTTTGAATTTCATAACACCGCAGGTCAAGGTTCGATCTGTTAAGGATAATCTATCCCTGTGATATTCTGGTTTTCACCATCTTCTCCATGCTCTGCTGTCATATATCACTGTTTAATACCAGACCTGATCCATTGTATTATCTGAATCTATGGTCAAACAATTTCTAGGTCATGTTGGGATGTGGTGGTTTCTTATCTGCCAACATGGTACGGAGACAGGTAAAGGTACTTAAATAATGAGCACTACTGATATCAGACCCCACTTCACCAAGCTTGCTCTACGGGGTAGCTCTTATCTAAACCAACTACAATGCATATATTCGCCTAATGTTGCTTTTTTCCCTCCTTATATATATGCTCTTATCGGTACATTCAGATACAGTCTTCACAAGGGCAGTTAATAATCCAAGAGTTTGCTCATCTATAGTCAGGACGACCGAGACAACCAATACCTTGTTGACTTGTTTCATCTAGTCGGGTCTGCAACTTCCTCGACCGTTCACCAACCAATTTTGTGTGGGAGAAACTCTGCCTGAGGGGATACAATAGAGAAGAGAAAGTAAAAAGGAGAGATGCAGGAGCAACTATCGTGGACCGGTGAAAATCACGGAGACTTGCGCGGCAATGACCAGGACTCACATGAAGGAAGGATTTTTGATTCCGATTTGTACAGCCAAGCCAGCTCAACGAGCTACGATGGCCGTCCGATCCATGACCACAATCTGCAGAGACAAAGGTGACGCACATCATGATCGAGTTCTCATATAGAACGTTTCCCAATTAACGTCTTTGTCTAGGTCGTCTTCGTTCTCTGCGCGCTTCAGATTTGCGGGCGGCCCTAACAGCATTGATCATTTTGCTCGCTCATGGCAACGAGCTGCTTGTTTCCCCGAAGTTCTCCCTCGACGTCCATCGTTCGGAGCAGCTAGACCGGATGAAGAATGGACTTCGGGGTGGAACGAGGATCTTGCATCGCGGAGCTCTTTATCATGCAGGCAGGAGCCTGATTATACACGGCCATTGCTGCATGGTGACGAGGAACAAGACGGAGGTGAACCTGGTCACTCAAAAAAAGGATTTCCAAGTGCCGCCATCCTTAGCTCATCATTGGACAGAAGCCTGGGGACATCCTACGGTACGATCTCATCTAGGGTCAGTGAGTCGGCACGAAGAAACGCAATACAATTTCATAGGGAGCAAGTGGCACATCGCAACGCAACTGTAGTTCCCGAAAATGAGCCTCTCCTTGTCAAACAAATTGAGCACGATGATGGAACGCGAGAGAATGTCGTTGTAGGCCAATCTACGGTGCCACAGACTGTTTTCAATTCGGTCAATGTCTTGATTGGAGTGGGTCTGTTGTCGTTGCCTCTGGCAATGAAATACGCTGGGTGGCTTCTGGGGTTATCGTTCCTCCTCTTCGCTGCTGTGACGACCGCGTACACTGCCAAGATCCTGGCCAAATGCTTAGACGTTGATCGAAGCCTCGTGACATATGCAGATGTAGCCTACATCAGCTTTGGGCATCATGCACGAATTGTGACGAGTCTCTTGTTCTGTTTGGAGCTGATAGGGGCTTGCGTCGCCCTGGTTGTGCTTTTCGCCGACAGTCTTCATGCTCTGATTCCCAGTCTGAGCATCCTGCAATGGAAAATAATTTGCGGATTTATGCTTATGCCGCTCAACTTCGTTCCCTTGCGACTACTAAGTGTGACGAGTATACTAGGCATCCTGTCTTGTACATCCAGTGTGTTATTCCTAACTTTGAACGGTGCTCAGTGCAATGGACTAAATATCTACAGTTGTCACTATCATATTCATTGACGGTTTGGTCAAACCAGACAGCCCCGGCTCCCTTCGTCAACCAGCCAGAACCACAATGTTCCCTGACAACTGGGCTACTCTTCCGCTCAGTTTTGGTCTTATTATGTGTGAGTCTACCATTTCCTTTGTCCAATTATCGTGCGCTGACTTGACTTATTCTCAATTCAGCCCCTTGGGGAGCACACTCGTGCTTCCCGTGTATCTATCGTGACATGAGGCACCCTCATAAGTACGGTAAGAGCCTTTGGGCGACATATATATTCACAGTATGTATTGCAATACGCCGGCGTGTTGAGCGCTAACATTATCAACAGTATTCGTTGGATTGCGCAATGGCTATCGTGGGATGGTTGATGTTCGGCGATGGTGTTTTGGATGAGATCACAGCCAACGTGCTGTTGACGACTGAATATCCCCAGGCGCTGTCTATCTGTGTCATAGTATTGATTGCAATCATTCCGATCACTAAAGTGCCCTTGAAGTGAGTGCACCTGGCGAATAGCTTCTCCGGGCCCCAAGACAAGGAAACTGATGAAATTTAGCTGCCGGCCTCTAGTCGCCACCGTTGAAGTTCTTTGCGGACTTGAACCGCGCCACAACACGATGACAGATCGTCATGGAGGGCTTACAGAAACCCTTCGCCGATCATTCCAAGCCGCCATACGCATCTTTGTGGTGGTTGTAATTGTCGTGATGGCTATCGTCTTCCCATCCTTCGACAAAATCATGGCCTTGATGGGGTCCGCATTATGTTTCACGATTTGCATTATACTGCCTCTCGCATTCTACCTGAAGATTTTTGGTAAGGAGATTGGGATGGGCGAACGCATACTGGACTGGTGTCTCCTTGTCACATCATCTGTCATGGCGATCATTGGAACTGCTTGGGCTTTTTTGCCGCAAGACATGATCTCCGCGAATTGAGCACGTTCTAATAGCGTTCGTTTTTCTTGCCGTGGCATGTTTCTTATTGAACATTGATAGCGAAATTGTTTCGCGTCTTTCCAGGATTTAGAATCTCCTTCTTGAACGGCCGAGGCTTGCCACGTCGGTCATACTCCCAGAGCTGGAATATCAATTTCGACGTCTCTTTATTCTTTGCCAATGTGAACCCCATACTGGACAATATTTCTTCCAACCTACTCGGTGTCAGGTACCGCGAGTTTCTGACGCAGGCCAACGGTAAGACCAGAAACAGGCTAGGTCGGATGGTGATAGAGGAGCCAGCCGGGGGTATCTCTGTCAGAAATTCTACACAACGTTTCAACATGTCCCCTCTCCCTGTTGCATTCGGAACGTAGTTGAGCACCAAAGAAAGACTGATGATGTGGAACCGATCATCATCAGCGCGGGGAAGAGGCCTCTCCATGAAATCCTGCTTCAAGATGCCCGGCTCCTGAGCATTCAGATCAATCCTCGTGACATCGAGGGACTGATTTTTAGAACATGCATTTTCCGTACTTAGAGCCCCAACTTCAAGCATTCGTAGTTTATGAGGCGAATTCTTCAACTGAGCTAAGGTCGGAGCAATCCAATCAACAAGGACTTTACTCGTGTCGCCGCCACGTTCCAGCGACTGTCCTAATTTGCTGGCTAGTTGATAGCTCTCCAGGCCACCATTTGCTTGGATCCGACCATCGATCTCCCGGACTAGGTCTTCGTTGCCTGCTTCTAATGCCTGGGCTCGAGATTTCAAAAGACGATGATGGGAACGGATGAGATTTCGGGTCGCCTTTGCTGACAGTTTTGGATTTTTCGCTCTGGCTGTTGGCGGGCGCGTGTGAGAGAGCAGTCTTGGCTTCTTTAAACGCTTTTTGACGGTGGTCATTGTATTTTGAAGCTACAGAGACAATCACGGTGGCTCAAGGCTGAGGGGGCTTGAGCGAATTCCTTGAAAGGAATGAAGGAACGAAGAAAGAAACAATGACGCTCACTTTCCGGATGTACGTGATGTCCACATTCTGCTGCATTCAGGACCTCAGATGTTCTAAATTTCTGATAAGTTCTACTTAGACTGATAACGAAATAATACACTAATTATGTCCTAAACTTAATACCGATTTTGGGCCTAGCCATTTTAGACGGAGAGGTTGGATCAGCCTATCAGGTTCAATCGGGTTCAGTCAGCGCCAAGACATCGAATGCTCTCAGCGAGGAGGGAGGTCACGTGACGCACACAGTCACCCGTAGGGTTTTCGCTTAGCGAATACACTCGAAATAATTCGACTCTCGACACTGCGACAATCAAACGACAGCGCCGGACGACAGCCATGGCCCCTAAGGTGGAAAACAAGCAAGGTAGGTTCAATCTGAGCGAGTTCAGTATTTCCTTGAAATTGCAGATGTCTCGATGGTTTGAGCACGAGTTTGTGGACATGAATGAATATGAGAAGTCGCCAAATCAACGCACCTATTCCCAGTCGATTTATACCTTTACGAATCAGCGAGAGCAACATGTCACAACCGCGCAGCGATTTTTCTCTGGGTTTTCATCATTTCGCTCTCGATGATTTGTACTGTGTTGGCGAATCTTCAATTGTGTCGATTTTTTTTGCTCCGGGGTCTATCACCAGTGAAACTGACAGCTTCTGAATTGAACAGGCAAGACCAAGCCCAGCGACAGGGCTGGCGCTGCTGCCAAGGCAGTCTTGAAGGGTGCAGGCGTATGTTTGAACTGATCCGTCCGCGAAGCCTATATTCCGTTCTCTGTACTAAGGTCTTTTGGTTCAATCAGGCGCACAAGTCTCGCAAGATCCGCACCTCCACCACCTTCCACCGTCCCAAGACCCTTCAGCTCTCCCGGTCGCCCAAGTACCCACGCAAGTCGATCCCTCATGAGCCCCGCCTCGACGCCCACAAGATTGTCCTCTACCCTCTTAACACCGAGAGTGCCATGAAGAAGATTGAGGAGCACAACACCCTGGTTTTCATTGTGGACGTCAAGGCGAACAAGAGACAGATCAAGCTGGCCCTCAAGAAGCTGTACGATGTCGACACCGTCAAGGTCAACACTCTCGTCAGGTATGGACACACTGGTTTCTGTAGTTGCAATGGACTCGCTGGGGACGCTCTTCTAATTTTTTACACAGACCCGATGGATCGAAGAAGGCCTACGCTCGGCTAACCCCTGATGTGGATGCTCTGGACATTGCTGCCACCAAGCTTGCCATTGTCTAGATAACGGTTCTCTTTGGGTCTGGGCGAATTTTGTTGTTTTGCGCGGTGGTTCATAAATATCAGTCATAAAAGCTTGCCGCGAGTGCTTCAATGAAGGCTGAATGATCAATTGAAAAAAGAATTACTTGAATGCATGATTTCACCAGGCCTTTACTTCGCGTAGATCTGATCTTGTAAGGGTCAAGTAGGTCGAGGAAACATCCTGGAGCCTGTCGGTTGAGCTTACGCCTGGTCTCGTTACCAGATAGATCCAAGCCAAGCGGAAGCCGCATGAGTAGACGAGTGGAAACAAAAGACTGTTGAGACACTATATTTTCTGACTATAATACAAAACTCAAGTTCCCATTTCGCGCGGGCGATCCGGGTTTGCCTCGCATCGTTACATAGCAATAAACACATGTTACCATGACTTGCGCGGAACTCAACCCCTCATTGTATGCTAACTAAATCATTGCCCTCGAAGAGTTTCCAGGTGCTTGAGGACGGCGAAGTTCGTATCCATCCATCGTTCGACACAGTTTTGTGCGCAGCTTTCCTCTCCCTGGCCCAGACGGCCTGAGGAAATCCTTCCAGTTATGCACTTCTTCCAGCAGACATCGGCGAGATGGTGAACCGCTGACCAGACACCGAGTCAGTAAAAAGATACTCAGGGAGCCAAATACTACTCCGGACGTATGTCCGTAACATTTCCCCAATGCGAGCGAGCCAAAAGAAAAAAGAGAGAGAAAAAACGAAGAGGGGAAAAAAGCCATGACGAATATAGCTCATAGCTTAGAGAACACTTACTCTGCTGAATGTTGGATCGCTGAGCCTCGTTTTCCAGGAATTGTGACAGTTCTTTTCTGTCGGCATCGCTGAGCTTGGCGATATCATTTTGAGTCTGAGGATCCATTTTCTCGACAAGAAATAGTGGGAAGGAAAATCCTTGGTATATAAAACTTTCGAGCTGGTTGTAGATAATTAATTTATCAGACAACAATAACGAATTATGAGACGCAGAAGATGGAAATGTGTATGGAGTATCAATTACTACAAGCAAAGCAGTAGTGACTACTCATTTGCAGCTTGAATGTGAAATTAAGCGGTGAGGTGCGGCAGAAATGGCAGCATGTCATTTTTCCATGCCTACCATTTCTTGTATCATCTATCTTCAGAATCACTTATAACGCCCCTTGGGTCTTCTGGAAAGCTAAGGCAAAACAGCCGGACGTTTCTTCACAAATCATAGACTTTTGAAAATTCCATCCTAGATTTGCCGGGCAATATATATCGGAGTCTCGCTAGAAAACCATCGACGAAAGTATGCCTCCGATACGAACCTCGCGCAATCGTAAACCACCACCGGCAGGCTTCGATGATATAGAGGACACTTTGCTGGAGTTCAGCAATAAAATGAAAGATGCCGAAAACGCGCCACACGATGGAAAGAAGAAACATGAGATGTTATGGCCGATTTTCCAAATAAGTCATCAGCGTGAGCATTCTTGACGTGGCGCTACCGCTGGCTATGAGCTAACTGCTTCGTAGGCTCGAGATACATATACGACCTTTATTATGAGAAAGAGGCGATATCAAAGCAGTTGTATGATTGGCTTCTCAAGAACAACTATGCAGACGCCAACCTCATCGCCAAATGGAAGAAACAAGGCTACGAAAAGGTACTGTCAGAGTCCCTATTCCGTTCCTGTCTGGAGTCGTATCTATCCGACCTCACCTTCCGGCATAACATTTGACGGACAAGTGATATGCTAACTGTTGACATGTTGATTGTATAGCTATGTTGTCTCCGCTGCATTCAGACAAAAGAGACCAATTTTAATGCGACATGTATCTGCCGGGTGCCGAAAGCCCAATTGAAGGAGGATCAGATGATTCAGTGCGTTAGCTGTGGTTGTCGAGGGTGCGCAAGCAGTGACTGATACTTATTTCTGCCGCCATTCGCTTGGAGAACTCCACCATGAGGACCTCCACATCACCAAGGCTGGTTCTGGGGTTTGATTGTGGAGATGGATATCTCCTTCTTCGTCTGAGTGATCTCTCCCTTCTTACTTGTGGACACTCTTTTTGCCTCTGCTAGACCCCAAGTGTTTGTCTAGCTAAAGTGTTCAGACTACATCTTCACACAAGCCTTTCTTTCCTAAGGACATGACATGATACCCCCTCATATGATAACTCTCATGATTTCACGAATTCAGGCAAGAATTCCAGGAAGTCTTTTGATTTTCTTTATTCTAAGAGAAATTCCAATATAAAATTCTTCAATTGCAGACATGAATGCATTCAAATAATCCTTAGTTACTCCACAAAAGTAAGCGCCAGTAGGGAAATTGAAATTGGAAGGAAAAGCTGTAAAATCATCAACAATTGCTTCATGTACATCTAACAAACATAGTCATAAAGGTCATGAAAGGGTCATCACAGTTCGGTGGGGATTCAGATGGACTCCAGACCACGCCTTAACCCAAAACTCCAGGAAAGTTCAGTTTGTAACCAGATAAAAAGAGAACGAGCCAAACCTAAATCACTGAATGAGAACTCCCAAAGTATCGACCTCTGTAATCCCCCTTCGATCATGAAGTGCGCCGACTAAGCCACCCGTGAATTCACAAAAACAGCTCGTAAATTGGGTATCGTGAAACAGAATTCAAATTCTTCGTCTGTCCCTCTCCAGTGAGGGGTGTTAATAGCCCCTCAAAATAAAGCAGTATTGCTTCTGATGTTCAATTGAGGCCTTGAAGTGTGCGATTTGGATCTCGCAGATTCGTCCTTGCTGGAACTTCCAATCTTCTGAAAGCCTTGCAGAAGATCGACTCCGTCTACTTCCACGGGGCTTTCGTCGAAGAGATGGAATGAGAAAAAGTCGTCGTGAGTGGCATCGCCAAAACGCCCATGTTCAGGCATTTTTGAGGGTGATTCGGGGAACAAAGGACCCTTTGACTTGGCAGATGACAAAGCCTGCGTGCTTGGTTTGCTATTGACACTCACAGAAGTGATGTCAGCAAGAACAGCACCGGTCTGGTTTTCGGAATCCATTCGAGCACGTTTCGCGGGCCGTTTCTCTGGTGAACCATATGCCGGGGTCGAAATTCCTTCTTCTGCAGATTCCGCGAAGACATCGAAAGTCGCATGAAGATGGTCGCTCGGGGTGTATGTTTCGTCTTGAATTCTGAACGCAGGACTCCATGGGAGGTCTTCATCTGTCAGCCCCAGATGTTTTAAGGGAGAATTGACCATTTGTTGGATTTTCTTGCGGTGATTCCGAAGGTTTGTGTTGGGAGACACAGACGGCGGGGGCTTGGCTGGCTTCTTGAATTTTATCACCGGCGTGAGAGGAGGCGGCAGCATGCTGACATATTCACCGCGAACCGGCGAAGACCCGATTACTACCCCAGCATCTTTGAGCATTCCGGGGCGTCTGGGGCTAATATCATGGGAAGAGCTTCGAATTCGAGCAATCTCCTCTTCTGCTCGGCCACGTTTAATACGAGGAGGGTCAATATCCAGGTCCGACGTTAAGATATGCCCTGTCTTCTTTGGGCGCATTGCTGAAGACTCCAGGGAAGAGAAGTATCCGCTATCATTAATTGTGGTCGATTCTCGTTTGCGAGAATGTGGAACAATGGCCGAAGATGTGGGATGAGAAGGCGTTGGAGGTGTACCTTGGCGAATGAACCGAGGGGGCGCGATAGGAGGTGAGGAACGTATTGGTTGAGGTGGAGAAGAGCGCAGAGGCGCTTGAGATGTAGAAGCATTAACACCCTCGTCACTCGTGTCATCCTGAAGAGCTGGATCTGAGGCGGGTATTGTGGCATCAGAAGAAAGATCCACATTTCTGGAGCTCTTCGGTACTAATGAGTGGTTAGGTGGGGGAATGGCCCATGTTGTGCTGCCAGAGCTTTGCGTTTGAGCAGGCTCTCTCTGGGAGGTAACAGGAAGAGGAAGACTTGACATGGTTGCACGACGCAAAGGCTTATCCTTAAGAAATTGGGCTTCCATTCCGGGTTCAATAGCCCAGTAATTTCCCTTGCCTGGGTCATCCTTCGGCCGTTCCTGCTTAATAAAAGCTTTGTTCAGACTGAGGTTATGACGAATACTATTCTGCCATCCAGGATCACTGTGTTTGTAATAAGAAAACGTATCCGAGATCCATTTGTAAATCTGAGCCAGAGTCAAACGTCGGTTAGGCGCGCGCAAAATAGACATTCCTATCAAGGTCGCATAGCTGTAAGGAGGCTTTGTCCCATCGTCTTCAATAGGACTCATCTCTTGAGGATTCGGAAGCTGCGTAAGGTCGACATCTTCGCGCTTCTGCTTCTTGATGTTTCGTTCCTTCAATGGGGCAGCATCCATGAGGGTCCTCTTCAGTGGCTTCGATGCAAAAGACGGCTCAGGAAAATCGGCGAAGTTGTCATTACAAGAGTCAGCCAACTGTCGCTTCTCCTTGGAGGGCTGTTTTTCATGATTGACGCTTGGAAAAGTCGTGAATAAGGCAGACTGTGGCATTGCCGAAGACGAAGAGGTAGCGTATGGATACGTAGTACTTGGAGTCCTCTTAGCTGGCGAGTCTGTTGTGAACTTCGGCGGAGCGGGGGCTGTTATGGGAATGAAGCCCAGTTCGCGACGGCCAGACAGTGAAGTTTTCAGCCCACGAGGTGTCTTCATGGGAGACGGTCTATGAGCGCTGGAGAGTGGCGGATTAAGTATGCATTCTTGACCTGAAGAAACATTCTCTGGTGGCTGTAAGGGTAATGACGATGAACATGATGAACTGAGACGCTGCGAGTGGGATTGAGAAACCTTCTTGTCGTACTCTGCAGCTGGTTCCGAAAGTGGCGGCACAAAGGGCGCGGAACGCGTGGGATTCATCTCCGGTGATGTGACTGGCAGTAAGGGATTGCACCCGTGTTTGTGGCTTAGAAAATTCTGATCACAATGAGAGAAAATGTATCGCCAGCTGCAATGCGCGGACTCTCAACAGAAGGTCTGACAGCAGACCAGTATTTCTGAGATGAGGACGTTAAGCACCTCGTCAAACTAGAATTTCAAGCAGTGGCTCGCGCATAAGATCAACCTGAATAAGGTATCAATGCCTTAAGGGGGGAGAACGATGATAGAAAGAGAAGTTCTACTGGTAAGTCCAGGTCGTGAAGGAGGAGAATCGGTGTGATTGGGCTCCAAGGCGCTAACAAGGACTCATTGACAGCGCGGCCCAAGACAAATTGGCATCGAACCACCAATGATTCGAAATTGGCTAGTGACGTGTTGTAGCGAGCAAGGGAATATCTTTAGTCAATCTGATCAAGTAAAAAGTTGTTGAAGGCGTCTTGAATCCCGGAGTCAATTCAAGCGAAGGAACAGAGATGGATCGAGGTGGGCGAGAGGAGAGACGGTCGGGAAACGGGGCTCGACTCTATATCAGATCCTTGTCTGGTTCGTTAACTGGCAGGACTGTCTCCAGCCCAGGAAAGGTGGGGCGTAAAAGTAGATGGTTGACTATTCCCTTGTTATAATTAGTCGACTGTGGAATGGAAGGAAGGATATGTGCATCTCTTCTGGGATGTTGATTGTCGCGGTACTCGCGGCGTGGTATGGTATGGTACGACGCGTCGCGTCACGCGTCAGGCCTCCCTCAACAGAAGCCAGAGCAGGCTTACCTTTAGGTTCTCTTATACCCTTGATTCCTGGACAAAACAAAACAGGTAGGTACAGCAGGTAAGGTAGAACCTAGGAGGTATCTTGCTATCTACTCGAGTGCCTGGTACTTTGTATCATATGATGGCATTATTATTTTTAGTCATTTTTAATGACGATGTGCACCCCTCACGCCTACCTTTAGTTATAAAACAAGTACTAGGTAAGTATGACAAGGCACGGGGGGTTTCACAGACTTTCCAGGCCATTTAGGTATCTACATTATTCCACAGAGTACTCACTACCTTAACTGCTGCGTGCTGCTGCTACACTAGTACTAGTATCTACACTTTCTGATACTACGCAGTTACAGCCTACCCAACTTGTACCTTACCTGTAGAATCTGAATCCAACTTCTCTCTCGCCGCCCCCTTGCGCCTGAAGTCCTGCCACGACCATCCTTTCTCCCTCGCATTCGGCTGTGACTTCTTGCTCCTCATCAGCAAAGCAGTTCAAATTCCTACCTTACTACTACTGTCCACGGAGTAGCAGCAAGGTACCGTTTTGAAGGTTCGGAGTTAATACACCAATTGGTAACATTCCATATCCAGTTACTACTAGTAGTACTAGGTATCCCTCAACTGCTGAAGGTACCTGGAACTAGTCTACTCTGTCCCCGGGGCAGTACTTGTCTAGTCACTTTAACTTAGTGTCTATATGAAGAATCCACCTCGGCGCCTCCACCGCACCAGCCATTGTGGGCCTACGGCATCGCAAATACGGAGTAAGGTACGGAATAGATCGTAGCTAGCCGTTAGATATCATGATATGTAGGGCTAGGCGTGCCATTAGCCAGTAGATCAGCGCTCCATCAATATTAACTAAGGGAAAGGGGGAGAAAAAGGGCTGGGGGAGGGGGGTTGGTTGGCTGTGGGCAAATTGCGAATTTATGTTCTCGGTAGTTCTACCTAGATTTCAGTGTGGTCTTGTGGTGTAGTCTATTATGTAGCTCAAATTGCTCAATAATATAGAGTAGTTGTTTGCAATGCTACTTGCATCTTCGGTCCAATTAATGTCGACTTCTTCTATAACCAAGCAAAACAGAATGTCCCTTTTCTGTAAGAAATTGCATGTCAGGACACTTAGTGCAAAATTAATTATTTTATCAGTCTCCCTATCCAGAAGTTCTCCTTCTTCAACCTTCACTGTAGGGTGGGGATACGGATAATATACAAGTAATAAATATGCTAACAATAATAAGAGCATCATTGTAAGATATGCCACTCACATGCAAAGTACCTTAATATCCTAAATGTAAGGGTGGACTTGCACTGTACGAACTGCATAAAAGCAGTATTCTTCCTGATCTCTATGTACTGTTAATACATCAAAATGTACTAATATAAGGTTATCTGTGTGTATTTACAGTAATGCGTCTTTAACCCAGCCCTTGAGGTTATTGGGCCAGCTTTTTCTGTCTAGTAGTAGGCTGCATAACCCAGCTGTTTATGCGTAGTCACCCAGTGCGTCTGAAAAGTTGTGGTTTGGGAATTACAGTAGGTGGGAGACTGGGCGGTTCTAGCTTTATCTGACGATTAGTCGATGTCCATAACGCCCTTTGGGCGGCGGGGAGGAGTATGGATTTTACCTACATAGGTGATTGTTTGTTATGCTGTTGTGACTATTTCCAGCTCTAGATTTCTCCGTACCTTGTGCTATAATTAAGCATGCATACTCCATATATGTATATATAAACGGTGTGAGAGATTGAGAGTGAGGCGGTGCCTGGATACTAGGCTGGTGCTGAGGGTGCCCAGTATCAATAAATCCTTTGAAACCAGGCAAGGTGGTTGTCTATGGTAGGGGCCATACTTACATCGAGTTAGCCCAGGAAATTCACCTCACTCGAAAGAATCTCATAAGGCTGACTCAATCACAGAGCGAGCCTCTTTTTGACCACTACTAACCCCCTGGGCTCTGTCACCTAACCTGAACAACATATCTTTGCATAAGCACTCTTATGATATTTGAAATGAATGTATATATACATCGTCCTAGCTGGATATTCACAGGCCCTCTCAACGGTCGGATCTTTCTGTATATGGCCGACAAGTAGAGAGAACAAAAAGTTACTAACTGACCTGGTGCTTGCGAGTCAACCATTACACAGACAGTACGAAGTGCAAGTCAGTATAGATCTGTCCTCTAGTTCTGCCCATAAGACTCTAATTACAGAAGAAAGCGCCCAGGAGATAAATCTATGATACCCTCTCCTGATCTATATACAGTCATGAATACTCAATTTCGCAATGGTCATAAAAGAGCACAACCCCATCTATCAGCGAAAGCAAATACAGTGATCTCAAAAGGGACAAGAAACAAGGAACTTGAAGAGAATTGAAGGCTGAATGCAAGGACAAGACAAGGGGAAGACGAAGAGCCAAACACTGAAACATGGAGTATCCAAAGCACAAGAATAATAAGGCAACATCGGCGATCAGGCATATCAAGACTAACGCAAAGGAACAAAGCACGGAATACCGGCCCAACCGCATGAATAAATATAGACATGTTCAAAGTTGCTTTTTCCATATCATCATGAACCATTAGTTTGACGTTTCAGCCTTTCAGAGAGCTGAGAGTCGCTCTCTCGGAGTACTAGAGGATCCTGCAACACTGATTCTGGGAAAGCAGGACTTTTGGCGAAGAAAACATGTCATCAATCTAGGAAAGTAAACATGCTAGTGTGAATGATATTGAGAGCGCGGTCTGCGTCCCTTTCTTCAATGACACATGAGATGTTTATTTCGCTTGCACCTAGAGCATGATGCATGCAATTAGCTTTAAGCTTCAAAATGAGGGTTATCGAGAAGTACCAAATAAGGTAACTTACCCTGTGATATCATTTCAATATTAACATTATTCTCACCGAGTGTGGTAAACATGCGCCCCGCAACTCCAATCATGTTCTTCATTTGCTTCCCAACCAGGCTGAGAATAGCCATCTCCGGGATAATATCGACTGTACCATATTTCTGCAAGTCATTCAACGCGCCCTTCAGATCCTCGTCGATGATCTGATACTCGTCTGTACCAACTCCATTGAGGAGAGGCATTTCCGAATGAAGGGCCATTGACACATGGACCTCACTTGTAGATATCAAATCAATCGAGAGTCTCCACCGGTCAAGAACAGAGAATATCCCGGCAAAAAAGCCATGAGAAAGTGAGCGCTTGTTCGAATGCACATTGATGACGAGTATTTTATGTTTGATTGTGACAGCGGTCGGTCGCTTCGGCCTCTGCATGAGACTGGGACTTCGTGTACGGAAGAGTCTTGGATCATGGCCCGGGGTTGTTCTTTCAAGTTCGTATGTGGAGTCGGGGAATATCACGGTCCCATCACCCTTGGGATTCATAACGTTCTTTATGCGAATGGGAATCCTAGCGCGAATGACTTGCTCCATGGTGAACGGGTGGATTACTTCGGAACCATAAAATGTCAATTCAGCTGCCTCAGCGGGTGTGATGGCTGGCAACAGACGCGCGGTTGGGACTTTGCGAGGATCAGCGGTGAAGATCCCGTCAACCTCCTTCCACACCTGTAGTTCTTTGGCACGGACTCCAACTGCAACAAGTGCAGCGCAGAGATCTGTGTAGCCACGACCAATTTGGTCAAGAAGACCCCCAGGCACAGTCCCGAAGAAGCCAGTGATCACCGGCACTTTTCCTTCGCAATCCCTGAGCTTTCTGCCGAGAGCAGCAGCAAGATTGTTATAGAAGCCCTGGTCGAGACCCTGACTCCCGATATGGAAATCAATCACTTCCGCCAAATCCACATATTGCGAATCTACGCCACGGTCTTGTAGGAAGGCAGCCATCAGCCGGCAGCTAAGTTTCTCGCCTGTACTGATGACTTTGTCCACACAACGAGCACTTATCTCCCCGAGCGTTTGAGCCGCCTCAAGAACCTTCAGGACTCTTTCGCACTCGCCATTGATCTCCGAAATCAATTGAGCTCTGAGGGTTTCAGATTGAATCTGAATCTCGACGACATGGACGTGTTCGAGCCGAACTGCCTCCACCAACGAAACATACTCGCGCGACTGAGCGTTTTCGGCATCACGGGCTGCTCGTAGGAGACTATTTAACCATTGCCAATGAGTAAACGAGAGATAGATGAAGGACAGAGATGACGAAGGGACGTGGTAATCAATTTTTTAGAAAAGAGTTTCAGATTGTCTACTATGCGATTAACTGGTGTGACTCACCGGTTCGTGGTACCTTCAGCTTTGGTTGAGCTGCTTCTTGCGGAACATACCACGGCGACTTTGTTATCTCTGAGACTCGGCCTTGACGAAAATAACAGCAGGAATATAATTAGAAATCTTGCTATATTTTAGGACTGATATATGAGGACTTACAGCACAACCTGATCAACGATATTCAGGGCAAACTTTCCGACACTAGTGCCCCCGAATTTTTGTACCACCCAGTTTGAACTGCCATTGACCATTGACAAAGTAGGGGGACTTGAGTCGGATCGTACTTGGTCTCCCATACTGCTAGATCAAGTATGACAGAACAAGCTGCATTGCAAATGCAAGAATTCAACCTGTATGACAGCGGTCCTGTAATCGGCGCGGGGAGCAGGGACGCCTTTTTATATGGACTGGCGGGGTTGCGAAAGCGGAGCACATACGGAGTAGTCATACCAGCTTTTTTTTTTTTTTTTTTTTTGATGATTCATCCCCGACAGGAAAAAAGGAATCAAGAAAATGAATAGAATTGGGGGAAAAAAAAGTAAAGCAAATTCCTGAGTAGAATGATAATAGTATAAGAATAGAATAATGATAATAATAATAAAAGCAAAGAATAATGTAGTATATCGTCAATATCATCATTTAATTTTACTATGGATCCCCATTCTTTCTCCTGATATCATTATCATTTTTATTATTTGTATCTCGGAGCCATCATCTTTACCAGACATTGAGGTGGTCTAGTAATGTCTGAGAACAGTGATTTATCTTTTCTCTCTACTACTATGAGAACCGTAGCCAAGTGTATCTCACTCGCCTCATTTAATTAGTTGCTTTCCGACTGTGTCGGTACCCAAGAACTCGATCAGGCACCCGTGCTCACCAGTAAGATGGAATAATAAATATTGCTTCCACTGCCGAAGTCCTCAATCCGCAAGGAAAACATCGTCCCCTTCCCATTGCCACTCCCCAGACAGAGAGCAGACTGACCACTCCGAGGAGGTATGCAAAGGATGCAACCCCACCGTGGCTTTTCATAGGAAGAATATAGTCACCAGCGAGAACCCCGACTCCCCTGCCTACAATAATGTGTCAAGACGGCGTTCATCACCCAACCTGTCCTTTCTGCCCTTTCTCTGATCCCGATGATACCTTTGTTGCGCAGCATGTTGAATACTGTCATCCCGAGGGTGGCGGACAAACCGAGACTCCCTCTGGAGGATATGGGGATGAAGATCAACCGACTCCCAGATACCAACGACCACAAATCCCAGGAGATGAAAAGGTGTACATCGAATGTCCCCATGGCTGTGGCGAGTTCCTAGTGTCTGCTGAAATCCCGTATCATCTTGATATGCATGCCGCAGAAGAGATGGCGGTTGACGATGTGCCCTCAATCTATCCAAAAAGCTTTAAGACGGTGAGCAGTGTCCAGGACCACGATCGTTCACGCCCAAAAAGTCGAATGGGCGATGGCGAGGCTCTCGAAGATTCTTGCAACGTTTCAGTTCAACCCCGGTCTCGAAGGCAGGGGCCTGGCCCATTGCCAACGGAAAAAGAGGTGACGAGCCCTCTGCTAGCCAATGTGTCGCTTCCTGGAAGTGTGAAAAGACTTGGAGTACCATACCAGGGCTGAAATCACTTTTGATATGGCGCTAATTGGGGACACAGCGTGCAGAACTGGGACCATACGCTCATGAAAAACGAATGCCGTCATGGCTTCGGAGACTACTAGAACAGGGCGCAAAGAAAACACAGTCCAACATCATCGGTCCGGATGGCAAGCTTTCAAAACTAGAGACAATTGATAACGAGGCCACCAATGTGATTTCAGTGCTTTCCCAGCTATGCCAGCGGGATATGTCTGTTCAGCGAGCTTTTTTCTGCAGCCCGAAGGTCCGTCAAATTTCCAAGATGCCAAGGGAGGGCGGTTTCTGTGGCTACAGGAATATCCAGATGCTCATTTCGTACATTCAAGAATCTCATATCTCCGGCCATGAGCATTTCAGTGAGACGCTGCCGACTATTCTGCAGCTACAGGATATGATTGAACGTGCATGGGATATGGGATTCAACAGCATAGGAAGAGCTGAGACCGGGGGGATTCGCGGCACCAGGAAGTACATTGGCACGCCAGAGGTAACGTCAGAATGCTAAAATGTGATAAATGACAGAATTCTCATTCCTACAGGCACAGGCTCTATTTATGAGTTTGGGGATAGAGTAAGACCATGCTCCCTTTAGATACCACGGAGCCACGATGCTGACCTTTGCCAGCTGCGAAGCAAATAGCATCGGAGAAACCAGAGAGATGCGTGCCCACGACGCCTTGTATGCGGCTGTAGCGACCTATTTCCGGTCCGCATGCTCCTTGGAGGGCGATGACAAAGTCTTTGTGACTAACTTACCCCCCATATATCTACAACACCAAGGTACCGTACTATCAATGTCGAATCAATTCCGCATATTGGCGACTGATAGACCACAGGTCACTCTTTGACCATCGTTGGCTTCGAAATCCGGAGTGACGGTGGTGCGAATCTTTTGGTCTTCGATCCAATGTTTAAGACACCCCTGGCAGTGAGACGTCTCAGTGGACCAAGAGCAATAGCATCTCTCGATCCAACAAAGGTCCTAAAAGCATATCGGCGCGGTACTACCTATTTGCAGAAATACAAGGTGTTCGAGCTTCTCAAGTGAGTTCGGCAAGCTTGTCTTGTGGTTGACTACTCTGACTTTCCCAGGCTGCACGTTTCTTAGTCGTCGCCTTCAATTTCATTGAACACAGCCGAGTTCGTTGACGTATTCTTCACTCGCCGTGGGAGCGAACCAAGGACTATCGTGATTGAATTCCAAAGTGCATCTTAGGGCACGGGTTCGAATGATGTTAGTTCTGCATGTACAGAGTAAGAAGGGGCCTATTACATTATTATCAGCAGGTCTTTCTCATTGTACTACCCATTTATGTACAGATAGAAAAGGAAGAAGGGCATTTTCGAGATGACTATTTTCAATATACCAAGTGACTCTTTCCAACAGAGCTCTAAGGCATACAAACAAGATGGATCTTTAACATTGACTATTTCAGAATTTACTATCAGTTTTCAGGGAATTTATAAAGCTTCTGCGTTTTTGAGCAATACATGTAATTTGGATTTGCCTTCCACGGGCTGTGAAATTCATGCCTGAGGCATACAGCACTGCCGCCCCGCTGAAAAATTTCCCGAACGCCTCGATTCCATTGCATGGTATCTGACACGACTCAATCATTACTTTCAAGGCGGTTGGCACTCTTGCTGGGGCCAGTATGCGAAGATCCCCGAATGTGATCATCACAGGCACTCCTGGAGTAGGGAAAACTGTTCATTGCGAAAAATTAGCGCAGGATGTGGGCTTGAGACACCTATCCATAAACCAGGTCGCCAAAGATCGAGGTTGCTTCGAAAGCTATGACCATGATTTGGAAACCTGGATCGTTGACGAGGACAAAGTACGTCGTTGAACTTTTTGCTATCCGTATCGAAGTCGCAACCTATGAGGATTTTGCCTACATCTCAGACTCATCCCGAACTCACGCACGTAGACTGATGTGACAGTAGTTACTGGATGCAATTGAAGATGAGGTGCTTCAGGGCGGCTACTTGATTGATTGGCATGCATGCGACTTGTTTCCCAAATCGTGGATAGATCTCGTGGTGGTCCTGCGGTGTCCGTCGACTTCCATTTTATACGACCGTCTTTCAGCGAGGTATGGGCATGCTACTTCTTCTTTCTCCCATAACTGCTCTTCGCCCCTTCCCTAAACCTGCCCTAACATGATCGCGCATTTCTAGAAACTACAAAGAGGCCAAATTGCAAGAAAACTTAGATTCTGAAATATTCGGCGTCTTGGCAGAGGAAGCGCGCGAAGCTTTTGACGAAGAGATAGTGGTGGAGCTCAACAGTGAGGAGGATGATGATGTAGAGAGCAACTGTGCGAGGATCTCTGCCTGGATAGAATCCTGGAAAGAAAGCAGACTGGAAAACACAGAGTGAAGCCCGAGCTGAACCAACCTACGGATTTCCTCTCAAGCCTTTCAGGTCGTCGTACCTGCGCTATCAAGGGTAGAGGTGCCCCTCTTCGAGCCACTGCTTTAGCTTGACGAGAGCCTTGTACCTGTGAGAAACTCGATTCTATCCCAACAAATCAGCGCAAGATTCTTGAAGGGTTCCACAAATATTAAGGTCTGACAATGAGAAAGGGAAAATGGTGTCTCTATTCCTGTGTTTCCCCAACATTGAGCCAGAAATTGGGAAGCACATAGATGTCGTACCTTTTGCTCCTTATCCATCTCAGCGTATGTCATCCCATTATGTTCGAATATCGGATCCCAGCCTAGAATAATTAATGCAAAGCGTAATGATCATGACTGAATCTACTTACCGAAGCTCAATGGGCCTCTCGGCCTGACAATAACACCCTGATGTCGGAATTAGATTTATGAAACACCATTCAGACGCGAGTGCCCATTACCTCAGTCCTTCCCTGGAAAAGTATAGGTTCTTCTCCAGGACCACGACAAAAAGCAAACGTGCAGACGGCTTCTGCACTTCGGTCCTCGAAAGAGTCAAGCATCTTGTTGAGACCCTCGTGACCCAGTGCGCTCAAAAAATGTTTGCTATATTGCATGATCAGTTCCACAGTCCCAAAGTCACAGTGCGACTCGCAGGTAGCTTTACATATACGCCCCTGGAAGTCCTTTCAGAGCGCGGAATCCAAGCGCTGTATCCTCTGTCAAGACAGGGCCGCCTATCTTCCAGAAGCGTCAAAAATGAAAATTCAGAGACCATCATACGAAATCATATTAATGCAACACACTCCATACCTCTTCTGCTGCACGCCTAGCCTTTTCCTTTGCGATTTCTTCAATGGATCCCTGTATTTCGGGTACCTCGATTGCTTGGCTGTCAATCTCAACTACATTTCCAAGTATCGCTCTCACTTCAGCCAATTTGTTTTTGTTACTGGTAATGAAGTTTAGCTTCGCCGTAGTAATCATGGTTCTGGTGCTGCAGGGGCAAAGTCAATTGGGACAAAGGTGAGCAATGAGCTCGCGATAAGGAATGGATAAATAAAAGGTACGGCGTTCGGCCTTAAAGGCACCTCTCCAGAGTACCTTAGTTACTAATGGATTGGTGATTTCCTATTGGGCAGTGACCGCCTCCATAAAAAAGGACGATATCACTGACAGGCATTATCAACCGTGAAACTGGGCCGTATACAGATTCGACATCGCGAAGAGATGTAACAATAGGAGTGGCTTCTGACGTCTTGCTGATAGGAGCTTATTGTCTCCAAGAACAAGCCCGATTGAATAGCGGCACATAGCAACAGAAAACCGAAGTAGAATCCAAGTCACACTGTCACAGTGCGCATGAAATTTTGCTAACGACAGGCTCTTGGCCGTTGTTGTTTTCCGAATTTGTCCCAAGTGTCCGAACTTTGTGCGTCTAAACGTGCTAGTTCATATACAAGAATCCGAAAATAAGAGCTAAGTCAAAGAATGAAGCAAGCCAAGACCACTCCCAAGTTATTCTAATAGTGGCGAATGCAAAGTCTATGGTAGGACTGCGCTGTAAGTTTTTGAGTCGAGCTGGTGACCCATGGCCACGAACAATATTGACACAACATTAATCACTTGGCATCACAACAGTGTCAGAAGTTTCAAGCCTCTCTTGCTGGGCCATTGCCTGTGCCGAGACTATTTCTGCGAGACGTTTCAAACGCGGTGTTTGGAGCCCTAGATATATTATTAGTACCCTGGGCGCCATTTTGTTGAAGCACTCACATGATGGTGTATATGTCTCTAAAGCTGTGATGACACGAGGCTCGGCGATTTCGTACGGGCCACTGTCTTCCATATCCACGGGAGTAAGAAGGAGTACGTCGCTCTTTTCTGTGACACGAGAGGCTACGGCTTTCATGATCTCGCCATTGATAGGTTGTTCGTAGTCAGCGACAAGATATTGATTCAGAAGCTTCTGGATCTGGTTTGGAGACAGCCTAGAGAATCGACCAATTAGCCTTCCTTTAGAAAATGCTGCGGACGTCCGCCTTACATCCAACAGATGTCTTGAATTATCTCGATGTCGTTGAGAGTAGCTTTCTTGAGCTGAAGGAGCTTCGTTGCTTGCTGGAAAACGAAAAGATATATCAGTGAAGAACATCACAGTGTCTTGAAAACCACCTTACCATCAAATGCTCAAGCTGCAATGTCCCTTCAGGCATATCATGACTTTTGCACCACTCCTCAATCCGAGTTATATTGTAATTGATTTGAAGGCCACGCTTCCAAGACAAAAAGTTCCTTCGCATCAGGAGATCGTTGAAAGCGGTGACACCGACAAGCCGAAGAAGCTCTGTTACGGTTTGAGTAATGATAGAATCTTCCAAGTAGAAAGCTTTCATTGCCTTGTAGACATTGTTCAGAAGGCTGAGGAGATTATCCATGCTGTAGGCCGGATTGTTGTTTGAGGGAAGAAGCTTCCCGAGGAACCGATTGGTTTCACTGGTGACGAACCCAGGAAGGGACTGAGATTCGATGATCGCCGGGACAATCATCTTATACAGTTTCTTCTTCAACACCTTCATCCACGTGTGATAGATATTGAATTCCAAGCTTTCTAAATCATGCTTCACAATCTCCAGGAGGCGGTCGTATTCGTAATTGTCCGTCTTCTGAGCCTCGTACCAGTCTTCTGCCAGGAAGACAAATGAAAGCATTTCGTGCACGTTAGAAAGCCAGAAAGCGCCAGGATTGATGGCGTCATCTCCATCATGCTGCATGACCTCTTGCTGAATTGACTGCATCACGTTGGCTAAGAAACGCTCGGATTCTTTCACAAAACCATTGTTCCACATCTCTGACGTGACAAGATTGATGAGATATGCAGGGAATAGGACCTCCTTCTCGGTTGGCGGAGGTGTCGAGCTGGGCAATGGGATTTTCAAGTTGCGAATCAATCCCATTGTGACTTCCTCGTTGAGCTCATCTTCCTCGGACAGTAAATTCTCGAGCTCTACCTCAACAGTGTCAAGTCCCGGCGAGAAAGTATGCCCTGAAATGTTCTGACGACCAAAAGTCGAACTTGGGATTGCCATAGACACAGGCCGGGGATTGTAGGCACCACTGAAGCGATCAGTGTCAATTTTCTCGGCCCCGGCACTCCGTCGCTTGGGTTTAGACTTCTTTGAGGAAACTAAGTTTATCAAGCCACCGGCAGGTGGCTGCATAGAACCGCCGTTCTGAGCATCTCCGTTAAGCCCATTCAAAGGTATGTTTCGTTTAGCGAGCTCTAGCTGCTCTTCGAGCTCCGCAACTTGTTGGCGAAGAGAGGCCCGGTCATTTTCAGCTTCACTGTTCAGTTGTCTAAGCCGATCCAACTCCACATTGGCAGACCGAATTGACTCCCGCGAGACTTTCTCCTCTTCTTGCAGGCGCTTGATGATCGTTTGTGCCTCAGCGTAATTCTGCTGCAATTTACTCATTTCATCTTCCATGGCGGCTAATCGAGCAGCGGTAATGCCAGCTTGGTTAGCCTCGGCCTGAAGCTCCCTGGAGCGATTTTCTAAAGCATTGTGACGACTCCTCCATGATTTTAACTGTGTCTCATAATTCTCCAATTGCGAGTTCAACGATTTGTTCTCGCGCTTCAGTGACTCGAGATACTGAGTCAGCTCCACCACCTTATTTTCGAGTTTGTAGGAGATTTGCTTCAGGTCTCTCGCTTCCTCTCGAAGCTTTTTATATTGCGTCCTGGCCTGCTTCCCTCTCCACAAGTTTTGGACAATGATTACCTTGCGGCGATACTGCCGCCATGCACGAATCTGTCGCCAGGATCGAAATGCGCGCTGTATGATCTTTGCTGCGTTGCCATGTATGGTGTCCATGATATTGCGTCGGCAGAGGAAACCCTTAGCCACTGATTGGAACAGAATGAAATTGCCGCGAACTTCATTGTAAAATTTTCTTTCCTTTTGACCACGCCAAATTCTCTGGATAGTGGTGGCGGCTTTGATTTGACGCACTTCTGCCGCGCGCTGTCTTGCCAGGAAGCCTCTGATTAGAGCTTGCGTGTTGAGGATAGAAGAGCGGGCTTCGAGGTATCGACGCCTATAATATTTGCACCGCAGATTCTTTTGTATCATGATTGCGCATTCGTTCAATCTGGATGTACGGAGATTCTCCAGGAACGCAAGCATACCTGCTCGGAAAAATATCTTGGTCAAGCCCAATTGGTATTTATCTTGTTTCTGATGGCTTGCGTCCCCAAGTGCTTTCTGTAGAATCGCATGGCACATTTCCTTGATTTCTGAGGTCCATTGAGACGAATGACAAAGCATGTAATAACGGATGGCAAATTCCTCATACGTCCAACGAGTGGGATACCCAGCAGTACTGATGCGGACGGTCTCGAGCACACCACAGGCTCTGAGTTGACTTAAGACCATTGGCCCTTCGAATTTCCAGGGCTCTTTCGCCTCGTTAGGCTTGATGCACCGTATGTAGTGAACATCGGTGGAGTTGATGGTATTCATGAGCTCAATCAGCGAGGACTTGAAAATTCCTCCAAGTGTTGGCTTTCTGTTGACAGCGACTCCGATTCTGCGCCCTGGAGCTGCAACTGGTTTGGATGAAATCGATGCGGAATCTTTCTCCCGAACAGCAGCAGCAGTTTCTAATATTTCTTTCACAAACTCATTCGAAGAATTGCGAAGTACGTCCATATGCTCGTCTGGCACAGTATCCCTGTTCTTCTCTATGAAGCCATCAGACTCATAAGTCACGTCAACCGCATAGTGACAAATGGTGAACGCCGATTTGCCAAATCGGGGCTTTTTGTAGAACTTCTGCTTATCAGCCGCGAAGTTGTGATGCAGCTTGGTCACAAATTGCTCATCTGAGCCCATCGGCAACCGGGATTCTTCATCCAAGAGAGACAAGATGCCAAGCTTGCCCTCAATCAAATCAATGCACGGCTGATTGTCGGAGAAGTCAATGAAGGTCCAATCAATCTTTTCGCGCACATATTCCTCTTGCTCAAGCTTGAATACGTGCTGGTTGAATTCCTGCTGCAGTTTCTCATTCGCGTAATTGATGCAAAATTGTTCAAATGAGTTCTTTGCGAAGTGTTCAAAACCATAGATATCCAAGACACCGATGAATGATTGGTAGCTGCTTAGGACCTCGTCACTAGCTAAGCGGCGATTTATCTTATCAACCAGCCAATCGAACAGACTCGAATAGATGAATTTCGCGACCGAATCTTTCACGACTGTCGCTTGTTGTTGTGTGAGATTGGAGGTGATCTTCTCGCCCCTTGTGATTAGCTGCTTCTTCACTATCCACTTGGCAAACTCATTGACATCGATACCAAGCATGTCGCACGCCTGAACAAGAGAAGGCTCCGATGGGGATAAAGTAGAATCAGTCCGCGTGGCAGTGATCTTGACATTGCCAAGATGTAACAGAGCAGCCAGAATGCGGAATATCTCAGCTTGCGTTCTCTCCGGCACGCCAATCGTGCTAAGGGACTTCCTCGTCGCATTGAATTCGGACTGATCGTCAACACCTTCTATGGTAGGAGTTCCACCTTGATTGAGATACTCGAAATCTTCAACCGAGGTGAGACCGAGGTCTTCTTTTTCCTGGTCGGTTGCTCCAGCCACAAGCTGATAGAAGATGTGATAATTGCGTTCTTTGAGGGGCTGGAACACCAACCGAGAACGCTCTAACAGATACGTCCTAATCTTAGCCCCAATGATGTTGTTCCTATCGTCAAACATGATCTCGATATACTTCCCGAACCGAGATGAATTGTCATTTCTTGTGGTTTTAGCATTACCGAAAGCTTCCATGACCGGGTTTGTAGCCAAAATCTGCTCTTCGGTCTCACTGATTGCATCCGCCCGACTTGTTGTATACTTTCCGGGTTGGTCCGAAGATTCACGAGTCGCAAAATACCGCATGATGTATTTGGCGCTCACCGTCTTTCCAGCACCGGATTCGCCAGATACCACAATCGTTTGGTTTTTCCCATCTCGTAACATGTCACTGAGCAACGAATGTAAGTAGAAGTTGAACAATGGCCATAGTGGTGGCTTACGCAAATGCCTCCTCCGCGATGGCGAACAAATGGGGTGCTTGCGAAGCACGGTGTTTTCCAGCGTACACCTGTACCATTTGCGGTACATAGAGCGAGTCAACCCGAGCGAACGGATTTGTTGCAATAAGAACTATGCCGCTGTATGTATATATCTCTTTCTGCGCGTAACGGAGTTTTATAGCCTGCAGAACTTCGGAGCAATCAGCGACAAGGTTGACTAGGCTACGGACGACAAGACGCACCAGCAGGTTCGTTCAAATGGGAAAGATTCGTGAGATCTTCGCTTGCTTCCAGCATCGCAGGATTCATTAAGGGAGGTAAATTCGGGTTGTTGTCCATTTGCAACTGGGCTTGTGTAGTCTCCAGCGTTTTCGTCTTCTCCCGGGACGGAATTGTTAGCCACGTTGATATAAAAATGAGAAGAAATTAAGGTACACAGTTCGCGAAATACCTCTCCATTTTCCAACAGAAAGACCAGTTGCACTTTGTCTCCATCGACCACCTTTTCCTTGACCTCGGATGCAATCCATCCCTCTGTCGGGTCGGGCTGCCAGGCCCGCGTTCCGACCTCGTAGTTGTGTGCCATTGAAGTCGTATCACCACTTGATCGGTGCCCTGGGAATGAAAGGTATAGTAGGTAGATGGGCTAAGAGGCGGAGAATATACAATGTTCTGATAGAGGCATCTAGTGAGAAACGAGGAGTCTGGGAATAAGATCACCAAATGGAAGAATTATAGCTTGCAAACAGCTACCACTGTCTTGTGGCTTTGCTCATAAAAAGAAAAGAAAGAAAGAAAGAAAGAAAGTGTATTCATCCAAAAAGAAAGCCCACTGAGATGAAGTGGTGGAACAGCTGGCTGTTATTATTGTTGAGCCACAACCCCTGAGGAGCTTGGAAAGCTGCGCCACTTGTCAGGTGTGCGTACCCGGGCTCCGTCCCTTACCATATCCATTCTAGATACATTGTTCAAACCGCCAAGAACATCCATGCACTAGGGGATGGATTTTCGACGAATCACGCTCACCAACGTAGGTAGTAGTCTAACCTTAGATACTATCTACTACGAATAATAAATCTATGTTTCCAAACTCGCTCCTCACACATCTGCCAAAACCTGTAATAAAAGCTAACCCTTATTATAACGAAGTATGTGATGTCTAAGAGAACAGAAGTTGGTCAAACAAGAGTGGGGTTTGGAGGTCTCCGGATTTGCTTTCAAGCAGCAAGTCTGTATTAAACCTTACTAATCGCAAAGATAGCGCTCCGTACTGCTTCTAAATCTACCATTTGCTATGAACGTCTGCCCACAACTGACAATTGCTTGATAATCATTTAAAAACGGTTGACAATATCATACTCCTCACGCCGCAAATATTTTAGAGGATAAAAAGGGGGAAACTGGAGGTGGAGAGCATCGAAAAGTCGGATGTAAGAACAAAGGTAAAAAGGAGAACATTAGATACGGAGAGTGCAAAGCCTTGCCGTATGGATAAAACACGTATCAGACACCTGGACCTTGGAGATGAATACGGTCAGATAGAGAGACTAGATGTAGATGCAACTAGGAAGCGAGAATCCCAGTCACGGCGGTGCGAAGTGAGGGGTGAATGCTAGAGCACACAGGAGGATAGGCTGCAACCTGGCCCATAGATTCAATTCCCTCAATAACTTCGGCCATGCTCAGCTTTGTTTACACTCTGCTGCTTCCTTCTTTGGCTTAGAGGTGCCATCCTATTCTCACGTCAGTGACCAGCCCAAGAAGGTCATATGGGAGGGAAGGATAAGTTAACATTGAGTGGTCGATTCGCCGTCATTGTAGAAGGGCGGTGTAAAAGGAAGGTAGAGGTAGATTTGAAGGGATAAAGAAAGAGAACCTTACCTCTTCCTCGGATTCCTCGTCAACATCGCGATCAGATCTACGGTCATCATCGTCGTCCTCGTCCTCCTCATCGTCTTCATCGTCTTCATCGTCAAACTCGTCCGCATCCATGTCGTCACCCAACTCCTCGAACTGAAGAGCCTCGCCGGTAAACCAATCGATTGCGCGGGGGATAAGCTTCTCTTTGATATCCTCTCCTAGCTGATAGTCAAGTTCGAGGCGTTCTTCAATATCGGTGGCAATTGTGTCATCATCGTCAGTCGGCGGTTGTGGGGGAGAGAAGAAATTGAAGAATGATTCGGTAGGCACGGTCACCTTAACGACTCGAGTTTGTTTGGTGTCTAAAACATGTTAGACTTCCCTTTGAACAAAACCAGGTCAACATACTCTTGTTGCGTTGCTTTTTACTCTCCACGCGAACAGTAAGATCCTTATCAGCCTTCCAATCGATCTTGCAACCCTCAGCATGATCATAGATGAAATCACCACCGTAGCCGCTCTCTTCCTTGTAGTAGTAAGTTTTTGAGATAGTCTTGTTGGTGAAAAACTCGTTTTCGGCGAATTCGAATATGAGTCGGAAACCGGGGCGATCGAGATATTCCATGCGAACATCGGTGAGATGTTTGAGAGCCTCCTCATCCCGCTCGGTGATCATTTCTGCAAGAGAAATCTGGTTCTTCATGGCGGAAAGCCAGAATTCGGGAATTCCATGTGTTGTGATGTCTCTCTCGTCATCTTGCTTTCGCTCATCTTCGGCCTTGACATCTACCTCTTCTTCTTCTTCATCCTCCTCCTTCCCCGCGTGGACTTCCTCATCGGTCGGTTCCGCAGCCCCAATGACGATACTGGCACGTCTCTGATATAGGGGTGTGAATTTGGCAAAATACTTCTTTTCAAGCTCCAGGACTTCCTCCTGAAACTGAGCCTCGAGCTTGGCATGCTCCTTCTGGATACCCTTCAAGCCAGCAACCCGCCGACGGACCGGGGCAGGGAGAGACTCGATGTAGCCTGATGAGCGCCCAACAAGCGATCCAAGTTTACCTTGAATCATGGACACAAGCCCAGGATTCCTTGCAAAAAGAGAAGCAGCCGTAGCGTGATCAAGTGATTCTGGCATATAAGTTAGAAAGCCACGCTACCGCCATACATGGAACGAAAATTTTACCTTCTTTGATGCTTGCAACCCCAGGTTGCTGAGCATGAGAAGAGATAGGTGCATTGTTAGCCGGTGTGTTTTGCGGCGTCCTGTCATTTGATCACAAGTTAGCAGTCGAGACAGGAGGCCAAAAAGATGGTCGACGAAGCCTGATGTATAGAGAGATCAGATATCAACGAAGACAGTATGACCTACGGTGCGACCGGAAAGTCCGCCTTCTTGTTCCTAATAGGCTCAGACATTGCGAACGGTTGTAAGATTTTGGAAAACAGCGTTGATTGAGGGGTTGTTGCGGAAGAGGTTTGGCAAGGGTTGAGGAAGAATTTGATACGCTTCGTTTTTGGGAGGTCTGGAATAAACTGGCTTGGTGGGATCGTTAGCGCCCTTGGGCCGAGGGGCTTGGCGGGACCAGTGTTGAGAACCTCCCATTTGCAGTACGCTCCCAACAAGAAATATACAACTCATTATCACGATTCTTACTATGATGCTTATTCTTTAACTGAGCACGTTGTCTGTCTGAAGCGATAGACTCAGGTAATACTTAGGGATGGAAAGCTATGTGTGGAAGCAAGGCTTGACACTTTGACTTCTGTAGTACCAAATGGAACTGGTCGATACACACTCCATATATCCATGTATGCATGGTTCTTACTGCGTACCCTCTTCCAATGGTTAATGCATAATTTTACCCTCTTAATACTCCTCCAATATCTGGAAATGCTGTCAGGCTTCTGGGATTGTTACTTGCCTCGTAAGCTAGGTGGTGACTGCCAACGCTGGTATGCTTAAATATCTACGCTGAGAACAAAGAAAGAGCTTGGTGTTCTGCAGGAACCACAGAGGACATTACTCACACTCTCACAGGCCCAGCACGCTAGTATATGAGGGATACGTACCTCTCTAGTAGGGAGTACCTTAGCACCCAAAACCATACTGTCTACTGAGGTAGTGTTATATCAAAAAACACACAGAGCTTGTGTATTCTGACTGCTAGGTCATTCATGAAATATTTAGATGCTTCAACACTAAGGTAAGACTCCCCTTAGAGGGATATAGGACAGGCAATAATATCTATCGATTATATATTGGTATATGTACAAACCACATTCCTTAACGTGCGAGAGATAAAGTAAGGTACCTTACCTTAGGATGAATCATCATTGTACAGGGAACCAATAGCCAATGAAACTAAATGGAACTAGAATTATCAAGATACGGAAGCAGTAAAAACAGTCACGTGTTGATAGATGGAAAATATAGGTACTTTTCTACCTCCAGGGCATTATCTTGAGAAAGCAGATTCCCGTGTTATTTGGCTCACGAAAAAGAGTACTCACTGAGTGGCCATATGCAACAAAACTAGTACCACTTGGTGGACTGAGCATCCACTTATCTATCTTCTTCAGGAATACTCAGCCTCTCCCTCCGATGACGTCGGTTCAAATTGATGTCTAACTTGTGAGTTGGTTGGAGAGCACAATTGATCGAGGGAAGCACTCGCCCAGCGCAATGCGCCCCAGTACAGATGACTCCGCTCGGTCAGCGCCGGAGACCTCATCAATTGAAGGTGCTACTGGAGCTAGTCATCGACGCGACTCTATGAGAAGCAGGTATGTTGACGAGACTTCAGCGTGTCTCTGCCGCGTGCCGTTAACACATCATCAGCTACAGTATCGTGTCAGATGTGGAGATGGCTCGCACCGAGGTACGTTAGTTATGCGTAGCTCTACTTCGTTCTGAAGTATGGATTAACCGTGGCTTGACAGGTCTTTGACGGGCCGATATCAGAGAGTATCCCTTCAAGTGTTGTCTCATTTGCCCATCGCCGCGGCCGGAAGGACTCGACCGTCAGCTTCACTTATTTTCAAGAAGAAGATGGGTTCATAGAGTGGCCTCGCGAAGAAGTAATCGATGCTGAAAGTGAAATTGATGAATTGTCCATAGGCGAGGGTAGCGAGGCAGATGAGTCCATTATATCTTCTCGCAGGTCGAAACGCCTGTCTTACTCCAGGCTCTCAGCAGAAGACCCCCTCCTTCCGCGGCGCCCATCATCGAGTTTCTGCACTGGAGAGCGCACAATTGACAGCAGGCTCACCCAGAAAGTTTATATCGTATCGGAAGACTTGACCATTGTCATCGCTGGATTTTCAACAAGCTCCACGGGCGTGGCGCTATATTCTTTGCTATGCATTTTTACTCTGGGGTTTGCATATATTCTTCTACGTTGGTTGCCAAGATGGAGGGTCCGACTCATCGGAAAGCCGACGCCTCTTCGGTTTTGTCAGTGGGTCGCCGTGGAGGTGGGTTTCCCCCGTTTCACGGGATAAGCTCTTCGCTGAATATGTGCAGGATCAATGGAATCAATTCAGCATATGCGAAGTGTTGAGCATACCTTACGGACGTGTGCTCTCCACTGTCTTCGCAGACTCTGAAAGTTGTGCCCAGGACGAAGATCAGGATTCAACTGTCCCATACCTGAGATATATCGATTACCGCTGTCTCCGCTTCTTCTACCACCCCGTCGACGACAAATTTAGCTTGATAAATGGCTGGAAAGATCCATTGTGGACGAATATCAAACGGATGCGAATTGGGTTGGACGCAGATGATCACGATAGCCGTGCGCAAATTTTCGGAGCGAATGTCATTGATATACAGCAGAAGTCCATCATTCAACTTTTGGTCGATGAGGTAAGAGCCGTGCTTTTGATCACGTATTGTCAAGTTCAAAGTCTCACAAAAGAAGGCGTTTCACCCGTTCTACATCTTCCAAATTGCGAGTCTTGTCCTATGGTCACTGGATGAGTACTATTACTATGCCGTTTGCATTTTCCTCATTTCAGTATTCAGTATCTGCGCAACCATTATTGAAACACAAACGGTATGTGGTGGTCGCTGTCAAATTCGGGTTGTCCAAACAACTAAGCTTGGCGCAGACGATGAAAAGGTTGAGGGAAATCTCACTCTTTGAGTGCGATGCCCGCGTGCTTAGGAATGGTTTCTGTAAGTAATAATCTCTCTACATCAGTGGCTGGAAGGCGCAAGTTGATATTTGGGCTACCAGGGAGGTCTGTCCCTTCTCGGGAACTGGTCCCGGGTGATGTCTTTGAATTCTCGGATCCATCCTTGAATCAAGTCCCATGCGACTGCATCTTATTATCTGGAGATTGTATCGTGAATGAGAGTATGCTGACAGGTCCGTGAAACAATAACCCCCGTGACTCTGTCGCGTGACTCGAGACTGACTTCAGATCAGGCGAGTCTGTTCCTGTATCGAAAATCCCGTTGACCGACGACGCGTTGAAGTACCTTAACCTTAGTACTCCATCCATCCACCCGAATGTTGCCAAGCACTTTCTTTTCAGTGGAACAAAGGTTATTCGTGCACGGCGCCCGCATAGTGTCGAAGACGATGAAGCCATTGCGTTAGCAGTGGTTGTGAGAACTGGTTTTTCGACAACCAAAGGTGCCTTAGTCCGTTCAATGCTTTTTCCCAAGCCTTCGGGGTTCAAGTTCTACAAAGATTCATTTCGTTACATCACGGTGATGGGTGTTGTTGCTGCGGTCGGTTTCATAGCGTCATTTGTCAATTTTGTCCGCTTAGGTGTAAGTCTGACACAAGAAATGATACAAAGTGTTAAGCTTACAGTGTGCAGCTTTCGTGGCATTTGATCATTGTTAGGGCACTTGATCTAATTACTATCGTTGTGCCGCCAGCGTTACCGGCTACTTTGACAATCGGCACTAACCTAGCTCTCTCACGACTCAAAGGTCAAAAGATATTTTGTATCAGTCCGCAAAGGTTTGAAATCATTCTCTATCTGCTGTGGTCTCTGCTTGCTGAGAAACCTGCAGGGTTAACATTGCAGGCAAGCTCGATATAGTCTGTTTCGATAAGACTGGGACTCTCACAGAGGATGGTCTGGATGTGCTCGGTGTGCGAACTGTGAATAAGGATTTAAGGTCTGTACCGCTCCATATGTCTTGTGGATGTGTGCTCACTAGCACAACACAGATTCTCCGATCTAAAGGCTGATTTGGCTTCTGTGACCTCAACCTCTTCATCTTGTGTCGGAGCCACTATCGGTCCTCCGCAACACAAAAATATTGTCCACGCTATGGCAACATGCCACTCTCTCAGAGTAGTGGATGGCGAGCTAATGGGAGATCCTCTCGATGTGAAGATGTTCCAATTCACGGGCTGGTCCTATCAGGAGAACGGAAGCCAATCTATTGAACCTCACGGTCCTAAGTACGAAACAATCACGCCACCCATTGCGAGGCCGCCTAATCAGACAGTCGATTCCGGTGGTCAAATTGGGGGCAGTCAAACTGTAAGCATGCTCCTCTATGGGAAAGTCCTTGTCAGGACGCGCAGCACATCACTGATTCAAACAACGACACGCTTTTTAGGCACCAATAGAACTCGGAGTTCTTAGGAATTTTGAGTTTGTCTCGGAACTGCGCCGTGCGAGTGTCATCGTAAGACAGTTTGGAGATGGCGGAGCAAGCTTTTTCGTCAAAGGCGCACCGGAAAGTCTCAAGACCATTTGCCTCCCTGACAGTTGTGAGTCAACCACCATATGAAATGTTTCATATCGAGACGAATGAACTGACATCCTTGGGCAGTGCCACATGATTTCGATGAATTGTTGAGCTACTACACACACAAAGGTTACCGTGTCATTGCGTGTGCTGCGAGATACGAACCAAAACTCAGCTGGATGAAAGCCCAAAAGTTGACGCGAGAGCTCGTTGAACGCGACCTCGAATTCATCGGATTCATAATTTTTGAAAATAAACTAAAGCCGAGCACGACTGGGACAATAGCAGAGCTCAGTAATGCAAGCATACGAAATGTCATGTGCACGGGCGATAATATACTTACGGCAGTCAGCGTGGCCCGCGAGTGTGGCCTGATTCGAGCTGATGAACAGTGTTTCATACCAAGATTTGCGGAAGGTGAGTCTACCACAGTCAGTATGTAGCAGATTGTTGACCAGAGTAGGTCATCACCATGATATTGGAGCATCTCTGGTTTGGGAATGTGTTGATGATCCGGCTCTGAAGCTTGACCCGAGCACTTTATTGGTATTGATCTTGCGTGCCCTTAAATTGATCGTACGGCTGACCGAATTTAGCCATCGTTGACTCCGACAGATGTTGATCTTTCCGTGCCCGCGGTTGCGTGCAACATTAATAAGTATTCGCTTGCAATCAGTGGAGATGTCTTCAGATGGCTTGTGGATTTTGGCAGCGACGTTGTTTTGAAAAGAGTAAGCACGTAGTCTTCTCTGGTTCCTTACCCTTTTTTTTTCTCTAACACTCCCGCAGATGCTTGTTCGAGGAAACGTATTCGCCAGAATGTCGCCTGATGAGAAGCATGAACTCGTCGAGAGACTACAATCGTTGGATTATTGTTGTGGATTCTGCGGGGATGGTGCTAATGACTGTGGTGCATTGAAAGCTGCTGATGTCGGGATATCCCTCTCTGACGCCGAAGCATCCGTTGCTGCGCCTTTTACCAGTCGTCAATTTGATATATCTTGCGTTCCACAACTGATCAAGTCAGTGCCTACCTATTTCTCATTTGAAGTACATATTTTGCTAAGCCAACAACAGGGAAGGCCGGGCTGCTTTGGTAACCAGCTTCTGTTGCTTCAAGTACATGAGCTTGTACTCCGCAATTCAATTCTCGAGTGTCAGCTTTCTATACACGTCTGCATCGAATCTGGGCGACTTTCAAGTGAGTATTGTAGATGCTCCTCGGGCTAATCGTGCTAATAGTTCCAGTTTCTGTTCATTGACCTGGCGCTCATTTTGCCGATTGCAATATTTAGTAAGCATTCTAATCCATCTTCAACACTATGTCGATTCCAAAACTAACGGTTCTTGAAGTGGGCTGGACTGGCCCATATCCTGTGCTTTCACGCAAGCGACCAACTGCAAATCTTGTGTCACGGAAAGTGTTGACTCCCCTGCTTGGTCAGATATCCATATGCATCCTTACTCAATTCGTGGCCTTCAAGACTATTCAATCGCAACCATGGTATGTTAGCATCTAGACACCCACCGGAAGTTTCATTCTAACACTTCACAGGTTTCAGCCTCCAAAAATAGACTTGGAGAACAGCAATATAAAGAACTCCGAGAATACGGCTCTATTTTTAACCTCCATCTTCCAATATATATTTACGAGCATCGTTCTGAGCGTGGGACCACCTTTTCGGATGCCAATGAGAGCGAATAGTGAGTGTTAAACCCTTACTGTTTGGATTAAAACTGACCAAATCAATAGAGCCCCTGATCGTTACAATTGTCGTTGACTTAATCGTGTCAAGCTACATGCTTTTCGACCCACCTGAGTGGATCATCGAAATTATGCAGCTGACATTTGTGTCCAGAGGTTTCGCATTTTGGCTTTTCGCACTCGCTATCAGCACATTCCTACTTTCGTTGGTCACCGAACGCAAGTTTTTTCCCATACTCTCCCGGACAATTGGTCATTTGAAAACACAGCTACGACCGGGAACCCAGAAGCAGCGCCGTCAATATAAAGTGCTGCTTGATGAAATGCAAATATGAGCGTTGGTTGTGGATAAAGTACATAGCATTGGATATCAACTGTAATGCTATAGAGTGATGTGATCGCACTGTGTGTGAAGATATTCAACCTCGCCGCTTGTTCCCCGTAGGAAAGATTGTAGTCTTTAGAAGATTGGTCTGTACATGGCGAATGGAAACGGACATAGTGCCGATTCTCATATTTAACGGCTATCAATGGTCCCAAGGATGCTTCCATCCCAACAAAGCAGGGCCATCCTTCTTCGCACGATACATCAGCTGAGAGGTGCAAAAACCATCAAGTCAGCATGCTCCATGATGTAGAAATAAGAGGGAAAGTTCGTACAAAGAACCACATGCTGGCACCTAAAGCAGTTGCTGTGAAGCGATAAAGCGGTCGTGCCGGATGAATGTGGATGGGATGGTTCGCAGCCATCTTGGTGCTAACAATCTCAATTAGCACATTACAATCAATTTTAGGTCCGGGAATATACTTGCTCAAAAAGACACGTCCAACGGTTCGTTCAAGACTTGTGAAGGCAGTATAAGTGCAGAGACATGAGAACTGTTTCGGAGACAGTCGTCAAAGCCGAGTCGAGTCCCACGGTCACGGGAGCTCCACGTGATCTTGACCACTAATTTATGCACATGCGGACATCGCTCTATTTACCATGAGGTCATGACCCTTGTTATTGCGTTGGTTTCCTAGTGATAATTGGTACAGAAGCTAGTGGTGAATCCTTACGTTTTAAATTCCGAAAGGTCATTAATATCCATTAAGCATTGAAATCGAAGATCGACTGCCTTGGGTTGATACATATCTTAACTTTCTCAGCTGCTGAGCTCCACCTCCTTTGTCCTCAAACAGCTGAACTATAGTATGATGTTTTCCTACATCATATGACCGGTCCCTAGGTTGCAAAGGTACTCTTCTCGTTCCCTCAAAACAAATATCCTAGTGGCTTACAGTGTTAGTGGGTCATCATTTGGAGCACGGACATTCAGCCCTGTTTAAATCCTGTTGCACAGGTAGTTCTTCACTTGAAGGGCCAGATTCTAGTGAAAATGGCCATCGCGTCTCTGGAACGGGATGGCCATGGCAATCCCAGATTCCTGGGTTGTACCAGCATTCGTGATTTTGAATTCTTAGGCAAGCTGGGAGAAGGTACCTTTGGGTCAGTATCGTAATGGTGATTTCCATTACTCTGATCAAAATACTGATTATTGTTAAAAGAGAGGTTTACAAGGCACGTTCGAAGAAAGATGGGTCTATAGTTGCCCTAAAGAAGATTCTCATGCACAATGAGAAGGATGGTGTCAGGTCATTCGATCATGGACAACAGTACCAGAGGCTGATAGAATCTATACCAGTTTCCTATCACGGCCCTTCGTGAAATTAAACTGCTGAAGATGTTGTCGCACCGCAACATTCTACAGCTAAAGGAGATGGCTGTGGAACGAAGCAAAGGTTTTCCTGTCGACTTCCCCAAGTAAGGCAGAGAAAACTAACTTAGTACAGGGGATGGACGCAAAAAACCAAGCATGTACATGGTAACTCCCTATATGGAGCATGATCTTTCGGGGCTGCTGGAGAATCCAGCAGTGAATTTCACTGAACCCCAGATAAAATGCTATATGCTTCAGCTTCTTGAAGGGCTCAAATACCTACACGGTGTATTCCTTCTCCTTTACCATATGACCGGAAAGCGTTCTAATTTATGAGTTACAGAACCGCATCCTACACCGCGATATGAAAGGTCTGATCAAACTCCATTCAACACGCAGAGAACGGGCAATTCCTGTGCTGACCCCATGTAGCTGCCAACTTGTTGATAAGCAACAACGGCATACTTCAGATTGCGGATTTCGGCTTAGCACGGCCATACGATGAGCCTCCACCTCAGCCCGGAAAGGGTGGAGGGGAAGCTAAAAGAGAATATACAACGTTAGTCGTTACACGGTGGTACCGCCCCCCGGAACTTCTCCTTCAACTTCGACGTTATACAACTGCTATCGATATGTGGGGTGTCGGGTAAAGCTTCTGTACTCTTGCTCCCGCGTTTTGTTCTTACTAAATACTTCAGGTGCGTTTTCGGCGAAATGTTCAAGGGGAAACCGATCCTTGCTGGAAGCAGTGATCTCAATCAAGCCCAGCTGATTTTCAATCTTGTCGGAACCCCAACCGAAGAAAACATGCCCGGTTGGAGTTCTCTACCTGGCTGCGAGGGCGTGAAAAGTTTTGGGTATAAACCGGGCAGCCTACGTGAGGTATTCAGAGAGTAAGGCCTTGCATTTCTACGAACCCGGAATCCAAACAGAACATGTCCTGAACCTCAAATGAAAAGTCATCTGACCCGGGTCACAGTCAAAGTCCTACGGCCATATCCCTGCTTGGGGAGCTTCTCAAGCTTGACTGGCGGAAAAGAATCAATGCCATTGATGCAATCAACCACCCCTACTTTTCCTGCCCGCCACTCCCTGCGCGACCCGGCGAGCTCCCTAGTTTTGAGGACTCACATGAATTTGATAGGAGACGTTTCCGGGGCCAACGAGGCGCCATTCCCCCGGCACCCGCAGGGGGCTCTGTGGGTATGGGGCCAAACAGCGGCTGGGCAACTAACTCCGGGCCCAGACCAGCAACAGACAACAGAAATAGCCGTATTCCCGGTGCTGCTCGTGTTGGCCGGCTGCATGCACACGGGAATCAAAACCATCCTACAAAGCGTCCTTTTGGAAGCCGGAATGCTGTATCGCATGGGTCTCTAAACGCGGGGGAATCGATTCCAGGCTTCTCGTTGGGTTCAAAAGATGGCGGCTTGCCTCCTAAGCCTCCTGCGTCTGCTCGTCAATCATGGACCATGGGTCATTCAAATAGGGCGACACGTGAGAGAGGTCAACGCAATCATTTTGGAGGATGGCCCGACGGGAAACTGGATTCGTACGTCCCGACTTACAGTGACACCAGTGAACATTCTCGAGAAAGGAAAGGCAATAGCCCGAGTTCCGTCGTTGATCGGCGTGATCTGGAACTCGAACAATCTAATGAGGGGTACAAACAGGGTCATTCTTGGGACCGATATGCTTCAAGAAGACGAAGCCGGAGTCCTGACTTTCGAGCGGCTCGGACAGAAGATCGAGCATTGTATCGACGATGATGAGTTAGTCCTTGCGAGAAATTGATGCGGAAAGGCTTGCGCAATTGACTCAATGAAGCGCTTGGTGAGCGGATGATTCAACTGTTTATTATACCTCTCCCGCTTTTATAGCACTTAGGAAAACCCAGGCAGCTGCAGTTCCAATCGGCTGGTCTCTCCTTCGACCCTAAGTTTGTGCCTTAGCAGTGCGGGCAAGGAGTGCATTTATCGCCCCAGGGAAGCTATGGCATGTACCTACTTCGCATTATATCTGAGGAGAACCAGAACGTGCAAATACAACACCAGAAGGTGAGTAATGCACTGAGTTTGTATTGAAGAATACTGATGAACTTTGAAGCGTTCAAATCTGAAACCAGATTCCATATATTCGCACACTAGTGTACGTGTGAACTGGGCAGGCCAACTGTAGGCGAAACGCCAACAAAGGAATTCAAAGCAGACTAGATTCCTTTATTTCAGCGGTGTCCTGTATTCTTCCCTCTTTTCCTTTTTTTTTAAAAAGAAAATTTATCTCTATTTCTATTTTTATTGTTTTTGTCCTCTTGGGCACAAAAGACTGGCACTATGCGACCATTAAAATGTATCCTCCTCAATACACATGGTCCGGACTTGGGAGTTCTGCAGGGTCCAAAAGTCGGATGGATATGTTTTGGGCTATGCAAGAGCCTAGTACAATATTCTGGTCATGATTCGAGCTAGATTAAACGCAGATGTCAGCCACATATCCCCTAATTTTCAAAACGGTCGCAGGTCACACATACAGGACAAGCTTTCTAATCTTTCATACAATTCCTTGATTGTGGCATTGTCAACGTCACTGATGTCAGCCATAAGATAGGCCACCTGGACAGATTTAGCATCGCAATATTTAAAAACTGCGAATCGGGGTATCGTGACATACATCGCCTCTACTATCGGTCATCTGTTTATCAACATTATGGTCCCCGAGAATCTCATTCACTATGTCAAACATCAGAACGACAAATACTCCAGAAGACAGTTGATGTCGAGCCAAACCTTTTCGCAGAACTCCAGGGACATTGTGATGAATGTAGATGACCTAAATGAGAATTCAGCGGCTGCGAACCATGTTGTAACTAAGACCACACTTCAACCTACCCGAGCATGGTTGGGTTCGTCCATTGTAAGTGAACGAAGGGTGACTTCAGGGAGGTTGACGGCACCAAGAGTTGTTCCTTCGTTAACGTATCGTACTAAAGCCTGTCCTACCTCAACACCTATGGCACTCTGCGCTTCTTCAGTGCTGCCTCCAATGTGTGGGGTCAGTATCACGTTCTTAAGACCACGGAGATCCGATGCCCAGGTGTTGAGATCATCATTGAAATAGTCACCATTGCCGGCGGGCTCGTTCGGGTAGACGTCGAGGGCAGCCCCCGCAATCTTACCAGAACGCATTGCATGAATGAGGGCGGGAATATCCACAACACTCCCTCGGGAAGCGTTGATCAAATAAGCCCCAAGCTTCATTTGCTCAAATTGTTGTGGACCTATCATGTTCTTCGTTTCCGGAAGTTCGGGGACGTGGCACGTAACAAAGTCAGACTTGGACAAAAGGGCTTCCAGCGTTGGCACTTGCTGTGCAGTACCCAGTGCCATCAAATTCAAGACGTCGTAGAATATGACGGACATGCCCATTGCCTCAGCCAAGACAGACAATTGGGCACCGATATGACCATAGCCGATGATTCCTACCAAGAGAATAAGTCTCGACTTCACGCATCAAAACAGGACAGGCGTACCCAAGGTCTTCCCACGAATCTCCCAGCATTTAGCGCTCACTTTATTCCAAGTGCCGCCATGCATCTCCATGGAGCGGTCACATAGCTGACGGGCAAGGGCAATAATCTCAGCTATGACCAATTCAGCCACGCTTCGGGAGTTGCTGAAGGGAGAATTGAACACTGCAATGCCATGCTCGGCCGCGTATTGAAGGTCAACCTGGTTAGTCCCAATACAGAAACATCCAATGACGATTAGATTGCGAGCTTCCTTGAGGACGCGGGATGTGAGCTTTGTCTTCGAGCGGATGCCAATCACATGCACATCACTATTTCCAAGGGTATAGACAGTCAGCTCAGACCAAGTCACACAAAGTTCGTCCAAACAGACCGTATCTTCTCAATTAATTGATCCTCTGGGAGTGAGGATTTGAGGAACTCGACTTGATAGCCTTGTTCTGTGAGAATATCGCGACCAGTCTGATTAACGTTCTCCAAGAGTAAAACCTTGATGTCCTCTGTAGCGAAAGGTTTTAATTGCTTTGCATTGGGTAAAGGAATCGTGCGGCCTGCCAATGCGGACCCTCCGTGACTCGATGGTGCAGACTGAAAGGACGCCGTAGGGGAGGTGGAAAAGTTCGCATTCTGGGAGACATTGAGGCCGGGTATGTCTCGGCGTATATTTATGTCTCGAGCAGATGTCGTCATTTTGACAATAATCGAGCGAAAACAATGAAGAAAACCAGGCAATATAATAAGATAGAGGTATTCAGTAATTGAAGCCAGGAAGTGAAGATTTCACAATGAATTCAATGTTTGAAAAAGATAACTCGCTCGCCGGAATCGGACACCGATTGTAAAATCACGACATCTCACCGATTTGAGTCATCGAGCTCAGCGGGGCACTTGCGCTTTACTCCTCCTATCCGAAGAGACATGTGGGAGCTCCGCTTTGGCTTACCTAAGCTAACAGTCACACTACTTTCCTGGTGATAACAAGGGATGTAGTTCAGCGGGTGTTGAGAATTATGTATAGAGGTCTAGATGCCTTCTTTTATAGTTAAGAGGAGTACTAAGGTAATACTCCTTAAATTTGGTTCATTTCTACAACCCGCAAGCTCTATCTAACATGTACATACCTCTTTCATTGGATTCTCCATGGCATCGCCAAGTCAATATAGAGACTATATATTGAGTTGCAATGTATTTACGACAAGTACCAGATGACATCGTGATTCCTGGGGTACAATGGGGAATATTCTTTCATTTTTCTGATGGATGACTGCCTGAACCAAGGAGCAATCATACATCGGAGAGCTGCTTTCCACAGGAAGAAGAGACCGCTAAATCACACCCGTTCAGACACGGAGACCCTGCAGCTTCTCGGTAGCTTCCCCGGTGCCTGCTGCAGGTTTAGTGTCCTGTCTGCTTTTGGATTTATGGGATGTCGTGTCTTTAGGAAGATCCTTGGTGTACGGTAAGAATTCAGGAGCGCCGGGGATATATTTCCTCAGAGGCTCAGGCACATTGAATCCCTATTTTGTTCGTTAGTAAACTCAACGCTACATGAGATAGTTCATTTTCGATACATACATCATCGGTTTGATAGTTCTCGAGGATGCAACAAAGTGTACGCTCTGTTGCACATAGCGTAGCATTGAGCGCGTGGACGTAAGATTTCTTGACATCAGTAGCTTTCTTTGTACCGTAGCGTATTTCCAGAGCTCGCGCCTGGTAATCAGTGCAGTTGGAACAAGAGACTAATTCCTTGTATTCACCCTGGAACGGGAACCAGGCCTCGAGGTCATATTTTTTGGACGCGGCATTGTTCAAGGCGCCTGAAACGATAGCGACGACCTGGTAAGGAAGACCAAGCGACTGATAGAACTCTTCCGAGGTGGCCATCATCTCTTCAAATACTTGCCATGAGTTTTCAGGCTTGGTAAGAACGAATTGTTCAACCTAAGGATGTATGAGCAAGCTGGCAGACGAACGATGACAGGCTTATCAGAAGTTACCTTCTCAAATTGATGGACGCGGAAAATACCCCAGGCATCTTTTCCATGAGCACCGGCCTCCTTTCGGTAGCATGTACTGTACCCGGCATACCTTTGTCATAATTAGCAATGAACACAGGGTCAAACGCCGAGTTGCTCACTTGATTGGAAGATCTTTGTCCTGGATCCATTCTCCGTCGTGCAGGGCAGACAGCGGTTGTTCAGAGGTGGCAATGAGATACTTATCAGTTGACTTGTCATCGCTCTCAGTCACCTTGTACAGCTCTTCATCAAACTGTTCGAGTTGCGCGGTTTTCGCCATCAATTCTTTGAGCATGAATTGAGGAGGCTGATTCGGTTTGTACCCTTTCCGCCAAAGAAATTCCAGACCATAGTTAATAAGAGCCAGGTTTAGGAACAGACCGTAGCCTGTCAGACAATATCCACGGTGGCCAACAATCTTCACACCACGCTCCGAATCGTACCCATCAAGGCGGGTAAGGACTTCATGATGAGAAAGGCAATTGCGCTTCTCCACCACCACGTTGTCCGGGGCCCAAGTCCTGACCACCACATTGTCATCCTTTAAGTATATGAGTTTTCGTTACTAGCATCAAGATGTCGAAAGAGTCGCCTACCTCATTATTGCTCACAGGCACTGACTCATGGACATAGTTCCCAATTGTCCGAATTTTACGATCTCTCCTGCTTTCGAGTTCAGAGGCATGTTCTTCAGCCTCCTTTTTCCGTTTTTCCAGAGCCGCCTTCTGTTCCATCAAGTCACCGGCATCCTCTTTATTCTATCCCGCTCTCTGCGTTAGAAACGTATATTGACAAGAGAGAATTAAGCGAATTATGGGGCAGGTGTGAGGGATAGTATGGAGAGTGAGGTTGCTTCAAGCCACTGCGTAGCAACAGACCTTCTTTCGCTTTCCAATTTCTTTTTGGAGCGCATTGAGCTCTGATCCTATTTGCATAACTTCATAACGCGCTGCTATGCGTCAGAACAGATTTGTCCTCCTATTGGGCAGCGCACTCTGGGAAATAGTATACCTCGACGTGCCTCCTCATATAGGGTAATCACTTCATCGACCACATTTTCTGGTGCGAAGCGCTTCCGCTGGCTCTCCTTGATCTTATTCGGGTCACCCCCGCGATCGGAGACAAAATCGGCAAGATCAAGCATTTTAAGCCTATGATAGGGGGATAGGCCCGTGAGCCGAAATGATTCACCAGAAGAAGAACTTAATATATGAGGAATTTAAGAGACAAATGAAGGACGTATGTGGGAAAGCTTTGACACAGTCGAATCTGTTCTCATGTAATTAGGTTTGGAGGGGTCGAGAATAATTTGGGGCGATCGTTTCGCTTGAGGTAGACTATTGAGTAGTCATCAGTGCATAAGGAGGGGAAGTGAATACCTCACTACTAAATAAGGTAAGGTACCCGGGGATAATTATGTAATAACGAGCCTTCAGTCTAATTTATCAGATTGCTAAGGTATGCAAGCTCCGGGTGTTCTAAAGTTACCGTACTACATACTAGTAGTAGATAAACTTAGGTAGTTCCCTAACTTTTTAAGTTAGATTCCTATGGGCGCAAGGTACAAGCCATAAGCTTCGGCCGTGGTAGTTATTGAGACGCTCCGTGGCTGCAACCAGCTGACCCCCAGTTGGGAATATGCTACAAGGCTGGATGGAATTAAATGCGGAGTACCTCCCTAGAAGCCTAAGCTTTCAGATACCGTGCGTCTACAAGACCCTTGGTAATCTATGTCTGAGCATTCGACCTGCATACTACAAATCGCTAGTGGCACAACCGGATTACGACATGTATACCGTAGAAAGAAAGCGCCATCGTATCTCCTAGATAAGAATGCACTTCCCGTCAGAACTCATTCGGAACACGTTCACGGTCCATCTCATCCAGCTAGACCGCTCCCTCAGATGTCATCCTACTTCTTTCTCTGCAGCAGTGTCCGGCCTTCAGTCTCCCACACCCTCCTTATAGGAGTGCGATTACACAACATATAAGCCATAGAATGGGCAGGAAGTCAGGACTGAGGTCGTATCACAACCTCAACTCCACGCTCCTTTGAGTCGCAGACCCGTTTGAAGCATCGACTGGAATACCGGAAGCCTCAAGTAGCACTACATTAGTATGCACTTGCTGCCGCCTGCTGGTTGGGACGGGTTTTGGGACTTCTCAATCTCGCCGATCATCAAATCAAAGGCTTTTGCGACGTTATAGTCGAGACGAGCACTAGCCTCAGTGAAGGCACAGTGGAACTCTTCGCCCAATTGCCGACCCTCGTCCAGCGAAACTTGCCGCTGTTCCGATTTGAGATCGCTCTTGTTTCCAACGACCACAAGAGGAACGTGATCCGCTCCCTGGTCTTCGCTTAGCACAGACGAATAAAGCCATGCAGGCAAGCTGCTGATTGCTTACAAGATGATTCAAGATTTTGTCGCGTATAACCCTAACCATGTCAAACGACTGGCGGGACGCCACAGAGTAGACAATGATATACCCGTGTATTCCGATAAAGTGTTTCGAGTTAAGTATGCTGTACTCATCCTGAGAAGGCGCTGTTAGCCTAATTGAAATTGCTCATGCCTGTATGCTCACTTGACCAGCTGTATCAACGATCTCTGTGGCGAAATCCTGACCGTTGTACTTGATGATGCGACTAAACGTATTCTCAATGGTAGGATAGTAGCTCTCGACAAAATGATGTTCAACAAATCGAACCGTAAGAGACGATTTGCCTGCGCGATAAATTAGTTTGGAAAATAAAATCAAATGAAAGTCTGCGCAGGACGACAGGCAAGTAGGTTGTATGCATGTATACGGGATCGTACCCACGGAGCGACTGCCAACAATGGCAATCTTCCTCTGTTTCGGCGCAGCAGGCATATTTCCCTGCCCTTTGTGGCTTTCTTGACCTCCCCTCCGTGGTTTTGATTGGAATCACCTGGAATAAGAGCGAGAAAGATGCGCCAGCTTTGCTAAGTTGGGTCTAATAAACGCCGACGAGCCAGACTCGGGAAAATAGGACTGTAGCCGATAACATGAACTGTTTGATGGGAAATGTAGTGATTACATTAATCGAGACGCCGAAAGTCTGTCTTTTTCTCCGGGGTCTACCTCGAGGTAGAGAGGTACCTAGTTATATAAGGTGTATGTTCCCAGGTGGCGAATCACTTTTAAAGCATCCTCAACTACGTACATGCATACCACGCGGAACATACAAACACATCAAACGACATCCGATCACCGAGCACCGATCAAACCTACATCACCTTAGAGCCCCGTTTGCGGCGTCCTTTCCATTCATTCATCGTTACATGATCACCTATGCCGACATGAGGATGACATATACATTGAGCAAAATATTCACGCTCTAAAGAGGTATCATACGGATGGGTTTCCAAGACAATAAAGGAAAATTTGGCTATTTCCGTGCCATTGTGCCTCCGCAACTTACAAGAGGTTGCTTTCACGCAGCTGAATCTGCTGTATGATATGTTCTAATCTCGCCACAAGCCCGGAGTTCTGACTTTTTCGTGACTCGGATGGATTCGAATCCGAATCAATTTTCCGAAAGTATTGCAAAAACTCACCTGCGGTTGATAAAACTACTGTAAGTCCTTTATTGTCCAGTGACCTCCGCACCTGGGAGATTGCCTCGTCGCTGAAACAAAGCGTGAGCAGCAGGATAGATAGATATCCAACGGTAACTTTGCGATGAACTGTAGGAGCTGTATGCGCCTATGAATATTGTTATCAGACGAACAGATTCGAAAGCGAGATGCTGTTTGCTTTTTTCCCTACCTCACTGACCGAATTCACCCTTTCGTAAAATTGTTGCAAAAGCGAGTGAATCAAAGATGTCGAATCAAGAGTCAGATGAAGGAAGAGAACCCTTGCTGACTCGCTTTTCTCTGTCATATTGATAAGAACCCCCAAGGCTAAGACTATTGTGTTCAAGGCGTTGTCCTCCTCTGTAGAAATATCATCGGATGCGTCGCGGATCTCTGACATGACGATTTTGACTAACCCCTTCACCATCTCTGGCGTTGCATATTCGTTACAGAGATCCGAATCGTTGTTGGTGAGGTTCAATATTGCACGAATATAGTACAGGCGAAGTTGCCTACCCTGGTTGCACTGGCTCAGATTGAGAAATTCATGAAGCCGAGACAGTGAGCTCAGAGACGGGCAGTTCTGATTGTGGTCTGCTGCGTTAAATACGACCGCGTAAGACTCCAGTATCGAGAATATGGAAGCCAAAGTCCTAAACCTTTCCCGCGATACAGGAAATCTGATAGTCTCGGGTCTTTCTGGCATTAACAACTTGACAAGCTGATCTGACAGAGTCGCGGGAATGGGTTCAATACTGCCGCCCTTATTGCTCAAACTTACTATGCAAGACTGGATGCTACTAAGAGCCACGAATTGGGGCGATATTCCGAGAGCCAGCTCGTCTCCACCGATAGTTGAAGATAAATGAGGTAAAATGTGCTTGATAGACATTTGTATCGATCTTGATAACCCAGCGGTTGGCATTTGCGACAGAGACAAAAGATCACGTCCCTCTGGGAGTAGCACGGAAGATAGAGCCACCAAATTTGACCAGTGACTGATTAACGAGATGTGAGATAACGTGTCGTATGAATTGATCAAACCGCATGCGCAGAGTGCAAACGATGCAGATACCACATCAAGGTGACGATCTATGCATCCAATGAGTCGGTCGTGGAAGCCATGTTCGAGAAAGCGGCGGACAAACTGACGGTCCAGTAGCTTTTCACAAAGTTGGACAAAACTACTGCATCTACCAGATGCGGTATTGTATGAATCCTCAATATCTTCGAAGATCAATTCAATCTCGCTTCGAAAGCGGGAGTTGTCTCCAGCTTGCCTAAGCTCGTGAATTCCACGTACAGGACCGCTGTCGCTCGATTCTCCGTCACCCAGATGCGACGAGTGACTGGAGAGAATCTCGGATCCATATTTTTGCTGAGCTTGAACAAGGCGACTCGCTGTTGAAGCCGGGATTTCAGAAGGACAACGACTGTCAACCATAGACGCGTCATCCAAGAAAGACCGCTGTCGCGCATAAGTGATCCTAGAGCCTCCCACTCTGGATGAGACTGGACCAGATATTTCAGCGGTCGCTCTGTTCATGCTTTCAGTCGCGATCGTATCTGCTCGGAAATTCGGACTTGGCTGGTAGTTGGATGAGCATTCTCTATGAGGGCTGTGGCGGGGAAGCAGGTCGACCCCGGTGTCGTCGTTGGCTCCGGATGCTGGCACCCCAATTTCGACTGTCGGCTCTAGGGGACCAAGTGAATCCACTAATCTCCTTCGCGCAGTTATTTGGCTCCTTGTCTCTGTCCTCGATTTGGATTGAGAGCTAGAAGTAGGAATCTCTAAGGCGATTGAGCGAGGTTTGTTCTTAGATATCGTCTGCTCCGTACGGATTGGCTGCAAATAAGGCAATGTGTTAGAGGCTTTATTTCGCCCCGAACGACCCTCAGATGTCGCTTGCTGCAGATCCTGGCCAGAAACGTGTAGCTCGAGCTCACTCTGAGGGACATAACTTTTGCCCTTCGTGCGACTCATGTCCGTGCCTGCGTTCAAATCTCTCTTGTTTCTTGGTGCCATCCGAGAAACAGAATTATGCAGTCGATGCGAAATATCCCGGTCCCAACCTTGTTGTGTTTGCTGAGAAACGTCAAGCTTCCTGCGTTTGTTTTGCGTAACATGTTGTTCTCTCCCACGCTGGCCTTGGAAACGATGCAGCATCTTATCAACCGGCTCAGGAACAGGGGATTCATTCTTAGATGGCGAATGCTTGTATTTGTTCTCCGCAGACTGCATCTCTGACGCTTCGCTAGTAGGGTCTGGAGTTTTCGGTGATTCATTACACTCATTTCGGCCTTTCGGCATCGCATGATGACCCCCAAGTTTTCTATGTCTGGCTGTGGCAGATCTGTCAAGATCGATGCGCCTTTCAGTGTCTTCTTTCATTGTGAATGAGAGAAAAGTACGGAGAGTATACTGGAGAGGAAGCTGGAGAGAAATTGGAGAGGAAGGTGAAAGAAAGGTGGTCAGAATGGGCAGCCGATAAGGTGTTAAGCAGTAAGTATTCTATGCTTACAATCAAGCGATGAAGATGTAATAATCTGATACCACAACCTGGTAAGGTAGCTTACAGTTTTATCTAAGTATCTGTCGCGTGGCAAGGTAAGTTAAGGTAACACTGTAACATAGTGCCTACAGTAAGGCTGATTGTGTATGAGCTCATGATATTACATTTATTATTTTATATTAACTTGGGAATCCTAGGTATTATTCTGATGCATTGTAAGTATGAATGGAGGGGAAATCATGAGAGAAATGATAATTAATAACAGAGCTGGGGGTCTATCTAGGCTACAGAAAGTGTTAGGGTATGTGCAAGGCACTTTGTAGGGTACGGGTGCGTAGTACTACCTTAGATAAGCCTTAGATCTGCCCCCATCTTTCTTAGTTCCAATCTACACAGTGCTTCTACGACTCCGCCTTTGCTCAAAACACTATGAGTACTGGTCAGACGATCTGTTTTGTACTCCATTATTAATATTCTCTTTGACGAGTTGTCAGAATCACTCGAGTCCTCCTCTATCCGTCTATACACTATCCAGCTGTCAACTACTTCGAGGACAAAATCATGACAAGCATAGGAATGAATTCCGCACCTTCGCCTGCACAAGGTGTTGGCCCGATTTACAGACCTGATGGCGAGAAGCCTACAGCAACAGTGTCCAAGGACATATCTTATGAGAATGTCCATGTTCTACCACAAACTCCACAACTAATTGCGCTTCTGACGTAAGAGGAATACTCGACACCAGGCCTGCCATAATAATCACATGCTACCTTTCCCACGCTGTGCCCTAATCTGATAATGATGGGCATCAAATTCAGTCTCCTTAACACATGGCGAAGCGTACATTCTGACCCATTGCAGTATGATCAGGGATAGAAATACAAGCCGTGCGGATTTCATCTTTTACTCTAACAGAATTATCCGCCTCTTGGTGGAAGAAGGATTGAACCATCTACCAGTCGTCGAGCGATCCGTTACAACTCCTGTGGGCCGTGAATATCTTGGGGTCAAATTTGAAGGGAAAATATGCGGTGTCTCAATAATGAGAGCGGGAGAAGCAATGGAACAGGGTCTGAGGGATTGTTGTCGGTCGGTTAGAATTGGGAAAATCTTGATTCAGAGAGATGAAGAAACCTGCGAGCCGAAACTCTTCTATGAAAAGCTCCCCCTTGACATTGCGAACCGTTGGGTGCTACTGCTTGATCCGATGTTTGCAACTGGTGCGTCATGTCCTGGATTGCCGATATGATTGAAAGTTACCCGTGTTGATGACGTGTAGGAGGTTCTGCAACGCTTGCTGTCGAAATCCTGAAGGCGAAGGGTGTGCCCGAGGATCGGATACTATTTCTCAACCTCATTGCAAGTCCCTCTGGAGTCGCGGATTTCGCAGAACGCTTTCCGAAGCTTAGGGTAGTAACAGCCTTCATCGATCAAGGCTTGAACGAAAAAAAGTTGGTCGAATTCGCTCCCCTTGGATAGAACACTAACTTATCAATTCGGCAGGTATATTGTCCCAGGTTTAGGTGATTTTGGTGATCGGTATTATACCATGTAGCCATGTGGCTTAGCCGAAATCGAATGTCCCAACATGCAGTGGTATGGCTCTTGCACGGAGATGTAGGTTTGCAGATCTGCCTTGAAAACCCATAGTGGTCTGGACTGCTCGGCCGACTAAAGCAATTGTTGAATCTCGGCTATTCTGGCCATTGAAAGTGGTCTCGTATAACTGTTCCATAACTTCGTAAGTTCTCTGGTGCAGTATTGTTTATGATCAGGATGGATAAGTATTCAGGCATTATATATCACTGTTTCCGACATCATGATTTGTAGTAGGGAATGAGTGCTCCTCAGAATGGACAGCACGTATATCATCATCACCATCGTATTTATTAGCGGTATCCTTCGCAACTGCATCACAAGCATCCACCCAATCTGAATATACATCAACAGCGGCTGAAAGGTCTAGCAAACAGAATAGTGAACATAAGTCCCTGGTGCATTTTGAGTGGCTGTACTTACAGTTAATTCCTGTTTGGAACCTTTGTCCGCACACCTTACAGGACAAATTTCCAAGCCCTAGCTTTTTGTCTAATTTGACGATGACGGAATTTTCATGATTGCAGAACAAGCAGGCAAATGTAGTTGGCAGTGGTTCTTTCTGTATTGGATATCAGTGCAAGTGTTGAAGGGCACAGCAAAAGCGATCACCTTCTTCGGTTGCTGTGGCTGTCGGCTGGACTTCTTGCGTTTTCCCTGATGATTTCAGTAAATATCCGGTTGTAATAGCTCAAAGTCTAGGCTTTTGACACCAACCATGCTTTATTATCAAGTACTGTTCAGGTCGTGGATTGTTGTCATGCAGAAAATGGTGGTCAAGCAGATGTAGCTACTGGGCGACTGGTGTAATCTTTAGGTCACTAGCCAGTTTTTGGAAGACGATGTAATAAGAAATGTTGAGAAGAAGATGAGCTAGAAAGTACGTAGATAATGATTGACAAGCGGATAGACCTTCTCAATTATACTTTCCATTTTCATCCTCCACGGAGCTTGGCATATGACCATCCACCCTGCAGTAGATATGCACCCAGCAAGAATCTGGCGCGCCGCCCCTGCGATATAGAAACAAGTAGTGGGGCTACTCTTGTACAGTAGGGGACTAAGGCGACATACTCTCTAACTAGTCTGTTGGATTGCATGAACTTTGGGGTATGAAGTACTTTTGAATGTACTTAGACCATGTCGCACTAGGGCATAGACTCGGTATCCTGTGTACTTAGCTTTACTTCCGTACCTGATACTGGGTGATATATGGGCTTCGAGCTCTCCCACTGGCCTCATCACTAGGTTTATGATGGACTGCATCTAATTATGACAATCGACATACTCCGGAGGGCAAATAGTAAAAGCGACTACAGATTAGTAAAAGTAAAACACTCCAAAATGTATTAGCTAGGTATATGTTGTCGATAATAGAGTTGAAGGCAGGGTAGTCTCGTCGAGTTCGTATGTTCTGTGTGTGCTAAATAGGACAGAATACTATGCGGTGCCAGTATGGCGATGAGGTATCAAAACCTGGATGGAGAGAACCAGTCGGAAGTGATATAATAATAATAATAAGTCTACACCGTACTAGTACCTCTACTCCGTAGAGAAGCCCCATAACTATTATTATTGTGGAAGATGCGCGATGGCATGTCCACTCATAATAGCATTGATAGGACACTCCAGAGATGATCATAATTCATGAATAGCAAAGGTCACATGACGTTGTGGGCAGTATGTATTATGTAATATGATCAGTAGGGCCGACATCTCGCTTAGCGGACTTTTCTGTGGGTTTGCAATTTCAACTTATTATTCCGCCGACCAGCAACAAAGCGGTTAATCGACTCGACTCCCTCCACCAGAGCCCGTGGTGTGATATACCTGTCTGTCTTTAATACTCGTAAGATAGACTTGAGTCGCAGTTATGGCGGTTGGAAAGTATGCCAATCCACATTTACTTTTGTTACGCGCACTTTCAGCATGTGTCCGGGTATGGTGATTTACAGGTGCTGATCTGGGGACAGGAACAAGCGCTTGTCGAAGGGCAAGAAGGGCGTGAAGAAGAGGACCGTCGACCCTTTCTCCAGGAAGGACGAATATTCTGTCAAGGTATGGTGACTTGGTCAGTGAAATTACGACCGCAGCTGACCTGGATTAGGCCCCTTCCACTTTTCAGATCAGAGAGTATGTCACGCACATATGATATCGAAGCGCAGGATAGAGGCGGTTTGTGATTGTGAGAGGAATCATGCTGACTGGCTTATAGTGTTGGTAAGACTCTGGTCAACCGCACCAGTGGTCTCAAGAACGCCAATGACTCCCTGAAGGGTCGAATTTTCGAGGTTTCGCTCGCCGACCTCCAGAACGATGAAGACCATGCTTTCCGCAAGGTTAAGCTCCGTGTGGATGAGGTTCAGGGCAAGAACTGTTTGACCAACTTCCACGGCCTCGATTTCACAACCGACAAACTGCGATCCCTCGTGCGTAAGTGGCAGTCGCTGATCGAAGCCAATGTCACCGTGAAGACGACCGATGATTATCTCCTCCGGCTTTTTGCTATCGCCTTCACCAAGAGACGCCCGAACCAGATCAAGAAGACCACATATGCTCGTTCGTCCCAAATTCGTGCCATTCGCAAGAAGATGATAGAAATTATGCAGAGGGAGGCAGCCAGCTGCTCTCTCGCTCAGCTCACTCACAAGCTCATTCCCGAGGTTATTGGTCGCGAGATCGAGAAAGCGACCCAGGGAATCTACCCTCTGCAGAATGTTTGTGGTCCTATGGTTCTTGCTCAGGCTGGATACTAACTGCGACCTAGGTTCACATTCGCAAGGTCAAGCTTCTTAAGGCCCCCAAGTTCGATCTGGGTGCACTGCTGAATTTGCACGGTGAATCTACGACTGACGACAAGGGCCAGAAGGTCGAGAGAGAGTTCAAGGAGCAGGTCCTCGAAACCGTTTAAATGGCTTGAATCACCAGTATGCTGGTCGATGGGACATTGATTTGTACATGCCCGTACGCCTGGGTTCTCTTACGAGTTAGAATGGAAGATGAACTTTGTCGCGGCATCATGTCTTTATTGACTGGTGGTGTCATTCAATTCTATGTCTTTCAAGAATGGTGTTGGCGAAAAAAACATGTGGCATTTTCTAAATATTCTATCCGGGCAATGATTGAATGTAGCAGTAACCTGCTCAGCCAGACTAGCATATTATGATCTGCTGATGCAGGGATGCAACTCAATGATGTGACAGAAAGCTCTATGCTTATAGGGTGGGAATTGTCTAGTGTACAGAGTAAATTACTGGCCCATATTAACTACATCCCAGGTGTCACAATCTGGGGCTGATAGTCACTTCTAGGAATGTGGTGATATAGTCCCTGATGACATCTAATACCCATTATGATTATTAGCAGATGTATCACCTAGTAGCCCCTCTTAGTAGAATAATAGGTCATTATAAGGGACACAGCCCAGCGGATGTCAGAGAAAGGTTGCTGGGGTTCAGCCTAACTTTGACCTTAGCATGTGTCGGTCACATTCTGTTATAGATTACCATAGTTACCTATACTAATATTTAATGCTCTAGGACTGTGTACCTCTCTACCACCACTACAGAGTACACCAAGTTTTAACCATCTCTAACTGTGAAAGCCCTTTATATAGCATCAAATTCAAATCGCATTTCTATATACCTTAACCACTGTTGTGTTCCCTGGTCATGTAACTACCATTCTATTATAGCTTATCTATTATAGCTACAGAGGTGTGGTGCAGGACTACTTAGCCACTAGGAAGCTTGGCTGTGTATCCTGGAGACACAGCCCCTTAGTAATTTATATGGTAACATGTCTACAGAGGATCTGATTTAATTAATTCTAACTACTATAGTTAATTTTGAAGCTATTTAAATAATTTAAAATGCATTTTTTAAGGGGAATTTTAGTAGTTAGGTAAGCTTGCTAATATCTTACCTATAGAAGATAGTTCCCTTTACTTAATAGCCTTCTAGTCATAATTATCCTTACCTATTTAGCCTTCCTTATACTTATTCCCCTCTTCTAGCTTAATGATTATCTATATATAGTATAGAAGGTATTTAATCTACTACTAAATATACTTATATAAAAGCTTTTTCTATATCTTTATCTATACCTCTTTTCTAGCCTTCTTATTGCAGGGTGCTCCTTGAGAAGTTATATACTATTTAAGCTATAGCTAGGCTAGTTTAATAGTATAAATATTAGGGGAGTTATCTAGCTAATCTATAATCTTTTAGATCCCCTTAATATTATATATAGTCTACTGAATTAATAATAGTAAGCTAGAGCCCTATCTTCTAGGATAATTATATTAGGCTGTTTAAGAGCATATTTATGGTGGAACATGTGACCGCCCCCCATACAGGAACATCCTGATATACTTAGCTCTGAGATGGATCATTAATCTACTACTTTATATATTGCGCATTATTATGCTACAAATTAGTAGTATATTATTATGATAATCTAGGAACTAGATCAATATCTTCCCCTGGATTTTTTTTCCCTTAAAACCTAATTTCTATAACTTATTAAACCTACTCTACTGCAAGGGATCTCCTTGCAGGCTAGATTAGCTATTAAATTATTAACCTTATACCTACTAATATTATTAGAATAAGACTAATAGATTATTCTACCTACTGAAGTTATTAAAACTAGATATTAGTTAGTAGTATACTACCAGGATTTTCCTAATTAGATAAGATCCCCTAAGCTAGATACCTAAATTAACTATATAGTCTCTTAGTATCTAGACCCTCTTCCCCCCTAAGCTACATCTACTATATTATTAAGTAGAACTAGAGTAATCTCTAAATCTATTATACTATAGTACCTAGAGGACTGGTTATATTATTAAGATAAATTTAAATAGTATTAGATACTTCTTAGCTAAAACTAATAAGATTACTGCTATTAAGTAAGAGATATCTAAGGAGATAAAATCTAAAATAGTAAGACTATAAGAAGCTATCTCTATTAGGAGAATATCTATTTTATTAAAATTTAATCTAATCTTTAGTAGTAAGCATTTCTTTTTTATAGAACTACCTTAGGTATTATCTATAAGTATCTAGGTAGTATCTAAGTTAAGATTATCTAGCCTAGATCTATTATAGCAGAACTCCTTTACATTATACTAATCCCCTACTATTAAAACCTAGCTATCATACTCATCTAATAAAGATGTAGTATCTAGCTCTAATAATCTACTATTAGGCCTAGATTCTCCTTTTAACCTATAAAAAATAATATAACCTAGGTAGGGAGTACTAGTTAGTATAGCTAATATAGGCTAAGGCCTATTGGCAAGTAGCATACTTAAACTATTAATATAGAAGATATTTAGGAGATACTATTTTTAACTATATAGGTCTAAGCCTTATAGAAGATTATCTAGTATATAATATAAGCATCCCTTCCTATATTTATAACCCTAAGAATATATAAGCTAATAGTTATATAGAATGAATATAGTACACTAGTATTATTATTAAGCACTGTATTAAGTAATATTTATTAGAGGCTAGCTAATATTAGCTACTTTTTCCCTAATATGCCTTACTCTTAGGGTTATAGGGATATAATTAATCATAATAATAAAACCTATTATTAATCTATCTATATATTTATAAACCAGCTATATATAATAGTATACTCCTAAGATATTATAAAGCTCTGCTAGAATCTAGATATATATCTCTATAGGGAGGTAGTAAAATAGTAGAATAATAAATTAGATCTAATAATGTAAACTAGCTTAATATATTCTCTAAGTATTAATAACTAGTATAAATAATTAAAAAAATATTTCTATACACTATCTAGCTAGGCTATAGAGAGATTAGCTAATACTAAGTATACTATTATAGATGTCTAATATAAGAAAAGCCTATCTTTATATATCTTTATAGTTATTATCTTAGTAAAGTAAGTAGATGAAGCTAAAGTAGAATATCCTCTGGTTCTATATACTTAGTATAATATAGATATAACTTTATATTCAGATATAATAAGCTATAGGAAGGCATAATAATTATATAGTTTATTAATATTCTAAACTAGAAATAAACTAACTAGTTTAATCATTTTAGATTTATATACCCTTTCTATTAGTCTCTAGCCCCCTAGCCTAATTAGTAGAACTGGAATTAGTAAAATAGGATGTAGTAATAGTAAGGTAAAGCCTAAGCCCTATGGTCCTAAAACCTATATTAGGAAAAACCTAAATAGCCTTCTTATTAGTAATAGTAAAATAGATAAAACTAGTATTAGTAAACTAGGTAGATCTAGTAAATATAGTAGAAATAAGGCCTAAGTTAGAATTAGGCTAATTTTTAACTCTAGAAAGTACTACTAGCTCTGCCCCCTATACCCCTAGTACTAGTACCCCTAAAATATCTTATAATAACATAAGGTAAAAGAGGAAGATCTAATTTTATCTATATATAATACCCTAGACCTGGATATGCAAATTATATAGATAATATAGAGGAACTAGAATATAACTAGGTTAAATCTAAATTTAATAACCTAGACTTCTATTATAAACTAGGCTCTAAATATAAAGCTTAGTATATTACTAAGCAGTAATATAAGTAACTAGAATAATATAAGATAATAAATATATATATAGCAGAACCAGAAATATCTAATATTAATTATACTAAATGTAGATCTATATTCCCCTCTAGAAATGCCCTATATATCTATATCCTAGTCTATAAAGCTCTAGAAGCAGAGTTCTACTATCTAGATCCTATAATACTAATTATTTAATTATCTACTCAGCTAAATATAGATATATCTAGGTTAAACTTTAGAATCTGGAAGTATGCTAGTACCTAAGTATACCTAGGAAAATCTAAAATAGTGGCCACTATATACCTTAATACTGGTTATATAATAATAATTATTAATAAGGAATTCCTAATTCAGTATTTATCTATAGTAAAGATATTAGACTATTCTATATCTATTCTAGTTAAAGGAATAGTAAATAGCTTTACTAGTACTTACTTTATTATTCTTATACTATCTTTCCTTACTATAGTTAAAGGTAGGCCTACTATAGTATAAATCTAATATAAAGTGCATCTTATATATAGACTTAAAGTAAATATGCTAATTAATATAGATACTCTTATACTAGTAGGCTTTATAATTAATTTTATATTATATATAGCTAAAATATTATTATACTAGGATACTATTATACTAATTACTATTACCTCTAAATAGGACTATTATATCTTACTAAGATCTATATATTTAGATAAAAAAGTTATAATCCAGCCCTAGCAGAGAATATGTATCTTAATTTAATAAAAAGTATTAAGGGACTTACTTATAAATAAGGATTATCTATTTAAACTACTCTAGTATTATAGCCTAGTATTTTTCATACTAATAGTAGATATAAATTTCTTATATATTATTATAGTTAATCTAACTAAGTAACTAGTCATAATTAATAGCAGAGCTAGAATTAGAATACTATCTAAAATTAATATAATTAATATATAGTATATAAGACCTAAGGAAGCTGAAAGTGCCATCCTATTATCTAAAGTTATTAATAAATATAATATAGTACTACTAGTAGAACCTAATCTATAAATAACTATATATAATAATAAGAGTAATAAAAAATATCTACATCTATAGCTTATCCCTATTAATATTAATCTGAAACTATAAACTAAACTACTAAATAGGATTATAATATATAGTAATAAAGAAGCAGTTGTAATACTTACTCTAATTCTAATAGAATTCCCTAATATCTAGATAAATATAGACTTTGTAGATGTGCCTAAGGATAAATAGATAAAGATCTCTATAAAGGATAGTTAGGAAGACTAGCTCTATAAAAGTTTAAAATACTACCTAGCTAATTAAAAGGACTAAGATATTATAGATAAAGTATTTAATATATTATACTAAGAAGGCTATATAGCTTTTCCTTAAAATCATATACTATTAGGGTATCTAGTCTTTATTATCTAGAAAGTAACTACTAAGGATGGCTAGGAAAAGCTTAAATTATAGATAGTAGTTAATAATAGGGACCTTAACTAGGAGGCTATATCTAATATATATCTAATACTAGCCTAGGATGAAATACTAGTACTTATAGCAGGTATAAAATATATTATTATAATTAATGCTATATAATTCTTCTACTAATAGAGGTTGTATCTATCTACCTATTAATATATTACTATTATATTATATTAAGGTTAAGAGTATTTTAAAGTCTATCCTATAGATTTCTAAAATAGTAGAACATATATCTAGTATAAAATAGATAATATTTTCTAGGATTTACGCATATTCTGGTGAGGCTTTATTAATAATAAGGTTATCTAGTTATAGACCCTAAATAACCACGCCTCCTATCTTAGATAGGTACTATGATAATACTATAATTACTATATTATACTAAATCCTAATAAGATATTTATTAGTTTCCTATCTATCAAGCTATTAGACTAGAATATAACTTTACTAGGCATATCTATACTAGTAGACTAACTAGAAGCCCTAGTAAAACTAAAATTTCCTAAAATACTATTAGATTTAGGCACATACCTTAGCATAACTAGATTTCTTAGAAACTATATTCTTTTTTATTTAGCTAAAGCCTAACCACTATAAGAAAGGAAAGTATTTCTTACTAATCTAGGATTTACTAAGGATAGACTATATAAAATCTACTCTAGTAAAGTAATACTAATAGAACCTATAGATTAAGAAAGGGAAGTATTTACTATTATCTAAAGCTATTTCTAACCCCTAATTATAATGCTAGTATATCACAATCCTAAATATTTCACCTTTATAGATATAGATTTATTAAAAAAATATAGCTATAGTCTAATACTCTTTTATATTAAGTATAATAATAATAAATCCCCTTATTATAACTTAAACTAGAATGCTAAGGTAATATCTATATCTAATATAGTAGAACTTATCCTTTTCCTAAGCTATTTACTTAGAAAAGCTAAAAAGAACTACTAGGCTATAGAGCTAGAGATTTTAGGTATTATCTAGAGATTATATAAGCTATGATATATTATATAATTATATATAAAGCTTATTATTATCTATATAGACTATATAGTAACTATGTCTATTACTAAATAGATATCACTTACTACTACTATTAATATTAATAAACTTAACCTATATTTAGTAAGAGTAAGCTAGTTTATATAAATATTTTATATCAAGTTATAGCATAAACCTAGATAAATATATCTAGTTCTAGATGTACTATTAAGACTATCTAGCTATATTAGAAATAATCTAGAAGACTTCCTAGAGACTATATAATATTTTAATATCTATTTATAAGGAATTATACCTATAGTATATATAGCTGGTGTTACTATTATTAAAATATCTAAGGACTAGAAGAAAAAACTCTAAAATAGCTACTTAAAAGACTCTAAATAATCTAAGGTTATATAAGTATTATAGAGTAATGCAATATCCCCCTATCTAATATATATACTATATAAACTATATAATAGTATATTATATTCTATTCCTATCTATAATACTAATAAAGTAGAAAAGTTGTATATTCTAATTATATACCTCTAGGATGTTCTGCAGTCTATATATAATAATATAGGATATTCTAGATTTACCTGAATAATTAAAAACCTCTAAGGTATAGTAATTCTATATATAATAAAAATGGTTACTAATTATATATAATACTATAGAGTATACTTAAAGTATTAAACTAGGTACTATAAACCCTACAGAGCTATATAAACTATACTAGAACTACTAATCCTATTCTATATAATTATAATTAATTTTATTATTAGGCTTCTAGACTTAGATAATTATAATACTATTCTCTTAGTTATAGATAAATTTACTAAGAGATATATAGCTATTCCTAGCAGGGACACTTAGATAGTAATCTAATAGGTAAATATATTACTTATATAATTAGTAGAAGGGGATTAGGGTTTACCCTAATATATTATATTAGACTATGACCCAAAATTCATTACCTAGATATAGAAAGAGGTATTTAAGTAATAAAATACTAAGCTAAGATATATAACTACCTATTATCCTTAGGCAGATAGTTAATCTGAATAAACTAACTAGGTAATTAAGCTCTATCTATAAATAACTATTAGTATATTATAGAGCTATAAGAAATAGCCTAAAGTACTCCTGTAGCTATAGGCTATATTAAATAATTCCTAAAATATATTAACTAGGTTTTCCCCTTACTAGCTAATATATAGTATAATACTACTATCCTCTACTACCCTAGGACTATAAGATGCAGGTAAAGTATAAAACTTTAAAGTATATATTAATATAATAGAAGCACTGAAAATTACTACTATAACTATAAAAGTATAATATAATAGGTCTTACTAATCTATAATATTCTATCCTAGAGATAGGGTCCTACTACACCTATACAAAGGCTATAATATCCCTAGGGTAATATCACTAAAATATAGCACCTAGTATACAGGGCTATTTAAAATTATATAGTATATAGGACTACTAGTATACTAACTAGAACTTCCTAAGGGATTAAAGATCTATCTTATTATTTTAATTATACATCTTAAGCAATATCTAGATAGTAATAACCTATTTAAATAGCTAATGCTAGATTAGCCTGGCCCTATCTAGGTTAAAGGCTAGGATAAATTTAAAATTAAATAAATTACTATAAAATATATATATAAAATAAAGGTAGGTAAGACTAAGATATAGTTCCTAGTTAAATAGCTAGAGTATAATAATTATAAGAATACTTAGTTAGATAAAAAAGACCTCTAATATACACAGGATCTGCTTAAAGAATTTAAGTAGTATATAATCTAATAATTATATATTTATTTTACTAATTCTTTATATCTTATATTTAGTATATTTAGTTTACTATTCTTCTGTAAATTACTACTATTTCCTATTTATTTTATAATTAGTAACTAAGCTTACCTATTTATTTACTATTATCTCTTATATATTAGTATATCTTTACTATTCACTATTATATCTTATATATTAGTATAGTTCCTTTATATTCATAGAATTATTAAGTATTAGTAAGTAATACTTTATAAGTATATAACATCCTCTACTTTATTACCTTATCTCTTATTACTTATCTTCTCTTTTTATCACCTTGCTTTATCACTTTTCCTACTATTCTATATTATTTTTTCTTTCTCTATTATATATTATCTTTATCTTTACTAGACCTTATTATAGAATTATTACCTACTATCTAGTATATCTAGTATAAGATACTATCTAACCAGCTTAGCCTGTTAGAGATTATAAAATAATACTTAACTTTTCTATTAGCCTTAGCTAATAAGCTACTAAGGATAATCTTAGAATAAATAGCAGTATTATAACTATCTATTAACTACAAACCTATTAACCTTAATAGGTTTTATAATAGCCTTAAGAAGGTAGGTAAACTATTTAGTAAGTATAATCTATTAACACTATCTTTATTACTAATACTACTAAAGGGCTTAAGAATAGTAAAAATCCTAAGAAAAACTAAAATACCTATAGTAGGTAAGGCCTAGATTATTATAGTAAAGGCTAGCCCTACTACTGAAGCTAAATGCTTAGATAAGGTTAATAAGACTATAGCTCTATAAGCTGCCCTAGAAAAATAAATTACTAAAGTATAAAAGATTATCTAAGATAAAGAATATAACCCCTTTATCTTTATGCTAGTTAAATAGTATATATAAGTTAATTTTAGGGAATTCATACTACTATCTCTATCCTTAATTCTTCTAAAATTTATTAAGGAGTACAGTAAAATGACCTCTATTAGTATTATTAATAATAACCCTTACTAATATAACAACACCTAAAATATATTTTACTATATTATATATATAATAGCCTAGATATATATAAAGATAGTTACCCTATAGTATAAAATAGTAGTAGCTACTAATAAAATCTTAAAGGCTAGGATATTTACTTCTTACTAAAGTACTAGAATAAGGTAGAATACCTAAAGCTAGCTAAAATATTATTCTAGGACTAGGTAATCAAACTGTAGCAGGACTATAATAAGTATATACTAAAAGTAATAGAATTTAAGATATACTAAAGAGAATAGGAGCTTAAGCTTTAGAAGTAATTTATAAAGCAGATCTAGTATCTATAATCTATACTAAACTAGTAATAAAAAAGATCTAGGACTAGGTTAAATAATAAAACTATCTAGAAGATAACTAGGAATTTAATATATTCTTCTATAGAAATGCTATACTTAATAGCTATATAGTTCTATCTAGCTAATAAAGTTAGAGCTATAGTCTCTCCCTGTCTACCTAGATACTATAAAGGCTTACTAACCTTAAGGAGTCTATTACTAAAGTTAATAAATTAATAGTAAACTTAGTTAATTATATCTACTATATAATTCTAGTTATTTAAAGATATAGATTATAGTTATATTAAAGATTTTAATTTAAATATATAGTATAAATAAAATTTATACTATAGTATTAAGAAGATCCTAAGAATAATAAATTCTTAGAAGATTAGGTATACACTAGAGCTATATTTAGAGCTACTATAAAGTAATTTCTAAAGTACTTAGAATTTCTATAGGATAATTAGTAATATATTATATACTATAGTATATAGTTATAAAATAATAGCTAGATAGTAAAGAACCCTCTTAGAAAACTATAAAATTATACTTCTTTAATATTATATTACTTATTATTTATTAAGAAGAATATACTTTTTAATATACTATTAAAAAATAATAATAATCTAGCTAACTTATCTAATTTACTAGTTATAGAGAATAGTAGAATAGATAAATTTAATATCTCTCTAGACTTTATAGAATAACTTAATAAACTTAATCTAGCTAAATTATTTAATAACTATTAAAAATAACCTATATTAATATTATTAACTATAGGATTACTAATATTACTAAGAGTAAAATATCTAAGAACTATAGTACAAAGTCTATCTTTATCTAAGAATCTATAACTATTACATTACTAACTAGAACTATAGTAGAACTAGAAATAGATCTAAAGGATCTAAATAGTAATTAAAACCTAATCTTTATAGAAGCTTAGTAGAAGTAATTAAATATTATAATATAGAATATAGTAATAATATTAATATAAATACTAGTTAATACTTAGCTATATATTTAATAAAATAATACTAATTAATCTAGTAGACTATTAGAAGAGTAAGATAATAAAAATAAGTATTATCAATAAGATAAATATAAGAACTATAATAATAATAAGCCTAATAATTTAAATAATTATTAATATTATTAATAAACTAAGTATAGAGAATAGAATTATAATAATCATAATCCCCCTGTGGTAGACATGTGACTACATCCCCTTATTTCAGGTTTGTATATATATAGCTTTAGGAATATTTATTAATCTACTACTTTATGCATTGCATACTATCATACTATAAATTAGTAGTATATTATTATAATAATCTAGGAACCAGACTAATATCTTCTCCTAAACCTTTTTTCCTTAAAAACCTAACTTCTATAACCTTATTAAACCTACTCTACTATAAGGGACTTCCTTACTAGCTAGTTAGGCCTCTATCTATTATCTTATTTCCTTATAAGCACTAATATTATTAGAATAAGATTAACTAATTATATTATCTACTAAAGTTATCTAAATTATATATTTAATTATAGAATATTATGGTAATTTCCTAGATTAGAATTACTTACTAGACCTTAATATCTATATTAACTATATTACTAGATATTACCTATCTCCCATCCCTACTAGGGATATACTATATTACTCTAATTCCTAGCTAGAATTACTATAGATCTTCTAGATAGTAATAGATACTTCCTTACTAGGATAAACTAAATTACTGCTATTAAGATATCTAAGAATACTAAAACTATATTAATAATACTACCCTAAGGCATGCCTTCTCAAGAGTAATCTTAGATACTAAAGATAAAGGCTTAAAAAGATAGTAGCTAGTATAGTATTATTTATACTATAATCTATATCTTACTATCTAGTCTTTAGGTAGTATTAGACTCCTAGCTATTAAGCTCTAATTTTATTTAAGACTCCTTTATATTATATTACTCCCCTATAGTTAAAACCCAGATCTTATACTTATCTAATAATAATATA
>JAABUG020000003.1:121660-150688 GCA_011319215.2 Scortechinia acanthostroma
CTCTCCACTAAAACATGCATATGGCTGCTTGATCGAGGATAAGATGCGACTTGGTTTCAACCATATTAATAAGTTTGACTTCCTTAAGGCCTATCTGCAGGCTCGTACGGCAATCTTTTCAGCAGATAATATCAAGAGTGGCTTTTCTGCAACTGGATTAATACCACTAAATCCAGATCAGGTGCTCAGTCAGCTTAATATCCAGCTTAAGACCCCTACGCCACCAGGCAGCCGATCAACCAATTCCATCCCAAAAACGCCTTATAATCTTAAGCAGCTAAAAAAGCAGGAAAGCACGCTTAAGAAGCTACTCAGAGGGCGTATATATAGTCCTCCTACCCCTTCTAAGGCTGCGCTAGATCAGCTTATCAAGGGGTGTGAGATGGCAATGAATAGTGCTATCCTTCTTGCAAAGGAAAACCATGATCTACATGCTGCACATGAGAAGCAGCTTCAAAATCGGAAGCAATCTAGGAGGCAGATAGAATCTGCAGAGGGATTCTCAATCCAGGAAGGACAGCAGTTTATTCAACACAGGAATCAGGCTGAAGCTATCCCTACAGAGCAGGCAGTAGATGCAGAACAACGCCCTCAACGGGCACCCCCGCGCTGCAGTGACTGTCATATTATAGGCCATAAGCGATTGCAATGTCCGCAGCGCAAGAATAACTAGATTTAGTAATATAATCATGTTTTTAGGCGTTCAAATACCCTCTAATTTCGGCCGCGGCCAAAATTCTATGGTTTAGTGGCCGCTCGATTGGAATGGCCGCTCGCTAGTGGATTACGTTACTATCTATCTTAGGCACCTAATATTATACCTAATATTCCACGGTTTCCACCCTCTTATTATATAGCCTTAGTGATAATTACATACTACTTATTATATTTGGCTGATGCAGCCCTAGTTAGAAGCCTTTAGTAATTTCTTACTGTCCAATTCTAGGTCATAGAATTCAAAGGCTTCTAGCCCGTGACAATAATAATATAAAATAAACAGGGGAATACCTAGATTTCTTTCTAGGCCTAGTACTAGTCACTAAAATGTAAGGGTTAGTAGAGAAATAATGATTTTATAGTGGTATTTAATAAATTAGAATATAAGTTGTTAGGTACAGAAAGGAGAAAAATAAAAGAGAAGTTATAAAAAGTGCAAGCAGAGGCAGTTGCGCTTAGTAAGAGTAGTTTGCACTATTTGCATCAAAGACCGCCACAGTATACCCTTATACTGGTTCCTTATAATGTTAAGGCAGCAGCCTATTTGGCAGTAAACCTGCTGCGAGCTCTGAGCGCTGCCCCAAGATAATACAGGGCGAACATACCAAAAATGCAGCCCACAGTTAACCCAGCTAACAAACTGACACCTGGAGCGACACCTAGATTAAGAAAGAGCGGACGAGAGAAAAGAACCGCACCACATGCCAGTGAACTTCGCATAAAGTCGTTGCTAGCAAACAAACTGGCTGCATACTGTGGATAAGTCATCGGAATATAAATAAAGATACACTGGATAACTTGGAAAATACCGACGGTGAAGATAAGAATGCCTACTACTGAGACCATCCAGTAGACGCTGCTGCGAGATGTCCAGCCGAACATAAACAGTCCAACGGGTGGCAGGAAAGAGGCAAAAAGGGCTGGAATCAGCCGACGTTCCGGAGCCTGGAGGCCCTTCTTCTTGACCTCGGGTTCGAATATTGTATACAGGTACAAGAAGTATAGAGGAACCGCGATTGCGAGGGCGACCGCGATGCTGAGAAACACCAGGCCCATTTGACCGAGATTGAAGCCATACGTCCCGATATATACAATAGGGAAGACCTCGAAGAACGAATAGTAAATGCCGTAAATAAGACTCGTGTAGACATTGACAAAAAGGATGGCGGGGTCCAAGATGGTAATTTGGAATGGGCGGACGAGAGCCTCTGCCAAGATATTGGAGACGGTGAGCTTCTTCTGGTTGATCTCCGATTGAGACATCAGCTTATCGTTTCCACACTTATTTCTCAATCGTTTGGCCCTTTTCAGAAGGATAGCGTCGGAAGAGGTCTCAGGGAGGAAGAAGAATAAGAGGACAAAAATTGGGGCAGAAAACCAGACGATTTCCCATAGTGACCAGCGCCAGCCTTTGACAGGGACACTGAATCCAGAGATCACAGGTCCAAGCGCTGGGCCTAGAGTTGCAAAGGCCGCCCACACTGTCAGACCATAGGGCAACTTGATCAAGTTGAAAATATCTCCTATGCTGGCACCACCGGTGGCTAGACACGGACTGCCAAAAAGTCCTTGCAGAAAGCGGAGCACCAATAGGCCACCGAAGTTGTCAACGACAGCAGTTGGGATACCGAGAATCACGAAGATTCCAAAAGTGATGATGTACACCGGATTTCGGCCAATAATGGGAATCTCGCTAAGAGGGGCGAAAATCAACGGCCCAACACCGTAACCTAACACATAGAGAGCGAGACCAAGCGATGCAGCCGTTTCTGACACGCCAAACCTCGCTTGCACATATGAAGTGCTAGGGGAGTAAATGGAAGAACCCATATATACTGCCAGGGTATAGAGGTAAATCTGTACCGCCACGAGGCACTTTTTACAAGAAGACCAGTTTTGAGGATTCTCGGGATCTTTTGTAGAATACCAATCAACCAAGATCGTATCATCTAAGGTCTTAACTGGTGCGACTGGCTGGTCTCTCGAGTCTTCGAATTCTTCGCTCTTTGTCGCAACTTTGTATAAGTGCTCAAGGTCTGCCTGCGTATGTACCCTTCTCGCATCTGCAATAGTCGGAATTCTGATTGGTGTGGTAGAGGACAATGACTGCCGGCCGGCTTGAGGTGCTCCAGCCTCAAAGTAGTCTGAAACAGGTGCTGTATTTGCCCGGTCCAGCAAGGGTCTTCTGGAAATTTGGGATGCTTCTTCACTCTCTTCTTCCTTCCTAAAGAGAAAGTCTGGCGCAGCCGCTTCCGCATAACATGTAGGACACCTAAAATCCGGTCGTTCATCTGGATACTGTAGAAGCCGGCCTCTAGTAAGACAGCGGAGCAACTGTCCTGCTGCACTACTGCGCACAAAGCCTTCCATGATGGATGGGGCACGAATTGGAGGAGGACTTTTGTGGTTCCTTGCCAGCTTCTACCTATTCCCGGAGATTCGGCGTAGTCCACTTCGAGTCGAAAGTCAAATGTTTCTTTTCCTTGTGCCTGGGAGCCTAATTTTTATTCCTGATCCATATGCATTGGCAGCGGCCAATTTATAACCTTTTCAAGGACGGAGCACCTACATGTGAGACGGGTACGAGGGTTCGGAGAACGTCATGACGTTGGCTTGTTCTACAATACTTCGGATCTGCCTGGAAACTTCGCCTAACCCGGAATCAAAATTGTTTCAAACTGGGTCGGACCGATTATTAATAGCTCCGGAACAGCGACCGTGGCTGAGCCTACTGGATTGGTACGTACTTACTACACGAGCATGGAAATGGATTCTCATACTCTCGATGGGCCCGGCCGATGACAGTCCATTAGGGTTGTTGCCGGATGTGTAAGGAACTGGAAGCGTCATCGAGAAGAGAATAGACAGACATTGAGCAGAGTTAATATACCCGTTGAACAGAATATTAATTTTCTCTTTATTATTCGAACTGCGTACACTTGCATGATATATGATATTCATATTCGACATTTAGCTGAAACCTGCAAAAGGCTTGTAGCCTTGATTTCCCTTGTTTGACTAGTCTCTGCACCACGCATCTGAGGGCGAAGTCTATTTTGGGCCTTTCCACATTTGAGGGCACAGCTGCCCAAATGTGTAACAAAGTAATGGCGTCATCGAGGTCTTGTAGAACTGAGTATGATAGTAATCACTCCTGCAAGTAAAATACCAATTATCCTTTGTATATCAGAAATGTCCAATGGGCGCCGAAATGACTTGGATGGGTCTTTTACGTAGGTACAGGCGCTTAATAGGCCTTACTTCTATCTCTACTATTATTATTCTTATATTATCTTTAGATTGTCCTTGATCCTGTCTAGATTATTATATTATATATTAACTATATACCTGTTTAGTATATTGTTAGGCTACCTAGTCAGTAGGCCTCTGGCAAGTATAGGATATAGTTTGGATACTATATCACCCTGTTCCCAAAGTAGTTGACTAGCAGAGAATAGCAGAGACGGATCCCAGGGCGTGACAGAGATCTAGATACTTCTAGAGAGCTCTAGGCTTATAAGAAGCACATCTTCCAATATCAATTATAAATTACCCTCCTATTAGTACTAATTTAGGTTAGATTCTTACCAAGGATATAATCTTAGTTATTCCTACCTTAGAAAATAGTTAATAGATAGATATAACCTTTATAATTTTCTTTTATAATACCTATATAGGTTAGGTATTAGGCTAGACTTTTAGGCCTTTTATGGCTTTACTATAGTCTAAGCTAGGACCTTAGCTATAATCCTTTATCGTTATATTCTACTCCTGAATAGCCTGAGATGGTAGCCTTAGAACCATCTCTTTAGAGATTCCTTTACAGAGGGCAATAGAGGTAAGGCAGAAAGCAGCAGGCTGCATAAGCTCATCCAGAAAGACTAACTTGCAGTCTCTCAATAGATATATATAAAATGAAGCGTAAGGTCACATAGAAATTAGGGCCATAGCTCAATTCAAATCATTGTCATCATCCTCATCCCGGCCGATCCTGACTCCACTGCGCAATAATGACCGATCGAGCCTCAACAGCCCTAAACTGGTCAACAGAAGCACGATAAACTCACCGAACGCTAGTTGCGATGAGGCGGTTAAACATTTTACGGAAATTCCATGGTCGTTATACAGTTCGGCCGCGACCATCGCCAGAGCTTGAATCAGACGGAGAGTATAGTCAAGACCAGCAGTGGAATTAGCGAAGTTGACGAATTGTTTGGATAACGATGCCCTGGGACGGGCAGAATGACGGGGCACCATTGGGTGAATTGGGTTCGTTGATTGAGACCGTGAACGAAATGGCGGTTTTGTACGGGAAAGTTGTACTACTTGCCTAGGTTACTAATAGTACCTTATATGTTTTCTTTCGGACGACCCTTCCCCTTTTCTCCTCCTTTTTAGTTTTCACTTTCATTTCTCCAAAAGAAAGGAAGATTTTCAATACTGATTTTCCCGCGGAAAGTTTTTGGCGACAATACGAGAGTTAATATCTGTGTGGAAAAGACGGCAAGAGCTATCTAACTAACTAAAGATACGAGAGGCAGAGGAAAGCTAAACGAGGGACCTTACGAGTACCTGCATCCGTGGGGAGCTATGGTACTTGATATGTCCATTTAGCTTTCCGCTATCTTTTCCATATAGACATTATTATTGCTAAAGACTTTCCGCGGGAAAATCCAGTATTTAAAAGTCTTCCTTTCCTGTTTGAAAACTGAAAGTGAAAACTGAAAAAGAGGAGAAAAGGAAGCATCTCTGATGTCGGTGCGCCATATCTGCGGAGATAGGAAACATATGGTGGCGTCGACTAGTGCCGATAAGCAATCTGTAGCTCCGTGGGTTGACGACTCGACGCCACGAAAGGGGATAAAATCCGGGGTACACGAATCCGAAGCCACTTCTCTGGGTTGAACCTGACCCGCCAAGATAAGGAGTGGATTTCAGGATAAGCAAAGCTGTGTGGACTGTGGAGGTTTGGACACTGGCATTTCCCCGCTTTTAATATTTTAATGTTAATCTTTAGAAAGAATCAAAGGAGATGTTTTCTTTGAAACTTCCCCCAGGGCTTCTTATAAAGTCCAATTGCTACAATATTGACCAACTTACATAAGTCGCACCTCACACAAACACAGAAAGATTTCGATTCTTCCAGAGCAGAAAGGAAGAAATGGAATCCAAAAAACAGGACGACGGGAAAAAGGCCGTTGATTCTATCACCGGCGTTGATCCTAACTATGACCATCAAGAATCGGAGAAGGCGCTGCCGGCGGAGCTCATCTCAGCTGGATCGCAACATCTGCATCGCAGACTAGGAGGTAAAGAAGTACAGCTACTTGCCGTGGGAGGCGCCATTGGGACCTGTAGGACATTTCCAATACCTTGAATTGAGCCCCTTTCACCGCTGCATATTGCGAATGATAATGCTGATGGTGATTTTGTCTTGTAGCTCTCTTTGTGCAAATGGGAGCCGCCCTCCCTAAAGGTGGTCCTGCCGGGCTTTTCTTGGGTTTTGTTGCATATGGGAGCATCTTGTTTGCCGTCAATGAGTGTTTCGGTGCGTTTCATCTCTTATTATATTGTTATTTTCTTTTTGGTCCCCTCTGGGCAGTTCAGCGTACTGACAAGCCCGAATTCTGCAGCTGAGATGGTCACCTATATGCCAATTGCGTCGCCCTTCGTCCGACTAGCTGGAGCTTGGGTTGATGATGCCGGCAGCTTTGCCATGGGATGGAACTACTTCTTCCTTATGGGTAAGTTGCACTTATCCCCTGAGTCCCTCTTCGGGCCTCTTGATCGCAGTTCGATTCTCCTTCTCCGACCTGACCTCCTGATCTCTCTCCACCACAGCCTTCGCCATCCCTTATGAGATTAGTGCTATCGGCGTGCTACTCACCTACTGGACCGACAAGATTCCTATATATGCAGTCGTGCTGGTCTGTTGCGCGCTTTATGCGTACGGCTTTAACCCCCTCCGTCCCGACTGTGAGTTGAACAACGGAATCGCTGACTTGCAACCGAAGTGGTCTCAACGGCCTCGGGGTCCGCTACTTTGGAATCGCAGAGTTTTATATGTCCATCTTCAAGATCTTCCTCATGCTGGGATTGATGATGTATACTTTTATCACGATGGTTGGCGGCAATCCAGACCATCATGCCTATGGCTTCACCTACTGGAAAAACCCTGTATGTGTTCCCGATTTTACCTTCAGTGATATATGTCTTCTCTCCTGTTGCTCATGACGTTGGATCCAAAAACAGGGAGCATTCTCCCAGTACCTCGTTCCGGGTTCCACTGGCCGCTTTCTTGGAGTATTGTCGTGCATGATCCAGGGCTCTTTCACGTAAGCTTCTGTTCTCCCCTCTTCCTCTTGCAAAATCTTTCTATTTTGTCGGGCTCCGATGCTAATTGCATGATTACAGCATGGTTGGACCGGAGTTTATCTCAATGACAGCTGCTGAGGCAGAAAACCCCCGTAGATTGATGCGAAGGGCGTTCAATTCCTTCGTGTGGCGTCTCATGTTCTTCTTCATCGGAGGCGCTCTCTGTGTTGGGATCGTCATTCCATCCAATGACAAAATGCTGCTAGACTATATTGAAGGATCGACAAAGGGAAGCGGAACTGGAGCTGCGTAAGTTGATCAACCCTGGATGTCAAAGACCATGCAGCTCATTCATAATAATAGTTCTCCCTACGTTATATCAATGGTCCAATTCGGGATCAAAGGTCTTCCAGACTTGGTCAATGCCCTGATCATGACTTCCGTCCTTTCTGCGGGAAACAACGTCGTCTTCTCCGCGTCCCGTACTCTTCACGGCATGGCAGTTGATGGCCACGCTCCACGCTTCTTCGCCAAGTGCAACAAGCGCGGTACTCCATACTATGCCGTTGCAGCGGCGCTTTCCTTTTGCCTTCTCTCTTTACTGGAAATCAGCAGTTCATCCGCCACAGTCCTCGGCTGGCTCGTGGGCTTCTGCACGGCATCATACCTGATCAACTACTTTGCGACAGCCGTCACGTATCTGCACTTTTATCATTCGCTGCGTCTCCAAGGCATTGACAGGAACAGTCTACCATATAAGGGCTACTTCCAGCCATATGCTGCCTGGTACGCTATTATCGGAACCTTCGTCATGTCGCTGATAGTCGGATATACGGTGTTTATCGATGGGAATTGGGATACTACTTCCTTCTTCACCAGCTACACCATGGTTGGCTTCTTCCCTGCGGCGTTTCTGTTTTGGAAGATCCTCCGGCGGACTAAGTATGTTCGGCCAGGCACGGCGGATCTTCAGCTTGGCAATACCAAGAACGAGATTGACGTGTATGAGGCCTTGTATGAGCCGCCAAAGAGAGGCAAGATTTCGGGTCTCCTGAACAGTTTCTTCGAGTGATCCACTATTGCTGTTGGTTTTAATATTGCGACGGACTATGTCTGGCGCACGGCACTGTTCATTTCCGCGTTCCCCTGGAATTGAGACATTGTTTATAGCCTCGCAAATAGTTCACAATATAAGGGCACGATGGGCCATACTTGACTATGTATATCTGCTGCTGAATGATTAATTATACCCGTCGCCAGGGGCCTGTACTGAACCAACTCTCTATAGCTACTCCTATACTAAGGTAACCGCCTACTCCTATACTGATTGCGAAGACGGTTACGTAGTTGGACATATAACTCTCAGTCAAATCATTTGCTACCGGGTAAGTCTCCTTTTGCGTAAATGGGAGGGGAGAAAGAAGGTCTAGTCTAGGGGTGGGAAAATTCGACTCTGGCGAAACTCTAGCACGCGGCATTTCATTTAGGTCTGCCCGCCTGGAGCTGCCCAGTCCCGTGCCCAGCCCATGCTCGCCCATGCTCACCTCTGCTCAGTGATCTGCTCAGGCTGCTCAGTGAGCAAAGAGCGGCAAGGACTGAGCACTAAAGTGAAAGGAGAACACCAGAATCTCTGGCGAAAACTCGCTACGTATGTCTTCATATATGGATGACTGATATACTGGATCAGATTGTTGAGATAACCAAATGTTTCATTTGCATTTTCTTCGTCTGCACTAGGTAGCATGGAAAATAATCAAGAATAATCGAGATGCCAATGCCCATAGGCGCCCAATAAATGAGTGGTGATTCAAAAAATCAAAAACCAATATCAATATCCAGTCTGACCATCTATCCTTCCGAAAACTCCTTCAACAAACCATACGTTCAAAGGAAACTCAAAACCTCTGCCCTCTCGCCGAGTCTCTTCTACCAAGCGACGTCTCTCTTCTTCAGAAGAATCTTTGTGTGCATGTTAGGCATAATCTGCTCGCCAAGGGTCAGGTTCCTCGGTCTTTTGGTGTTGTCATCCTCAAATTTGAAATCGTAGTCTGCAATCAAGCGACTCAAGATCGCCTTGGTGGTGTTCGCAGCGAAGAAACGGCCAGGGCAGGCTTGTCTACCGTATCCGAAATGCATGTTTGACGGACTGATGCTAACAAGGCTGGTGCTTCTTGCTTCGGGGTCTTCGCACCAACGGAAACCATTGAAGGTAAGAGCATCCTCAACAATAGAGTCGTCCATACCCATAGGCTTTGAAGGGAAGCAGATGTGCGTTCCTTTCTCGAGGACCAGGCCATCCGAAAGGACCATCTTCTCCATAACCATGCGGTGAGTAGACACTGATAAGGGCAAACCGTTAGCATAACGAGCATAAAATTGCATATCAAAGGGGTGCACTCACATTCTCCAGTGGGGTTAAAACGCTGTGATTCTCTCATAAAGCTGTCCAGGCGACGCAGAGAGGCAAAGGAAGCCGGAGTAACCCTGTACCACCATCCGTATTTCAGAGTCTCGCGGATCTCCATCCTAAGAGGACCAATGTACTCGGGCCGGAGCATAAGATCGTAGATAGCATGGGTCATCAGCATAGAGCTTGTGTGAACAACCGCCAAAGCCATGACGATAAGCAACATCTGAGAGATATTGGCAGGATCCTTGTCGAAGTCGTCCTCCGCAAAGTCCATCATCCACTGAAGAAAATCGTCCGGCTTCTCGTATGCGGGATCATTCATCTCTGCGTTGCGACGGGCCAAGATCGTCGGGATGAAGAGCTCCTGCTGGACAAAGCGTAGCTGAGTGCGGAGTTTCTTGACTGGGGGAAGCAACTTGGCAACCAAGGGACGCATGAAGTTGGGGAATGGACGGAGCAAGATAACAGTCACACCGAGATTGACCGTGTAGCTGGTGACTGTTTTCAGCCACTGTGGGTTACGGCAGATGTCCTCTCCAACAATGACGCGAGAAGTAGCCCGAGTAACGAGACCCAGGATCATGTCGTACAGTTTGACTGGAACCCAGCGATCTATAGCGGTGGTCAGTAGGGAGGTCACTTAGATTATGAGGATTGAGTTAGACATACCATCACAGTCAGGCACTTCAACCTGGAAGGCGAACTGAAGTTCATCGAGGAGACGAGGAAGAACTCGACCGATAGCTGGAGTCAGACCCTTGTGAACCGTCTTCACTGGTAAATGGCTATCAACGATGACATTGGTGTATTTGCCAAGGATGTTCTATTGCGCATCAGTATCAGTTAATTCTTGTCTCATAAGGTCAGGAAGCCGCAACATACCTCGAACTGTGCATCGACGCCGCTAAGCTTGGATATAGGCAAGTGACGAATCTCCGGAAGGTACTTTGGAGGCAAAACAAGCAAGTCGCCATCTGCCTTGATGACACGGTAGGGCTGGTCTCTGTACTGCAAGGCCGTTAGCTTGAGAATGACAGAGGTGCGGAAAGAGATGTACTTACCTTCTCATAACCGTACTTGATCAGATAAGGCGCAACGAAGATGAACATGAGCCGGTTAATGAAGTCGGGAAGGAAGCGACAGAATCTGACAGTGGGGATTTCGGATGAGGCCCCGCCTGGAGGGTAATAGTAGAAATAGAGAGAGGAGGAGAGTAGTAGGGCAAACGGCCAACATGGCAGTTCGAGCGCCTGGTCAGCCATGACTGGCAACTTGACAATCTGACCTTGTGAAGCTGTGCTAATGAAGTTCGATTCAGCAATTGATTGATATGATGAAACTTATGAGGGGATACGAGCAGATCAATGGGGTAGTGTGAGTGAGGTAAGAAGAGGGAGCTCGCGAGATGAATATATAGGGAAGAGTTTTGTATCTGTGCACCAAGTGAGAGACAGTGAATGAGCAAACAATCAGCTACAGAGAGAGCCGCCAATGAAAGGTGTTAGAATGCTGGAAATCTCCAGATGCAGTGAATGTTGTCTTAGATATGCAGTTACCAGATGGCATATTCCATTATGTGAAGTCCTTAACGGGGATATCCGCCTAGAGCTGAGCATAAGTGAGACTCGGCTCAACAGCCTTCCGCTACAGTGCCATTGAATGAGAGCGTTGTGGAGACAAATGCCCAAGGACGAGCTTGCTAGATGATCAATAGTCTATTTGAACGGATATGCTATTAGCACATGCTACCCAAGGAACAACAGGCTGTAGGAAAGACTCCAGGACTTTTACTTGCTCCCTTTTCCAGGTATATCAAAACAATCGAACGCCAGACGCAGATGCGAGAAGAGAAGATGAGGAATGTGAGGGGAAGGGCAGATGAGGTGTATATAGATACAAAACGAAGTGAGTGAGATCATTCGAGGCCAACCCATTCCCCTTCCCCACCTGCATCGGACATGGGCTGATCATCGCCGTCCATGATTACAGCATCGTAATCTTGAATAGCTTTCGGAGCGCCATTCTTTTTGTCAGCAAGGACCGGCTTCGAGAGGAGATAATTGAGATCGTATAGATTCTTCTCCGCCAATTTCCTCAAATTCTCCCGAATGTCATCGACAGCCCGCTGTATCGCACGAAGTTCTGTCGCGAGTGTGCCTGCGTTATCCTTGAAGTAGCGACCATGTATGCTCAGGAGAGATTCAATCCACCGCAAGTTGAACTCAAGGTGAGGCGTTTCTTCAGCAGCCTTGGCTACGAATCGCAGGAAGCGAGAAAGGTAGACAGTCGGCAGTGCGCGCACCACGAGAGAAATCTCTGAAGGTGGAATGGCCTCGTAGACAGCGCGAATCAACTTCGACTCGTTAAGACGGAAAGCCATAACCAATGCTTTCAAGAAAGTATTGTCATCGTCTGCTGTGTTCGTCGAGTGCGCCTTCTTGGCAGCTTCAAGGGTGGCAAGGATAGTGGCGGGAGTGATATCGATATCGAGGTCAAACGGATCGAAGACAAATTCGGTGTCAAGACTGTAAACGAGGAGTCCTTCAGTCGAAGCTGCACAAAATGCGCGCCCTGTTGGGGAGAAGTCGACTGCAGTGACACGCACTTCGGGCCGAGTCTTACGTGTCCCAGCATCGCCGCGCTTCGCGCCGGGAAGGCTGCGGTCAATGCGATCTTCAAGATCCGAGGCTTCGCCTGTCTCGTCAATGAGACCTCGAGGGCCAGCCTCTGTCAAATCACGACTGTTCAAGAATTCCTGCGTGCCGTCTAGAGAAGTGTTGACACTGACTGTGTATTTCTTGAGCAGTGCGCCCGATCTCACATCGTACAGGCAAATGTGCTTGCTGTTGCCTCCAGCCAGGATGCAAGAGCCGTCAGCGCTGTATGTGATGCAATTGAAAGATTTTGTTGCCGCCGAGTTCGCGGCAGTCACACGATCGCCCATCTTGCGGCCACCGGACACATCGCGACGACCATCAATGCCTCCTTCCTGGACTGCATTGTCCACAGACCAGAAGGTCAACTGACCGTCCAGGGTAGATGCGGCAACCTGCTTCCCGTCAGGTCGGAATGCCACATCCAGAATATCTGACATGAGCTGCAAAGGTTCGCTAGTCTGCGTCCTTCCGAAAATGCTCCATACTCGGACAGTACGGTCCCAGCTACCGCTAACTAGATGGTTGCCGTCCGCGGCGAACGCCAGAGACGATACAGGTCCTTCGTGACCGGACAACTGGTCAAGAAGTTGTCCTGTCTGTACCGACCACACGTGGATATCGAAAGAATCCGGTGAACCTGCGCAAATGACCTCACCACTTGGGTCGACGGCGAGAGAGGTGAAAGATGTACGTGATGGTGCAGTGAAGGTTCGGAAATTGCGATAACGAATGAGATCCCATGCCCTCACTGAGCCATCCAGAGATGCGGTAAATAGAACACTGCCTTTCTTGGCAAACTGGCACGCAGTGACTCCGCTCGAATGCTCGGTGAACGTGACGATGCAAAAACCGGATTTGACATCCCAGACCTTTACTTTCCCGTCATCCGCGGCAGTAACAATCTTTTGCCCATCCGGGGAGTAGGCAAGAGCGTTCATCGAGTCCAAGTGACCCTGCTGCTTCAAGATATAGGACTCCGACTGCCATTCCCACACGAGCAATTGACCATGCTTCGACGAGCCGAAGGCCAACCACTCTCCGGACTTATTAACTGTCACGAAGTCGATGTTACTCTGAGAGACACTAAAACTTGTCAGCCTCACAGTCCACTACCTGCTAAGAAGAGTGGTACCTCAGTTGATGGATCGGGTTGAAGTCCGGCAGGTCGTACAGGCCGAAAAGGCCGTTGGAGAAACCTACAACCAAAAGATTCGAAGGGGCGTGAAATGTAGCACAGTTGACCTTGGCATCATTTTGCATGAAGTAGTCCTTTTTCACGATCCGCCAACGGGCCTCGGCAACATCTTCCATCGTATCCGGATCTTTCTTAGTCACGTACTCCCACCTGAAAAGAGCTCCATCTGAACTGATTGTGTAGATCTTGGATGGTGTCAGCAAAGGAATCGCGTAAACATTTCGGTTCAACTTACGGATTCCTGATCCGCTGTGAAATAGGCTGCCTTCACGCCTTGACGATGTCCAGCCAGAGTGGTGGGTTCGAAGCCTTCCTCCGGATCTAAACTCCATATCCGTGCTGTGAGGTCTTTGGATGCGGTGAGGAGGAAGCGCGAATCGCGGGACCATTCAATATTCTGAATGACATCGAAATGAGCGGCAAGGTCTCGGTGCAAAACAAAGGGTGCGAATTCGATCTCTCCGTTATTATCAGTACCGGGTGTCGAAGGTGTGTGCCAGATCTGCAACCGTCTTGCCACCCCGACAGCGAAATGACGACCCGTTGGCGAGAATTTGAGTGCAGTGACTCGCCCTTTGAACGAGAAATGATGAATCACAATCCTGCGGACGAAATTCGTTAAAATAGCGCGGCCATTCTCGTCAACGGAGAGCAGAAGGTTGCCGCGGGGCGAAAGATCTAAACGGTCGATATTGGTGCGATGCGAGAATGGAAGTGTGTAGGATGTGTTCCTTCAGCAGCCATATAGTCAGCTCAAAAATCCGCCGAGTGTTTCGCAGCATGTAAGAGAGCCAACATACTGGACAAGATCGAAAACTGTGACCTTATTGCCTACTGGGGAAAGCAAGCAGTTTCCATCAGGCGTGAAGAGAAGATTTCCTTTGCGATATACCGTCCCCAGAAGGTTGGAGAACTGCGATTGAGTCAGAACTGCGGTCGCAAGGGGGCAAATACATAAACTCACCTTGAAATCTGTCTTCATTTTCTCTGATAAGCTTGCGTAGCTTCTCAGTCTTCGCCTGGAATCGATCTTCAAAAAAATCATCTTCCTAAACGGGCGATAAGAGAGCTGATCATTTGTTAATCCGACTCCGAGGACGCTTGCTCTAATTAGTACTAGCGCCATCTGGGGCCCAAGGTCACGTTTTGCTTGTTTGCTTGTGTTTGCTTCTCCACCGGGTCTGCGATTCAGGGGAACCATACCAGGGTGAACATTCTACTACTACAACTGAGACAGGAGAGAGACACTCCCTTTCCGACGGCATTTTCCCTCATTCTTTAGATCATCATAATCAATTGACTTCTGATTCGGAATAGTTGTTGTCAGCTTCAATCAATCAGTTGTCTTCTTGCCCGTCTTCAATTCACCTCCATCTACCTACCCCCTTAATCATCATGGCCACGACTTCGGAAACTGCTTCCCCTATTGGCATTGCCAACGTAAGTGCTAAAACAACACTTGAAGATTTGAATAGAAGAAGAAATTCTAACTAGTTCTCTATCTCAACAGCTCCCTAATCAGCGGTGTGTACCAACTCTCACGCAGCTTCATCAAACGAAGAATGAAGCATGGAGAAAACTAACTGAAGCTATACAGGCACAAGATTGTCGCTAAGCGGGGTGCGGCTTTCACTATCATGGTCTGTCTCGAGCCAGCCAGCTAAGATGAAGCTGTATGCTGATGCCGGAGTATAGGTTGCTGGAGAATCGGGACTGGGAAAGACCACGTTTATCAACACCCTGTTTTCGACCACCATCAAGAACTATGCCGATCACAAGCGTCGCCATCAGAAGCAGATCGACCGGACGGTCGAGATCGAGATTACCAAGGCAGAGCTAGAGGAGAAGTTCTTCAAAGGTTGGTTGTGAGTTTCCTCACGCTCCTGAATTGTCACTAATGCGGCCATGTACAGTCCGTCTGACCGTCATTGATACCCCCGGCTTCGGCGACTATGTCAACAACCGTGACTCCTGGCAACCAATTATCGAGTTTCTTGATGACCAGCACGAATCGTACATGCTTCAGGAGCAGCAACCCCGCCGCACAGACAAGATCGATATGCGTGTTCACGCCTGCTTGTACTTCATTAGACCCACCGGCCACACTCTCAAACCTCTCGATATTGAGGTCATGAAGCGGTTGAGCTCTCGAGTCAACCTTATTCCCGTTATTGCCAAGGCCGACACTCTTAGCCCTACTGATCTTGCCCGTTTCAAGCAGAGAGTGAGACTTCCGCTGAATGGTCTCCCTTACCGGTAGTTACTGACTAGTCCAAACTATTTTAGGTCAAAGCTGTCGTCGAAGCTCAGGGCATCAAGATCTACACCCCTCCTATCGAAGAGGACGACGAGCACGCTGCCGCACACGCTCGCAGTCTGATGGCTGCTATGCCCTTCGCTGTGATTGGCTCCGAGAAGGATGTGAAGACCAACGATAACCGGGTAGTAAAGGGTCGCCAATATGCTTGGGGGGTCGCCGAAGTCGAGAACGAGGACCACTGTGACTTCAAGAAGCTGCGGTCTATTCTGATCCGCACTCACATGCTTGATCTCATCCACACCACCGAGGAGCAGCACTACGAAGCCTACCGCGCGCAGCAGATGGAAACAAGAAAGTTCGGCGAGGCCAGACCGAGAAAGCTGGACAATCCCAAGTTCAAGGAAGAGGAGGAGGCTCTGCGGAAGCGTTTCACCGAGCAGGTCAAGGTCGAAGAACAGCGATTCCGCCAGTGGGAGCAGAAGCTCATTTCCGAGCGAGACCGCCTCAACAAGGATTTGGAGGCCACCCACGCTGCGTATGTGCACCTCTCCCTGCAATTCTTGTTCTTTGGCAAGTATGAAGCCAGTACTGATTGAATACAGAATCAAAGCACTCGAGCAAGAAATCGAGGCGATTCAGGGCTCGACCACCCGGAGTCACGGACGCCGTTAAATGGCTCTCGGGCACCTTGGGTACGGCGACGGGTTTTGAGCACGCGGTGGAAAAAGGAAAACTGCTTCGCTTTGATTAATATTGTCTATTCTTGATTACCCCTCGAGTTTCTTTTCGGTCAACTCTCTTTCTCACGCATTCGGGGGCAAACATATTTGATTAGGCCGTTTGATGCTCTATCTTCTACTGCGCATTTATTATGCTGTATCATTTCTTTAGCCGCTGGTAGCTAGCGATGATCTCGTTACATCCTTGATAATAACCCATTTGTATTCAGTAGCGTGTCAATACAGAATTAATTTGTCCATTATTCAGTTATTTAGAGCCACCATTATGTAGGAAGCTTTATCTGGTGGGGCTTCCTTCAAGCATGAGCGAGTCGGCATTCAGAGTGACATAGCTTTCTTCGGGCGGAAATAACAGAGCATCATCTCCGCCATTCTTACTTCCAAGATCGAACATCGCATCATCACCTGGGTATACCTCCTTGTTGTCCTTCATTTCCAGATTACGCTGCTGTATCTGAAGCTATCAATGCCGACAACAAAACAATTCCCCACGAAGCTTGTCCACACTCTCAAAACGCACAATGGTAAGCTTCTGCTCCATCCCCTAGCCATCCTCCTCATCACTCTAATCAGTTCTAGGACCGGTAAATGCTGTGACGTTCTCTAGCTATCCAGGTACATATGTCCTCACTGGTTCCGCTGACCGCGCCATTCACCTCTCGCGCGCCATCCCGAACAACAGCTCTACAACTGGTCACGAGACGGCTTCCCCGATCCAAAAATATGAGGCGCACGGGTACTCAGTCCTAGACGTGGCTGTCGCAGCAGACAATGCGCGTTTTGCAAGCGTCGGCGGAGACCGCCAGGTATTCTTGTGGGACGTCGAACAAGGATTGACTACACGGCGATGGACCGGACATAACGCCAGGGTCGAGGCCGTGCAGTTCGCTGGCGAGGGAGATTCCGTGGTGGTATCTGGTGAGAACCCGTCTCCGGCCTTTCTTTCGTGTCTATTGCTATAGTAAAATCATCGGCGACTCTGACCTGATTTTACCTCAGGAAGCGCAGACACAACCATCAACCTGTGGGACACCCGGTCCAAATCACACAAGCCTATCCAGACCCTCACCGAGGCCGGCGATACCGTTTCCTCGCTACACGTGCACATGCCGACGTATTCTATCGCAAGTGGCAGCTACGATGGCCGCGCTCGCATCTACGATGTCCGCATGGGCCGCACAACCGTTGACGTCCTTGCTCAACCCGTGACGAGCGTCCGGTGCTCTGCGGACGGCAATGCCCTGCTGGTTTCTACACTCGACAGCCGGATCCGGATGCTGGACCGGGCTGACGGCAAGCTGCTCAAGGCTTTCGGAGGCGAGGAGGGTCTCGAGCAAAGCACTGCTGGTGCGAGGGCGAGGTATCGCAATAGCGAACTTAGGATTCGGTCTGTTTTTGCCAAGGGTGACGCTGTCGTTCTCAGTGGCAGTGAGTCGGAGAACGGTGAGCGGTCACCACAGGCTCATGTCTTTGCTTGGGATGTTCTCAGTGGAGAGATTATTGCGACAGTCCCGGCGGGGGATGGAGTGAAGGTTGTTAGCTGCGTAGCATGGAATGAGAAAGGAGGCTGCTGGGCTGGAGGCTGCTCCGATGGTATGTCAAACATCTCAACCTTTGCGCTTTGCTTGTATAGCCTGCTAATGTTACCCTTTGCAGGGACCGTCAAAATCTACGGCTGAGCGACAAGAGACATGGATCGTTGCGGCCAACCAAGACGCTCCTTGTAACATCGACGGCAGCGAGAACAACACGTGGTTATCTTCCCTTCATCGTGTCCCTTCTGGACGGGGAAAGGCCTTTTGATCTACACTCCGAATGGACACAGTTTCACTGAAGTCATTCTCGAAGAACATCAGCTTCACAGACGCTGGCCGCACTCCAAACAAATCACCAAGGTGATCTGCAAGGTCAACGCGCAGTCCATCCCGCGCACAGAAACACCTTCACCTCCATGCAATACAAACCCCTTTCGGACCATGCAGCCAAACACCATAGTCTAGTCTGCAACCTCCTTCGCGCAGACAAATCAGGCCTCAACTCAACGTCCACATTGCAAACGGAGCTACATGCTCCTGTCAACCTGGCCAGCTGCTACTGGACTACTGACCCGCTGGGGCGCCCTCGCTGCATAGTGCATGCTGCATGCTGCATATCGGCATCGGCATCGACACGCTTCTCGTCCGCCGTCGCAGGGGGAATATCACTTCGGAACGGCTATTGATCCACAAGACTGGTCGTGCTGCATACATCGCAAATGAGCCGATAATGAGACTGCATGGTGACGTGTCAGTACCTACCCGACGTCGGTCGAGTTTCGAGTTGCAGACCGTACCCGGTAGACGAGGGAACTACTGCAGAATTCCAAACTGAACTGAGGAGTCAATAATACTGCACCTCGTGGCGATTGTTTGCTGAAGCCACCTGGCACCGTACCATACGTTTCTGATTCAAGTGGATCCTGTGATATCTGATGTACTGCTCATCTATTGGAGGCATTTATTCCAGTCCACTTTGCATTATGTATTAGTACGGCCTGTACCGTAGTCAAACAGGAAAAGAAGGAAATAGCCATCATGCATCTGCACATCCTTCATACAATGTCATTATTCCCACCCGAGTATTTTCTGAGGAGAGTGTTTTTGCAAGTGAGTTTGATATTATACAGTAACGATGCATTCTCGTCCAAAACAAGATCCAAGCAGATGCACTGTGACCCCTTCCGATCGGGGTTACATATTTTAACAAACTTTGATAAACACCGGAGACCTTTTTGAACAGTTCCCAAACGCCGATTCGCTGTTTTGCAATAGATCAGACCAGAAGACAACGGCCTGGATATACCTTTTTTACCTTTTCTGGAGTCATGTAGCTGTCGTAAGTTTTTAGATTTCGCCGAGCGACTACCTTCTTCGACGACCATAGGCCACCAGAATGACAGAAGATAGTGACCTGGACTTGACTAAGCAAGGGTTACACTTCGAGCACACCAGCCGGCAGTTCCGGTTCCTGGCTTTCAGCTTCGAGCGCATCCATCGCTCGATGTAGTTCATGTTCACCGACAAGGATTGTCCCTGCGCGCGCAGTGCTAAGGAAGCTGATCTCAACCGCTTCCAGTGATGTGTCGAGGTCTGGTTGCAGGTGATGGGTTGACATGGCCAGCGGATCACCATTGCCATTAGGTGCTCGGTGCGCAGGACTCTGACTAGGGGGTCTGACCGGTCCTCCAGCGTCCGCGCTGGATGAGAAGTAGCGGTTAATAGAACTTTCAAAAGATGGTGTACCACTAAAAGAGTGCGACAAAGCGATGGTCGATGCTTCAGTGCCCTCATCCCAGGAAGCATGTGTAGCGTCAGCCAATCGACTGGCAACCCCGCAAACAATACCAGTGGCCTCGACAGGAAGTTTCCGCAGGTCCAACGTGATGGGGACCAGGACATCTTCCTTGGACCCCAGAAGCAGGCTTGTCTCATCAGTAGTCTCGGCAGATGAAGTAACGTCATTCAAGAACCGAGGCAGGAGGCGCTGTTCCAACAAGAGAGAGGCGGCAGGGTCGGCAGCCGTCAGCGTGAGTGAGAGAAAACGCGGTTTGTCCACAACCAGTGCAGTCGTCAGTGCCGTGCGTAAAATTGATATTGAGCTAGCATCACTGCTGTATGGGTGATGGGCGGCACATTGCACCAAGCGAAGAGACCGATCAACGGACGGCACAATGTGGTTCTTCCGCAGGGAGGCAAAGGTTCGCCCCTGCAGTTCGTCAAGCGTCGAGGGAGGAGGAGTGGCCGGCGGAGAACCCAGACTACTAGCGGAACGAGATGAAGCCGGGCTGCTATAGCTATTGTACTGACTTTGATTATGATTTATGAAAGCCTCGGTGGTGATTTCGAACTGAAACCCTCGCTTCTCCAATGCTTCAATGACCTGTGCTTTACTGCGCAGAGGCACAATGATGTAGTCGGAAAAGTAAGTGGAGATAAAGAAGATAGAACTACGAAGATGAGAGTCAGCAATCGTCATATGACTGGCAAAATGGTCCAGGGAAGTCCATACATTCCTGCCATCGCTAGAGGACTCGTCAACTCGAGCACGCGTTGGCCAGCTTCCAGACCCTCGCCGTACACCTGCATGGCTATGAAATCGTCCTGACTGATGGACAAGCGGCTTTGGGAAGAAGCACGATCTTGAACGAACTTATCCACCATGGGGGCGAAATACTTGTTGGCAAGCTGCCTGGGGCACATGATGGAGCATTCTACCGGGGTGATAGAGAAATTCAGGAAAGCCGGTTGCGCATGCTTGAGGTCCTCTTTGGAGCCATTCTTCAAGACGTCCACATGACTCTGGTCCACGGGCGGTACCTCGTGGAAGAGGACCTGGAGGATCGGAGTCAAGAAGAACGGGTAGAGATCCAATGGTATATGCACCAAAGCCAGTCGGTCGTCCTGTGCCTCGATGATTGTGGTTAGTAAACAAGTCTCGCACGAGAATGGTCTACACGAATCAAGCTCCTTGTGGGGGAGAAGGATAGAGTGATTACATGGTGAGATGAAGCGCAACAAGGATGCCTTTATAGAGAAGCAGTATCAAACTAAGATGAAAAGCAAGATGGAGGCTTACCATAAATTGGACTTGAGCAGAGATGAGAGACAGAGAATGATCCATCATTGCCCTCGGTAAGATCACAGATAATACCTATAGGCTGTTTCGTGGGAATCGATGCTGTGTCGTTCACAAGGCGAGATACCCCAAAGGAGACGTGGGTAATCTTAACCGCAGACCTTGGGGTGATTTGAAAGTATGAGTAGCGGAATTGGACTCGCAGGTACAGTTGGGAGAAGATCCACGAAGAGAGGGCAGATAGGTATCGAAAGGCCAGTTTGAAGTTGTACAGAAGAGCCTGTCTCGGTAGAAAGTACAGTTGATGTTAGGGTAATAGGCAACAATTGTCACTGAGGCGCGAATGATGTTGAAAGAAAAGTGTATAAATATAGATCTGAGAAAACCCCAGATTCCATGAAACAAAGGGTGGCAGACATCAATGGAGTATTCGTTTCTTTTTCCTCCTGTATTCCCTTGAAGGCCCGAAGCCTTTCGTTTTCATTGTTCTAATCCGCTGAGTGGAGTTACGCCATTGTTCGGAGAAATGATGGTATCGAATAAAGACAGCACGCAAGGATGCCCGATGTTGACGGTGTTATTTTAAAGGTAGATGGCGAACGTTGTAGGATCGAATTTAAAGAAGATGATGTGTAGGTTGTAAAGAAGAGAGGAGGAAGAAGGGAATGGATGGATGATTGTATCTCCAGTGGTGGTGACTCAAAGTTGCCTTCCCTTTTGGGCGAGGGTAAAGTGCCTTAAAGTGCCTGAGGTTCCTCTTTCGCTGCAAGGCCAATTGATTCTCGCCTGTACAGTATGTTGAATTAGAATCTCTGGTGATCGATTCGAAGAGTACGGGGAATCAAAGGAGGGTAGCTGAAAGGAAAAAAGAGAGAAAGTCTTCTTCTTTTGTTGTGTGAAGCTCCACTCTTAAGAATACTGGGGTTAATGAATATAATTGTTTTTGAAAGCAAATGGTTATCCTAATGATCCTTTCAAGGTCAATTATAAACCTTTTTACCAAATGCGATTCTCTGCAGTGACTGGACGAAAGTGGCACCAGATACGTCGTGGTAAGTAGGTACGGAGAAGGTAGCCTTTATCTCCAGCTTTTCTGGCTCCACCAGCTACCTACCCTAGTCTAAGGCAACTAAACCAACTGCTTATCAGCCATTCCCATGGGATTGCTGGGCATGATGACCAGCAAATCTTCTTCGATCGCCACCCCGCGCTAGGCGCTGCTTCCGTCGTCGTGACAGTGGGGGCATCCCAGATAATAATAATAAGAATAACGATAATAATAAAATAATAATAAAATACCGAGGGTTAATTAAATGATGGATAAGTAAGAAAATAAGATCAGAACTGTGCGTTATGACCCCTCTCCAGCGCACGGTTCGAGTGAGCAGCGGATGGTGAATGGCTGGTGTCATGTTCATCCGCTCCCCGCACTTTTCCTCCCAGTTCGATTTGCTCAATGCAATCCTCCAGGGTTTTGTGAGCTGGCTAGTCAGGCACCACTGTTACTTGCTATGGGTTCATTTGCTGTCTCATGCACTCATACACATTCATCAATCAATCCTGCATGATGTGGCAAGCCAATGAATGGAGGGCTGGAAAGGAACATGGCAGACTGCGTGTTCCTCCACATTCTTCAAATATCTTCGAGAACTTACTGTGATGACGACAGGAGACTCGCAAGTTCTTGGATTTAGGGACTCTATCCTTTCGGAGAAGCTAACAGCTAGGCTGAGCAGATGTTTCTGTTTAGCGAGACAAGCACCAAAAGGGTCACCGTGACACAGTCATTTGAACAAGGTGGAGTCCGCGCTCAAACTCTTTACTCCTGGATACTCGTATCTAGAGTACTAGATAAAAACCTCATCCACGGAAAGAGAATCATCAGAAACATCAACCCAACTCGATCAGGAAATCATGCCATCATGATGGCGCCATCCTAGTGCTTTAGACTGCATAAAAAATGTGCGCCTGCAACCAGGATCTATCCGACTGTGCACAGAACTCCTGTCGGACAAGCGACACAATCTACTAAAACTAAAACCCTCAAGTGCCATGCAGCTGGGATGTCAAATGTAAAATTCCCGCTCCGATCCCCTCACCATTTGCGCTTGAAGCGCTTCAATCAGAATCTACTCACTTATTCACTCCATCGTTGTTTCATAAGAGAGGTCCTATTTGAGCTACCTGCAGGTCCGCACGGGCTTCCAAGTCGGATGATCATTCCCCCCTAACCCTACGAACCGCTGTCTTCATATCACTCGCATCAATCATGCTTTGGTCTTGACGGCGACTGCCCAATCATCCACACCCCAAGGGCGATCATCCGGTCCATCCCTGTTGACTGCCGAGGACTGCCAGGTGGGTGGTGCTGAGTCGCTGTGCGAGAATCACAACTATCTACGGATAGCTAGCTATCTATCTTGCGAGTTAAGATAGGCTTCGCCGAGCACTACACATACATTTGTTGCTCCATTGCTCTCCACACGTGGCGCCGTCTACGTGAGTTTCAGCTACCTCGGGGATATTGCAGCCGTGCAGATAGGGAAACGCGGCACCGTCACGGAGATAAGGGAAACGGGCTTCGGGAAATTCTCTCGTTTGCTTTCTTCCTCGACGGTGCTCATCTGCAAATTAGTGTAGATACCTTAAGTAATATGCAGAAATGGAGGTTATTTAGATTTGGAGTCTTGATCGATCAGCCACAGGAGTAAAATTACGCATGCTCGATCGCGTAGGACGCGTCTCATCGCCGTCCTGCTACAACCACAAAGTGACAGACATCAAATAATAGACTACCTTTCAAAGTAGATATGAGTCCATTCCATACATACAACGTAACGACAAAGACTATAAACGCCCGCAATGCATACCCTTCTCCGAAGAAGTGGAAGTGAGAATACACGAGACAAGATCCCTAGAAAAGGCGCAAATGAGATACATGGAATAGGGGGATACGCTTAATCATCGGTTCTTGCGCGCTTCGATCTCCCATCCTCACGCTCGACTTCTTGGATCCCGTAGCGCTTCTGACCGGCTCCTCCGGTTACGTCGGCGATCATGCTGTCGATGCCAAAGGGGTCTGTGGTATCTTTCTCGAATTGAACGGGGCCGTCACGGGTCTGGGAGAAAGTATAAAGTCAGCTGGGTTGTTTGAATACGCGGTGATGATTCATGCAATAGCGTTTTCTATGGGAAGGGGAAGGTAAAAAAGGGAATCTTACCTCAGCCTCAGCTGCGCCCCGGAAACCTTCCTTGGCTTTGCCCAGAACTTCGAAGCGATTGGATTTCTGGATCTTGCTCATCTCCCCCTCAGCTCCCTCCTCGTCGTCCACATCCAGCTGAGCCCGAGGCCGGTAAATGCTGTTGATCGCGTCCTGCGCGGCAAACAACGGCTTGTCGTAGGGATTATCCTCGTTGAATCCCGCGTGCATGCCGCTTGTCTGGTTAAAGAGCCGAGAGTCCCACATGGACTCGGATGTCTGCGTCGGCTTCGCCAACCCGAGCGCGACCTTCTCCGAGATGTCACGGTTCTGCTCGCGGGCCATCATCTGGATTCGTCGTTCTGTGCCCATGCGAGACTGGCGCAGCTGTCGCTCGGCGTCCTGGCGGCGCTCGCGACGAATGCGCTCACGCTCCCGGGCCGCTTCCTCGTCATCACTGGGTGTGGCAGACCGCGAATAAGCAGACGGACTGCGGCTGACACTGCGCGTGCGTGACCGCGCACGAGAATCGCGACGGCTGCTTGCGGCTCGCTCCTCGCGGGCCTTCTGCGCCAGAGCGCGGAGATGCTCCTCCTTCTGAGCCTTCTCCTTCTCCGCCAGCTTCTGCTGCATTTGTGCGCGCAGTCGTACCTCCTCACGAGCATGCCGGTCCGCGGTAAACAGGGCCTCGGCGAACTGAGCGAACTTGTCGTTGATCGTAACATCCTGTAGCCCCCGTCCGTCCGCAGCGAGACGCTTATCCAGCGGCACTGTGTAACCTTTAGGATTCTTCCAGTTCGACACGGGAGGCGGAATCCGCCAGGCCTCCTGGTCTTCTGCCGTCAGCTTTCGAGGCGGAGAATGCATAATGGGCGGAGGTGGCGAGGGCGGGCCGCGGGGAATCTTCTTGTGCTTGAACTTGGGAGGCTCCATGGGATCCTGCTGTCTCTCGACGATCTTCATGATCCGATCGTTCTTCCGCGTAGTATCTCCCATCTGGTTGGCAGGCGTGTACCGGACAAACGTAGGCTCTGCCCTCCGGCCACCCTTGACGTTCTTCGGCTTCTGCGCCGCCACAGCACCCGAGACCAAACTCGCCAGCGCATTCTTGGTCTTCTCCATCTGCGCCTCCACCTCTTCCTCCGAGGGACGGTCTAGTGAGATCTCCCCCATATCCACCCGCTGTCGGAGCGGAATCAGGTCCTTGAAGGAAGCATGGACGATCCGGTTCTCGCTGTGACCCCGGCGGGCGATCGCGTCGTACTTGACTTTTCCCTCAGCATCAACCTGCACCGCGAGCGCGTTCGATGTCGAAGCAGTACCCTTGCGGCCCATGTCGAGGGGATACTGTGCGACCAGGATCTCGGGGAACGCGCCACCGTCGCCAAAATCCTCAGGTGCTCGAGGTCGCCATCCTGTACGGTTGCCATATGGGGGAGGACCGGTTCTCTATACATAGATAATCAGCACATAATCAAAATGAAAGAATCCCTCAAGCATAGAAACAGGTTTACCCACCCTCAAAACAATTTGACTTTCATCAATCTGGTCGGCGCCCACGATTCGCGGACCACGGGGCTGGGCGTGTTGAGGCACTTCCTCATCCTCGCCGGTGTATTTCGGCTTTGGTAATGACTTAAAAAGTCCCTCTGCAACGGATGTCATTGTCGAAAGGGGGACAAGGTAGAAAGGGTAGGTGACGTGGGATGGATGAACTTTTGGATGGCGATGATTGCTTTTCGTTTGGCGGCCGACGGGTGGAACTGCGCAAGTGGTTCGTGTGGCTTACTGCAGTGGTTGTCTTGCTGCTCTTGCACAAGAATCGTCTAGACAATCGAAAACTCGCGACTGATAGTCAGAAGTTATAGGAATACTCATTTGAATATACAGTTGTACTCTTCCTGACATTTTCTATAACTATATAATAATGATATTGTACAACATAGTACCCCAACGACACCAAGAACAAAGTGACCAGCCTCACAATCCGCTCTGAATAGGAATCAATTGACATGTCTATGGTACTCAATAAATGATATGGCAATATCGACAAAACCCCAAGTCTCGGGAGAAGCTTCATGAAGATGACGAGAAGCTTCGAGCGGGATAAGGGTGCATGGCGAAGGGAGATGAGAGGAGGCGATGATTATATAGAGAGACGCTATGAGTGGAGAACACATGAAAGAGAACATTCGCGGATTAAGCGAAATCATCAGATCAAGTAGGATGAGATCTCGTTCATCCAAGTAGATGCGTGCGCATAGGACATGCAATGCCCTCTGAATCGTTTGCTTCCACGAAATGCTCTTTTCCGCGATAAGTATACCAAATCTTCAGCTTCTTCGGTAGAAGAGGCGCCGGATCGTAGAAACCCAGAATTTGGAACTAATGAACAGTTAGTGAAGTCCATAACCACGTCCCACACGATACTGACCTTGACAGTGTCCTTTCCTATCACCAGCTGGCCGTGGTCCACCAACGCAGCCACTGGAATCGTCACATCAGCAATCTCCAAATCCTTAGGGCTGTCAATTGCCCCCTTCTTCGACGGGTAATGGCCATATTCAGCTTTGGTGATGACCAGGCCACCTTGCTTTTCCTCCCTCGCTTGCCGACGGTGTACTTGTTCGGCCATAAGTTCAATTGCCTGTTGGCTTTCTGCTTTCTTCTTCGGAATCAGCCTCTTCAGCTGCTTCTGCCGCCGAGCAATGACACGGCGGCGCTGCCGCCGTTCCCTCGGGCGGATGTATCCGAATTCTACTGCGCAGTAAGCCACCCAAGGGAAGATGACTGCAAGCGCCGCGGCATCTGCATTAACGACATCCATCGGACAGACCGCAATGGGGAGGTTGATCTTCTGCCCGAGTCTGCTCCAGGAGGCTGTCATGACGAGGCCAAGGCCTCCTTGGACACCAACTCCGAAGCCAATGCGGGTGAACCTGCCTACCTGGCGCGTGCCGGAGATGTTCCAGGCTAGGGATAGGTCCATATTCACCGTGCTCCGGACCTCAACGCGCACAGACCGAGGCTCGCTCGCGGGCGGCAAAGAATAATGGGCTTCGGAGCTCCACTCGGAGTGAGCAAGCTCGCTGGCCGCCTTGCCATTGAAGATATTCCGAGCATATGTGAGGGACAGTCCTACTTCCTCAGGTGATGCAGTGAGGACCGTCTGCCAAGACTCGGCAGCATTTGCCTCGCTGCGCGCCTTCCTGCGGATTTGTCTAAGTTCAGCTTCCTCCTCGTCCGCCTGGTCCTCGTCGTCACTAATCACAATTGTATTCCTGGTTTGTTTGGGAACGGAAATGAAGCCCAGCTGGAATTGACTCAGTTGACTAAAAGCAGTCATTGACATGGCCGACTCCGTATCGAGGTCAAGGTTGGCGATCGGGCTGAATAAGACCTGCAGCACCTTTGGCCACTCTATGGTACCGCTGGACCAAGAGCAGAAGGCGTGCTTCCTTTCACCAATCTGCTTTGTCACCTGCAGTGCAAGAATAGGTGGCGTTTTTAGGAGCGAGTTGGTGATGATGGCGCTCGTGTTGACCTGGAAGGGTTTCGTCCCTGGAATCGGCTGAACTGCGGTGGCAATGGTTGCTTGCAACAATGGAGTCGGTAAGAGTGCCGCGTTCACCGCAAAGGCCGAGTTTTGCAGAAAAGCAAAGGGGTGTTTGGCCAGAATTCCTTTCATGCTCGCGACATCTCCAAAGCGTTGGCTTATGCCGGCGCCCAGACTGATGTCTCTTCCTGCAATCAACAGGGGTAGAGGAACCTGTTGAACAGTTAGAGAGAAGTTCAACCTGATTGCAGAAGGTCGTATGTATCTGAACATACCGCTCGCGTCACTATCTCACCATCATCAAGCTGGAATTGCATCTGACGAAAATTGCGCCGGAGACCGCCAGAGATACCCGCGTTGAACATAATCTCAGGTCCTTGAGTCTCTCGATATGGATGCACTTTCTGCTGACTCGATTTGCCATCAGGCTGTTCATCCTCATTCTCAGCCTCTTCTTTTCCGAAGAGTAGCTCCGGCGTGGGAAACGGCGCCTTGAAAGAGTATTTGATAGCGTAGGAAGACAACTTGGGAGACGGAATATGGATATACACCTCGCCGGCATCCTCATCAACCTCAATCATGGAGGACGCATCAACACCGAGAGTCAGCGAGCCCTGTCACCGTTTACACCCACAATCAGCACATCACGCGACAAACCCACGTAAGACAGGAAAGCGCGAGGAAGAAAACTCACCCTACTGTGGACCAAACTATTCACCACCTCCCTCTCCCGCCTCTTCATTGTCTCCATAAACCACTCCCGAAACTCCTCCGGCGTCTGAGCCCTCACACCAACCTGCCTCTCCGCCTCTCCACCCCTTCCCATCGCCCCTCCAGTCCCCCACTCCCTCCGCACCCCCTCCGCCCCAAGGAGATCATAAACCACCCTCTTCTTGGGATCAAGCAGCGTCTCGTACGCCTCCTGGATACGCGCAAAGTGCCGCTCCGCAGCCTCCCGCCGCTCCGCGGGCTGTTTATCTGGGTGGAAGCTGAGCGTGAGATTGCGGTACGCGGAGCGGATCTCCGCGTCGCTGGGGGCGGGGGTCCGGCGGAGGCCTAGCAGGGCGTAGTAGTCGACTTGTTCTTCGGCGGGGTAGGACATAATCATGCTGTAGTCTGCGTCTTCATTTTCATCATATCTCGTCCGCTGGGGGCGTGTGCCATCGTTGTCCGCTCCTCCCCCTCCTCCGACCCAGTCCTCGGACATCGTACCTGGCGTACCGCAGCGCAGCGCACGCCAAACAGACGTTCAACCGGATATTGACAAGATACCTGGGTAACAATCGCTAGCACGCCAAGTACCGGCAGTTGCAGTCCATTTTCTTCTCGTCGTGGAGGAATCGCAATTGTAATGCGTAACGGCT
>JAABUG020000003.1:150788-226110 GCA_011319215.2 Scortechinia acanthostroma
GCAAGGCCGACAAGTTTCTCAGGGACAATATCAAGGCCGAAGACGAGAAGGTCGCTCAAAGACAGGACAAGGATGTCGATGCTCTTGCGGAGGCTCTGGGCAAGACTGCTCTGTAGGCTTGGCCTGTCGTTCTTGACTTCCTGTCTACGCAGACCTGTATCCCAACCCAGTGGCGATTACGCTTATCTCGCAGCGGTCATTGAGGTATGACCATACTCAACGGCGTGTCTAGGAAGACACGCGGTAATATGGCACGAACAATGAGTCGGTGAACAGCCGACCGCACTTACATCGACCCGAAAATGGGTCAAATAGCGCCTTGCGACGAATTCACCCCGATATCTCCCCCTTCGAACTACCCTACGAGTGGCCATAATCAGGTTGCATTCATTCCGTTGATGTTCACCATAGCGTTCCAATTGCGTCTTTTACCGCATGGATACGCGGATAGATTATGCCATCATCCCTTTTGATTGTCCCATGCAGCATGTTACTACCCCTACTCATGTATATAATGTTGAAAAGTGAATGAATTGATGACAACGGCCATTGCATGCTGATCGCAGTCATGATAGTAGACTTGATGGTAAGAATCTGCTGAAAGCTAGTTCACAGCTATTCAACCTGGTCTTAAGGAGCGTCATGGCTGAGGGGCCCAACCCCATACATTTGGTACTCGGCACGTGGGAGCTGCCGAAAAGAGCAACGCCGGTCTTGGCGCGGAGGTTCACTAATTGCTTCATCTTCATTTACTCGTCCATCATCTCCAAGTTCTCCGCCATTTTCATCTCACTTCGCCGGTCTCTCCGTTGCTCGCCTTTCTTGCACCGTCGCGGCCTCCTCGTCGCCTCTTGTCCAGGGAATTCGCCCCGAAGCCGCTGCTTATCCGGTCACAAGACCTCGAGTCGTGGAAGTGAGTTGAAGCAGCAGTTCCCTTCGCTTCACTGGTTTTTCGTCAAGTCTGTTTGCAGTTAGTTTCTGAATGAGCTGGCGCTTTAACATGAGGCATCGAATGCGTGTCTCTTCCCCAAGTGATGAGGGCATTTGCAGCGACAGCTGTCTCAAGGCACGTGCTGCCGGATGTCCCGCGACAGTGATGGCAAACGCTTGTCGCAGAGCAATTTTTCGCATTAGGTTGCAGTACTTGCGACAATTCTTATGCATCTGTCGTTCCGTCTAATTTTGTACCTATCGTTGGCTGTTTTGATTATGCGCTACATTTACAAGTGACTGGTCTCCGGTTTTGCTAAGACTGACACAGGTACAATCTTCACGACACGCCCCTCCCTCTCTTCATTCAATCTACGAGCGAGATCGTCAAAATGCCGATGGATGCGAAAGAAATCGAGCTCAAGGCGAAGGCCCTGACGAAAGCCGCCACCCAGAACGAGCCCGCAGCCAACATCGTATCACTGCTCAAGGAGCTGCAAAATGGAGTGAAGGCAACGGAGGATCTGCTACGGTCGACGCGCGTCGGGATCATCGTCAACAAGTTCAAGCAGCACAAGTCGTCCGAAGTCGCCCGTCTATCCAGCGAGATAGTCTCGAAATGGCGGAACGAGGTTAACAAGCAAAAGGTCAGCGGGTCACCGTCCGTCAGCCAGCGATCGAGCGGCTCGCCGCGCCCCGCACAGAACGGCACCGCGTCGCCTGCCGGGACCCCGTCGGACAAGATGTCGAAACTCTCCGTTCCCCCAGACAAGCGGTCGTGGAAGGCGGACGGCGTGGATATCAATCAGACTTCGAACAAGATCCGGGATAGTTGCATTGGGCTGATGTACGATGGATTGTGCCTCAACTCGACCGAGTCGCCTCGAGCGGTGCTGTCCAAGGCCTGCGCGGTGGAGGCGGCGGCGTTCAGTGCTTTGGGCCCGGAGACCAAGGAGCAATACCGCACCAAGATTCGCAGCTTGTATCAGAACCTCAAGAACAAATCCAACCCCAGTCTACGGGTGCGCGTGCTATCGAATGAAGTGACACCCGAGCAGTTCGTGACGATGTCGCACGATGAGCTCAAATCGGCGGAACAGCGCGAGCAGGACCGCAAAATCCAGAAGGAGAACATGGACAAGGCCATGGTCGCGCAGGCCGAGCGCAGTATCAGCACCAGTCTGCAGTGCGGCAAGTGCGGACAACGCAAGGTCACGTACACCGAGGCGCAAACACGCAGTGCAGATGAACCGATGACCCTGTTCTGTACGTGCATGAACTGTGGTAAATCGTGGCGGCAGTAATCTCCTTCTGCTTTCCTTTGGTGTTCTTTTGTTTGTGGCCGTACCGAGGCCTTTCTATTGCCGACAGGCACGGAGTTTGAGTGGTAAAAGACGGGAGGAGTTAAACCATGATGACTTTGAATTATTCTGTTCTCTTCACATGATTTCTCTTTATGCTAGCTGATGGAGTAGATCGAGGACATGATCTACTGCACTCGACGGTAGGCAGTATCATGGCTTAAGCCAATGATACAACCTGCTACACACGAACTATAGAACAGTCTTTCCCATGCTCACAACGCATCGCACGGCTTAAATTCAGACGTCATGGTTATGTAAGTCACTACGACGCCGCTCCACAGAATCCTCAAGTACGAACAACAACACATCGCATCGCATCCCATTCCATTCCATTCCATCCACCTTATCCCAACCTCCCCCAAGACAGAATAAAGATAAAAATGACCACCCCAAAAACCTACACCCGCAGCTCCCTAATCCAACCGACCCTAGCCCTCTGCGACGCCTTCGCCTCCGCCGCCCCCGCCTCGGACCTCCTCAGCCATTTCACAAAAGACCCCCTGCCCGTGGTCCACGAGCACGGCCTCCCCGTCCTGGCCCCCTTCCTGGGGCGCACATTCACCGGCAAGGACGGGGTAGGCCGGTACTTCGAGCTGATCTCTGACTTACTGTCCTTCGAGAAAATGAGCTTCGACGGCGAGGACGAGTGGATCGTTGATACGGTGTCGATGAGTGTTTCGCTGCGCGGCCGGGCGCGGTTCACCTGGAAGGAGACGGGCGAGGGGTGGGATGAGACGTTCTGTTATCGGATTGGGCTGGCGGAGGATCTGGGGGAAGGAGGCGGGGGGTTGAAGGTGCAGGAGTACCGTGTGTGGGCTGATACAGGGGCGGCGTACCTGGCGAGGACGGGGCAGTTGGGGGAGGTGCAGAGGGAGCTTAAGGAGAGGGAGACGAAGAGGGAGATGGAGAGCAGGAGAAGTGGGCATGGGAATTTGATTGGGGAGGGGGAGAGGGTTTATTCTGGGGGGAGTGGGACGGCATAACGTCTTTAATGATATAGATTTGAGTGGTATTGAGGTCATTCGTGTTGTCTACTACGTAGATATCTTATGACTAGACGCGATCAGCATGAAAATCGATCCAGCCGATGTTACCCGGCTTGCCGTCCGGCGTCTGGAACACCTTCGCTGGCGAGTCGTAGCGCCCGTACTGCTTCCTGTCCATGACGATGGTGACGCCGCCTTCTGCCCGGCCGGTCGCGTTGAACCCGGGTCCAAACGCCTTGTACTCGGCCATGATTGTCTGGTTAGTGAGCCGGCCCACGCCGTCGACGATCCAATTGATGTAGCCGCTTGGCTCGATACTGCCATCCTCGTAGGTTCTGGCGAAGATGGACCGGTGCAGACTGTTCCACGGCCGGCCCAGAGCACATTTGCCGGCAATCACCGGGGCAATCGAGGCGTTCGCCGCTCTCACACTCGAGTCGACTATGTATACGCCGTACTGGTTCTCAAAGGTGGTGTTGGTGCCCTTCCACGCGGTGATGCCGCCGCCGCAGTTGCGCAGGAGGATGTCAGATGATTGGATCCAGGCGGTGCCGAAGCCGTACAGGAAGTCGGTCTGGCCGGCCATGATGCTCTTGTAGAAGTAGGCGTTTCCTAGCTTGCCAACATACACCTGTCATTGTCAGTTAAAGGGCAAGAGTCTGCCAAGATTGAGCGAGACATACTGTATCCTGGTACGAGTAGAATCCACAGTAGTAGAAGCCGCCGTTGGCGCGACTAAAGCTGAGAGCATGGGCCGGTCCATCGGAGTAATCAGCATATGTGTTGGTGAAGTCGATATTGTAGACCCTGAAATCGATGTTACCGAACGGGGTATCCGGCGGCACAGGATACCCCGTGGGGCCGGAGCCGGTTAAGCTGGCGTCGAGTGTCGGGGCAACAATCATCACGCTGGAATAGACATTGTCTACGCTCTTTCCGGTGTTGTCGTGGTTCGCTGCGGCCCAGGTGATGGTGACCTTGTTCTTCGAGGCATCGGTGACGCAGTCGGTCTGACCAAGCATGGTTATAGGACCGGAACGGGTGACATTGAGCTGCTCCTTGTAGGTGCCTGCCAGTATCAGAATGGTCTGCGTGCTGTTGTCATTCGGCAGGGATTCGATAGCAGCCTGAACGGTGGAGAAGTGCGCCTTGGGGTCAGACTTGGACACGATGATTGTTCCCTCAGGACAATTCCTCAACCACGTCTGGCAATCGCGACGAGACGAGGGATGCAATGCAGCTGTTCGTACAAGCACAGCCTGCAGAATCACGGTGAGAAACAAGACATAGGACTTCATTTTGCCTGACTATCCACGAATCCCGACTCTGAGTGTCCGGCTCAAGCATCAAGGTTCCCCAGGTCGCCATCTCTTATATAGTCCTCTCGCTCCAGACGATGATCAATGCGTTAATTGACTTCTGGAGAAACTGGAGAAATTGCGGGGGCAGAAACCGGGGTAGAGAGTATCCCCGGCCGCTGCCATTGCTTGGAACACGCACGCTGACGAGTATCGAGCGGGCAACAAGCATTGCGAAGAGACTTGGATACAAGCCAAACAATCAATCGGCCAATTGCATTTGGACTCTTTCTCCTGGCGTGAGGAAAGCTCCCGCCATTCACGAGGATTTGACAGGAGTATGAGCACGGAAATCAATTGCAGCGGTGACGGAAAATTGGATTCCACCTGTCAGGTTAAAACATAGCTCATTCACGTGCCTTAGGATAGGGAGTAGGTAAATTAACACTCCTATCTACGCATTGAATGGTACACCAAGGTGTTCTGACTTAATATGTGGTTCAATCCTGGTGAAGGTGTGCCTCTGGTCGTTTCTAGAGTGTATGTAGCTGTAGTAGTGACATTCATATAGAAGCTTGAAAAGGATTATATATCTTGTGGAATCACTATCTCAAGGAAGTGTACTGAGTAGAGAGGTTTTCGGTGGTGATTTACGCACCTAAAGCTAGCAGCTACCGTGGAGAGGCATGCTGATTAAGTATTATTATAATGGATCGTCGCAAGGTCGGAACATTGTTGATAACCAGTTATGCTTAGACTATACCGATATCTCGTCTATCTGCAAGAGTATCTGTGCGTCGTCAGCAAGGTCCAAATCGTGGGATGCTACATACCTTCTCAATATACTGCACACCAACAACTATCCCATCCTCATCCTCGAGATCCCTCTCTTTACCAAATAAATTGGTGTCACCGGGATCCAGACAAGTCAGACAAGCCAGAGCCAAATCCGCATATCGTTGCCCCATCAATCCCGGAAGCCTGTCGCTAGCCATCGAAACCAAAGTCCGTTTGATGAGCACGGGAGACTTTTTCGCGAGCAGGGCTTCGGCAATAGATTCGAGCTCGGGGCCCGGTTGTAGGGATTCGCCATCCGGGCAGACAAACGAATTCCAAAACCCGATTTCGAGAAGACAGACTCCAAGACTGTAAATGTCGTGCTGCATCACATATCTCTCTTCGGGCTGGAGCCCCTGGCGCTTCGGATGGCGGTAGAGGTTCTTCTCCCAACTGTCGTCGCCTGCTAGGAGGGTTCCAGCACCGCCAGGCCGGAATCGTTCGAAACCGATGAGAAATGAAGGACCTAGGACAGACTGCTTCTCCTGGAAGACGACGATTGTCTCCGGACGTATACTCTTGTGGACGAAGCCCGAGGTATGAACGAACATGAGCGACCGGACGAGCTGTTTAGCGAGTTGGAATCGTCGGTTCAGAGCATGCGGCACCCTGTGCAGAAGGAGATCGCGGAGAGTTCTGGGGCTCGACAGCGTCGGGGGAATATCAAAGACCAGCTGGAAATGCGCGCCTTTCTCGTCTACCGATATGACAACCCCGCGGCAGTGGAGGAGTCCGAATTCCCAGGGGTCTGAGTTCGAGAGACGCCTGGCCAAGTCCCGGACATGGAGTTTAGCAGTGTTGAGGTCGGACTCTGGACTGGAGATCGTGGTGTCTATAAGCACGTTTCCGTCACCGTTGGTGAGACGTGTTGTGTACGCGGTCGACGACGGGAGCCGGTGCTTTTCTCCTGCTATTAATCCACCTTCTATGAATACGGATCCTCCTTTCACTTCTGGGCCACGGCTCATTGCCTCCCGGATTTGTTTGAGCTTTTCGGTGGGAGGTTTGGTCTCGGAAACCGCCAAATATTTGTCAATCATCGGGTCTGCCATGCGGGTGATCAAGAACCAAGATGGATCAAACTTCCTCTGCCAGTCCTCAAGGTCCTGGGTCGCTTGCAAGATGCTTTTCTTATAGAGCATCGTCTTGAGCTTGTTGACCGACAGCCCTGCTCCATGACGACCGGGTGCTGCCACTCTATCCACACTTGCTGAAGCCACTTCGAGTTTACCCCGGAGGTGGTCGAGAAGCTCGTAGAACAATTTTTGAAGACGGGGGTCCATTGATTTCCAGATCTTTGTTATGGACTCAAGTTGGATTTCGGTCTTCAGCCACAAGCTCTTGATATTGAGCACGATCTCGCTCACGTCGCGTTCAGCATTTTTATAGTCTTCGTATTTGCCTATGAGGTACTTGCCGTACCTGGCGAGCATAGTTAGCAATCAAGGTCTTTGAGACCTTGTCAAATTAGGGCATTCTGACTTGATACAGAGATCGGCCGTCCCAACGACAGCGAAGCCAAACGATACAGGGTCCATGATTGCACTCTTCTCGAGAAGGAACCAGAGTCGAGCACTCGATCGACATTGCTGAAAAACAACTAGGGCAAGGTTTCCTGGAGTTCGACGGATTTAAGCATTCTGCGGCCATAGTGGCGCCCAAATTTTGAATATGTAAGGCTTTGGCAATGTCGACGGTGTCAACCCAGCCAGCCACCCCACCCCACCCCGCGGGAAAAGTCCATTTCTTCAACCGATGCTGCCGGCGACCAAGAGGTTCTTACCAGTCATGAAAGGTCTAATTATGTCCGGCCCGTGCTGACACTTCTCTCGCCTGCATGACAAGGGCGCTAGCGAATGGGACGAGCCCAGTCCTGCCGCCGTCATGCATGGTACACGAGTAGCAGCGTAGCATGATAGGAGTTCATTGTTTGCCCAGAAGAGGCTGCGTTATGCGTCCGTTCAGCCGTGAACTCTTTAGACTGAGCCTGTCAGCTGAGGTTTCTATATTCATCAGGTGCGGGGTCGCATTGTGCGTATCGTACCTTATAACCCTTGATCCAATAAAACCCCCATCCTCATGCTCAATTACTACTAGGACACCAAAATCTGTCGGTCTGGGGTTCCTAAGCCTAGGGTTTCAGGCTTCCTGACCGATGGCTTCCGACAGCAGAGACTTCGACGAGTACCGGCTGCCGGCTGTCGTTAATCGCGATCCATATTTTGTCATCCATGACTTCTCAGATGAGTGGCTTCCCGCCGAGTTGCGAAGGCCTGGCAGTGTGCAACGATGGGAGCGGAAGAAGGAGCTTGGTAGAGGTACCTTCGGTACCGTTTGGTTGGAGGTGCTGCGTTCCGGAAAACCAACTGGGCCAGAAGTGAGAGCTGTGAAGACAGTGCCAAGGAAATTAATGAGAGACGAGAGGGAATTAGCTGCGATGACTGACTTTTCGCGACGGAAGGTAAATATGCTATCGTGCTCATTATCGTACAATATCGTCTCCGAGTGGCCAGTCTGCTAGACGCTGACCTTCCGTTCAAAAGTACGTTCATACTGGAAGCTTCGTGGAATTCTTCGGCTGGTTTCGAGATGCCGAGGCTATATATATCGCAATGGAGTATTTTCCTCATGGTACATTAAGTCTCTATATCGGCCAAGGTATTCCAGAGAACGAAGTAAGAAAGATCACCGGCCAGCTGTTGGTTGGCCTAGCATTAATGCATGCGCATGACTACGCTCATCGCGATCTGAAACCTGACGTGAGTTCTGCGGTCCTATCACCGTCCTACACTCACCAACAGTTCCTCAGAATATATTCATCGATACACCAGGCCCGGAGTGGTCGGTCAAAATCGGAGACTTTGGTGTTTCCAAACGTGCCACAAAGGAGTTGACCGCGTATCGGACGGCGACAGGCACGCCAGTCTATCAAGCTCCTGAAATTCAAGGGGATGTGGAACTGGAAAATGAGGAAGAGTATACGAATATAGTGGATATGTGGTCGTTAGGCTGCGTGGTGTTTGAAATGGCTGCGAGGACTAAGTTATTCCCTAAGTGGCCTTGGGACTATAAGAAGCTCTGTTGGGGGCGTTGGTATCCGGACAAACCACACGGCCTGTCACAAAAGGGCTGGGACTTCATTACAAAACTCTTGGTCCCTAACCCAACTGGGCGTTTGTCGGCAGTTGAGGCGCTGAAGCATGAGTGGATTGCCTCGCGCGACTCGCAGCCCTTGACCGGAGAGGTTGTCAAGGGTCCTGAGGCAGCAGCGCCACCTCCCATGGATACCCCTGGGCTTGACAGCGAGGAGTTCCGCCATACTGTAACGCCATCGCGGCCTGCACGCTTCTCCGAGTTACCACCGGAACCTCCAGTCGCGGATGAACAGAACAGAGACGAGAGATTTGGCCGTCCAGTCGATACCAACTCCATCAAAGTGGAGAGGAGCCAAGGCAACCCTCCTACCAATGTGCCAGGTGCCGGCGCATCGAGGACGAGGACGAGCAGAGTCAGACAAAGCGGCAACAGCGGCAAAATCCAAGCTGGTAACGGTTATGATAACGATGCGTTGTCGGCATTGTCCACAAAACCCATGCAGGTCATGCCTTCAATTGATTTGAATGGTCCCATGCAGGTCATGTCTGCAACTGGTGGATATGGTCCCATGCAGGTCATGTCTTCAAGTGGTGAACATGGTAATGACGACCTATCTGCCAGCTCACAACGTCGTACCGTAGTCAGGAGGGCCGGCCATGCGAACATTGGCGATGTTGATTCTGCTGATGATTCGCATCATGCTGCACGTGCATCATTTATCCAGGATGTCCCAGCCGCTACGAAGCATGCTAATGGCAACGAGCCTGCGACCAAGCCGCAACATGCTACCATAGTCAGGGGAACAGTTCAACAGCCGACTGTTAGCGACGATATTGTTGTTGAAGATAGCGACGACGAAGAGCAGCCGACTGTTAACAGCGATATTGTTGTTGAAGCTAGCGATGACGAAGAGCAGCCGACTGTTAGCAACTATCATGTTGTGGAAGATAGCGACGACGAAGAATTTTACAAGGCTCTGTGGGATGAGCCTCTGCCGGCTGTTGCAACAAGCAAAATAGATGCTGCACATGCTCCCTCAACTGGAACGGGCAAACAACTCAGCGATAGCCGGGATGGTATTAGCCATGGCAGTAACAGCGCAAACTCGGCGTTGATCTTTGCTGCCTCCGCCGCACATGTCATTCCATTCCCCACTGGCAGCTCTGTTAGCAGGGTGAACGTTACATCCCCAGGCCGGAAGGGAGCCGCACAACCTAGTAGTGAGGCTGCTGAGAATGGTACTGAGAATGGCTATGGAATCGCATCGTTGTTTGAAGAGAGACCGGAGACTGTGGCAGCTATGAATGGATATCACACGCACACTGCTGATGATAATGGTGTTCATACCCATCTCAATGATGGAGAGGATGACAGTGATAGCAAGGCACTAACAAGCCTGCTGGACGAGCCCCAAGATACAGTTGACCAGCAACAGGAGATGCCGGACACTAGGCGAAGGAGGAGGCGCAAGGAGAGAGCACAAATGCGACTGTTAAAAAGTAAGATACCGCAAATTTATGTAGATCTATGGACATGAATGGATATGAGACCCTATCCTGAGGAGGGTATCGTCCAGAGAGCGTTTGTCGCCTAGTGGTATTACATTTCGATAACCACGCAGAAAAAGGAGACATGCCAGGCAGGTGCCAAACGATTCTGATGATGATGAGGATAAGGATCTGTCTCTATTTACATCTGTCCTTCTAGGTTAGTGACTACTTTAGGAACGAGACACTATGGCTGAACAGGTGTACACTCTAATACTTACCATGTAATGCCTCTTAGGTATGTTGTAGACCCAGTAGTGTAATAACGCAGATAGGATTAAAGATAATATGAAAATAATATAAGAGAATAATAGTAGAGACAGAGGCAAGGCCTAGTAAGAAGCTACTAGTTATATACCGTCGTCGCTGAGGATCACTTAGCTTGCTTGAGGCAGCATAATGAATAAAGAAGTCTCCATGCCCTTCATTGATAGGGCTCGCTCAATGCTATCACAAAACGAGGGTCTGTGATATATCGCCATGGATGACTTTCCGTTGTTCAAAGAGACTCGAGCTTGATCAGCGGCAAATGGAGATCCTGTACGGAGCGTGATGGTGATGATTAGCAGAAGAATGACAAGGAAGACACTTTGCTGTACGCTGCCTGGCTGCCTGAGGCAGACTTAATAATACGCCTTTACTCCATACGAGAATGCGACTAATTGAGCAAAGGCATGAACACGGCTCGAACGGCACAATAGCTACGCTCACTTCAACCAAGTTATGAGCACTTGATTATGGCCGTGCTCGGCTATTCGCGACTATTACAGGCAGGTAGGTTATTGCGACTTGCGTGCATTATTAGTCCACTGAGCCCCATCAAATGGCTAGACCACCAGCCGGGATGATCAGACACTACGAAGCACCAGACCCCGATGGAGAAAGTCCGAAACAAGAAACCACGCAGACGAGTTCAGCGTGAGATTCACGACGTGCGTCATGCATCCAGAACGGCTGAACGAGACTCCAAATGAGAAGGTTGCAGGACGAGCTAGACTAAAGCTCCCGGGCGAGAGCTACACAGTTTACCCTCTACTAGCTGGAGCTACAGCGCGCTACTGCCGAGGATGACGATAGTTCCTGCGTCTTAGTCTATTCATCATACAAAGCAAGGCGCTGAGAGGCTGGAAGCTGGAAGCTACCTCGGCAGAAGCTCCATCGGGCGGACTCCGACATCAAGTGGGATGCAAACTGCGCTGTCTAGGCTAGTGCTCTAGTTACTGGAGTTCTGCACTTGTTCCTGGACTAAGCGTAGCGACTACGTACTGTATGCAAGAGAAGTGGAGCCTAGCAGATACGACGGTCGATCTAAATTTAAAAAAGGGGTAGCTTTGGAGCTCAACTGCAGCTTTCGAGGCTGGGAGCGAATGCCCCTCCTCAGGGATTTGCTGCGATTAAACGAAACTTCGGAAGAGCGTTTCGAAAGGATGTAGAGTCAAATGGAGGAAACACGGTTAACTTCTTGAAATCGCTTGATTCACTAAATTTACCACTATTAATGACATACATACATGTAAAGAAAAGAGTTGACTCTATGTAGAGACAAAATAAAGAAAAAAAAGTCTATAATACTGTTAAAAGAAAGGGAACCAGCCGAAGCCCAGCCCTATGCATGTATGCTCAAGTGATATCCAGATGAGAAATTAGTAGTGAGAGTAATATCAAGCGTTTACTCATCATCCTCGTCCACCTCGGCACGGCCTCCCAGAGTGTAGTGGGACTTGCCATTGGCATCGACCTCATGCTCGATAGCCAGCTTGGAGAGGTGGGCAATCATGTTCTCGATCTTGGTGTCAGCCTTGGAGCGGGTCTTACGGCCGAGGTTGTCAAGGGCGGGGATGATGGTGAGGAGGTAGTAGACAACGGCGATGATGATAGTGACACCAATGGAGTAAGCCCAGATGACAACGACGGTGACGATGTCGACATCGCCGTTGATGGAGAACGTGGCCTGGCTGGGAGGGCTGGTCTGGCGGTAGTCACCGGAAAGCCAGCCGAAGACACAGAAGAGGGTGGCAAGCACATCGACAACGAAGATGGCGCCAACCAGCTGCCACGAAGGCCAGGTCTTACCACCACGGGTGACGAAGATGAGCCAGTTCTCAGTAAGGGAGACCTCAAGGAAGAGAATCTCCTGAGGAGAACCGAAGTTCTGGATGATACCACCATTCTCCAGGAAGAGGGAAGCACGGATAATCCAGGTGGCAGCAGCAAGCAAGATACCAAGGACAACGGAGATGACCCAGATCTTAGGCAATTGCCACTCGACAGGGCGCATTTCGTAGTGAGCATTGTCGTAGGCAACGGCGATGGTGGCCAGATCAGCAAACAGGGCGATGAAGACAATCAGGTCGGAGCGGATGGTCTCATCAATGATGATCATGGAGGTGACAAGGTAGATCTCGAGATGGAGACAGAGGGCAATACGGTACTGAATGTAGGCCTTCATACGCTGGAAGATTTGACGGGCAAGCTTGATGGCGTCGACGATGGTGCTGAGACCGGGGGCAAGGAAGACGATATCAGCAGCGGCCTGGGCAGCCTCAGTGGAACCCTCGACGGCAATACCACAGTCGGCCTTCTTGAGAGAGGGGGCGTCGTTGACACCGTCACCGGTCATCGCAGTCAAGTGACCACGCTGCTGCAACATCTCGACAACCTGGTACTTGTGCTCGGGGAAGACCTCAGCGAAACCATCAGCCTTTTCAACGAGGTCGTACTGGGCAGAGCCGGCAAGACCACCGTGGATCAGACGCTCGGAGTCGTAAACCTTGGTGCTCAGGGCAAGCATCTTGCAAGTTTCCTTAGCAATGGCAAGGGCATCACCAGTCAACATCTTGACGGACAGACCGAGGTGCTGAGCCTCAGCGATGGTGTGGGCAGTATCCTCACGAGGGGGGTCGAACATGGGGTACATGCCCAGCAGTTGCCAGGGCTCGCCTTCCTTCTGGACGGCAACACCAAGGGAACGGAAACCACGGCGAGCGAACTCAGCAGCCTTCTCACGGAACTTGGCAGCCTCCTCCTCGGAGCACTGAGACATGTTCAGGATAGCCTTGGGAGCACCCTTAGCACAGACGTAGCGGACGCCGTCGCAAGTGCAGACAGTGGTAATACGCTTGGAGACGGGATCGAAAGGAGTGTACTTCTCCGTAACCCAGTTACGGGAGAGGATCTCACGGGCCTTGGGGTAGCGGCGGAGGGTAAGGATCGTAACCTTGTCAATGGGGTCGAGGTTCTTGACGTTGTGGTTGGAGGCAATAGCGGCGACGGCCATCATCCAGTTGACATCAACGCCCTCATTGACGTAGGGCTCACGGATGGAGAGCTGGTTAGCAGTGAGAGTACCGGTCTTGTCGGAGCAGAGGATGTCGACACCAGCAAGGGACTCGATGGCAGTCAGCTTCTGGACGATAGCCTTCTGCTCGGCAAGGTAAGCGGCACCGACGGCGAGAGTGGTGGTGGTAACGACGGGCAGACCAACGGGAACACCGATGATCAGGAGAATAAGAGTGTAGTGGAGCAGGTTGTTGTCCTCGTGCTCGGGAGTAGCGATCTTGAGGTGACGGTAGAAACCACCAATCCAAGCGGCGAGAATCCAGAACATGACGAGAACGAGCAGAGAAGTACCAATGTTGTCCATGACAGCCTTGAAGTGACCCTGGTCCTTGGCACCCTGCACGAGAGCAGCGGTCTTACCGACGAAGGACTGTTTAGCGGTAGCGGTAACGATACCGTAGGCCTTACCACGCTTGCAACCAGTGGTGTAGTAGCAAGTGTCGGCCATGTACTTGTCCACAGCGAGAGATTCACCAGTGATGGCGGACTGGTCAACGGCAAGGAGGGAGACACCAACACGGGCCTCGATGCCACCGTCTTCGTCGTCCTCATCGTCCTTCTCCTTGAGGGTGTCATCGCCAACAGTGGCGAGGTACTCCTTGTAGGTCTCGAACATCTCGGGCTTGTCGTAGGCGCAGATCAGGCGAACATCGGCGGGAATGACAGTACCTTCCTCGACAACGACCTATAATGAAGCGAAGGATTAGTCCAGGTCAAGACGTTGGAACATATCGAGATCAATCAAACTTACAATATCACCAGTGACGAGCTCACGAGCCAGGATTTCCTGCTCCTGACCATCACGGACAACCACAGCCTTCATAGCAATATCACCCTTCAAACTGGCGACGACGTCGGCAGCCTGCTTCTCCTGGTACCAACCGACAACAGCGTTAAGCATCAGAATACCGCAAATGACACCCAGATCAATCCAGTCACGAAGACCAGCAGCCAAAAGAACAGCCAATTCCATAACTGTGTAGCGACAGTCGTCAGCATTGTTTCTTGGCAATGACATTCCTCCGCCCGTAAAGGGATTGGTAACATACCATAGAGAATAGGACCACGGAAGTAACCAATGAACTGAACGAAGAAGTTGGTCTTCTCGGTGGTCAGTTCGTTCCAGCCAGCCTTCTTACGACGGATCTCGATTTCGCTGGAGGGGAGACCAGCGCGCAGGTCGGTTTCGAGCCACTCATCGGGGCAGACGAAGGTGCCAGTTGCATCAGCATCCTTTTTCCAGAAGGCGAACCGGGACTTCTTCTTCTCGTGGACGCTTCTAGCACCGGCACTAGAGGTCGAGCCACGACGGCCATCGCGAGCAGTCGAGATGTAACGGTTCAAAGCAGTGTACTCATCGAGGTTGCCTTCATCTTGTTCACGGCGAGAATGGTCACCATTCTCCACGTCGGGAGCATAGGAGATCCTCCGCTCCGCCATTGTTGCTTCGGCTCACAAAGCCTTTGGAACCCAACGATATGAGCAGATGCAAACAAGAAATGACAGGGATGGCAAGAGTCGGAATATTCCTATAGAGGAGAAAAAGAAGAAGAGAAGAGGAGGGGAATGAAGGCGAGGGGGGATGGGAGAATGTATCCTTTAATATTTTGGGGGTGATTTGTATGGGAGCAGCACAAACACGTCTCCCGAGCTCTAACGGGCGACCTTCCCTGTGCGTGAACCCACTTTTTTTTTTTTTCTTTTTCCTTTTTCCCTTTTTTTTTTTTTTTTTTTAATTAATTAAAAAACGAAAATACTAATTTCTTGTTGTTGATGGAGACGTGTGACCGGATAAGGTTTAGCCTGTCTATCCCACACCCTCTTTCGAAGGTTTAGAGTAGTGAATAGTATGGCTCCTCGGACTGTTTTTTTTCCCTCTCTTTTTTTTCCATCCTCTCTTGTTGCTTCCCTCGCACACACAATCTGTGCTTAACGGTACGCCCGGTTTTTTCCCTGCCTTCTCTTCCTTCTCTGCGGGCTTCTTCTCCAACCGGGCACAAGTGGAACCTTTACTGAATGCAGTTTAGGCTCGACATGCCGGAAAACCTGACTTTTCCTCGAAGATCAGGATGATATGGTATCTTACAGGCAGTACTCCGTCCAGCGCGTTCCTCACTCTCCTATGCACGATGCACTCGTATCTTCTGTTACTTTGTAGAGCGGCGGATCGGTGCCGACTGCCGAGTTCGCCCCCCCAAAATCCTCCACCCCTCCAACCATTATGGTATAGTCGTCTCCATACCGACAGTACAGAGTAAGAGAACATCTGGGGCAGTCTTCGGGTGAGTGAGGATTTCGTCTGTGATACAGGATTGTAAGATACCGCCGGGATATCGGCCAGCTCGATCAAGCCTACCTATCTCGGAATAGGCGAAATGAAATTCCATACGGCATGAGTGGTACCGTGTGCGGCTGGCTTCTCGTTAATTTTGCCCGTCCAACATCATCTTTCCCTCTTCTTAACTATGCGCGATTTTCTTGACTTTGCGGATGAGGTCTGAGACGCGCCTTCAGTATCATGACCTAACGCCTAGAAAACCTATTCATAACTATTGCAACAGAAATTGGAGACTGCTGCAGAACAACAGGGACAAAAACACACTAACGGATTATTATTGATGGACTAAGGTATTCTCATTGTTTTGGTATCGCGCTATGCAGCGAGTGACAGGCGGACATTGAGGTCATCCTTCATTCCTGGCAGAGGGAAAAATGTTGTACATAGACTTGGAGAAAGAAAACAAACAGAGCAAACCCAGACCAACATATTTCTTCTTCCAGTGCTATGGTCCGATGCCAGGGCATCGTACCGAAATACCTGCGGTTACCGGTACCACAGGACGCAGGGCCGTCCTACCCGATCTTGGAACCACGAGTTCAGTAAGATAGGAACGCAAGGGACAAGGACATTTCCTCGACCAAGTTCGGCCAGGTATGGTGAAAACAAACACTTTTCCTGGCCGATGATGTCGATTGCCGCGAGTATTGTACTTAGACGCAGTATCTAGAGGCCTTCGGGCTTTGAATAATCAGCGAAGCCAATAACGTTCAATCGACATGGCTTGATCTAATGCCATTGAGAACTTCCTGGTCGGTAGAGGTACTGTGTTCAGCTGTACGCAGTACATACCCATACAGAAATAAAATACATTATGTCATCCAGGATGGTCATTATTTGTCGTCCCTATTATTATTCTTTATCTGGTCTGTTATCTCTTTTACTGTATGTCCACGCACGCAGAGCCATTGTCACCACAGCCCAAACAACACTCAATTTAAATGGATTAACCAACTTTTCTCGACATCCTACTAAAACTTAACCCAGGGTCGATCGCTCTCCGTGCATGCAATGACTGGTCACCTTGACCCCTCCACCCCTCCTTATTTTTCCTTGCGCCAATCGTCCATCTCTCTAATCCTGATTGAGTTTCGTGCCGCCTTGTCTCGTGGAGTACATTCTCACGTCCCACGAGCGTCATTTATCCTGAGTGGTCGACAAGTCGGGCCCAGCCCACAAGGCCTCACGAGAGGCTCCTCTCAGGCCCTCAGATTATTTCCTTGTAGTCATACCAGGTACTATTGGTATTACTATTGAGATATGATCCGCATTTGATTTGCTTGGAGCAAGCACTGACGGACTCAATCGGCCGCTACAAGTAGCTACAAAGTAAAGGCTGGATGCGAGCAAATCAGCGCTGTTTCTTTTACTTGAGACAAAATGATTTCATGCGCGCTGATTGAGCTCCGTGGATTGGCCGACGTTTATTGCTGCTACCTATGATATATCTCCACGGATGAGAAGTGCAGCGTGAATGTCTGTGTCATTTTTCCTCGACTGAGAGTGCTAGCGAACTTTTGCCTGACTGTCTAGACAGGTTGACAAGTTGACACTGACAGGGGCCACATAAGGTCTTCGAAAGGACGTAAAGCAAACGTAGATACTTTGTCCGTCCGTACCGTGCTCGGAGACTAGAGACAAGGTTGCTAAAGATCCCTGCCAGATCAAACTCGATGGATGATGTTGGTGGTGGCGGATATCGAACCTGAAGGACTGTACAGACTTTCTGCTACTGCCTATCTCTCTATCTAGTAGCGTGTATCTCATTCATGATTGCTTGACCATCCAGGATTAAACTGACGTACCGAGTTTGCCGTCATCATAACGATCTGGACGCCAGCCAACACCAACGACAGAATCCGAATTTTCTCCATGCAGTATCTACACCGTAAGTTGTTCGGGATACGGCAACAAAAAAACTTTGACTATGATCTTCGACCTCATGTCAGAGGCGACGGCGTCCCAGTTGCCTCCCAGTCAGCCCTGGGAGGATTCCAGACATCCATGCATATGCCATTGCCATGATCCCGTCACCACCACGTCGAACTCTTGACATCGGCTGACACCGTGCATCCTCGCTCGTAATTCGGAGACTTTTCTTTTTTCTGACCTGTAAATCTTGTCTGCTTCCCATTACCGCTTCAGGCGATGGCGAACATGGAACTTCCATGATCGTAGTCAATCCCAAACCTCATCAAGCTTCATCGCGCATAAGGCTTGGCACATCAAAGTGATAGCAGCAGTGCAGCCAACGGTGGTGGTCGGATTTCAGTATATCGCCAAGTATCTAGTATCCCCGGTCTTCGTCATCATCTCAGTTTCCAGTTTCCAGTCTCCAGTCTCCGGGAAATCCAGGAATCTGGAGAAGCCTGGAGTCTGGAGTCTGGAGAGCTGTCACTGGCTGGACTGGCGTTCAGAATATAGATGCCTATTTCCAGGTCACGGTGCGGGATGGGCAATTGCGAACAACAATAACCTTTCTATCTTTGACATAAATTCTTTACACCTCGCCTAGTCAGATCCTGGTTCGTTTGCTATCGTTTGCCTTGTAGAAAATGAGGGGATTCAAAAGGCTAGATGGTTCGTTATGATTTCTTTTCCGCTGCAGCCCCGGGTTTTCAAGGGCCCGCTGCAGTCGAAAAAGCAACAGGCCGACCACGAGAGATGGCACAAGACACTCGCGTGGCCATCTCCGAGATTTCGAGTCCAGTTGCAGATTACGACTGTCGTTGAGTTGGCACAGTTCTATTCGCTTTGAGGTCAAAGCCAACTCTACGGTCTTCAGCGTCGACCTCCAATTCTGGGATACCCCTGAATCCCGACTTCCGACGACTCACGGCTGGCATTCCCCAGTCTCGAAGTCAATTGCCGTGGGGAGACTCCGTATCCATCATCGCTAGGTACCTCCGTAGTCCGTAGTCCTTACTCCGTAGTATCGCACGGTGAACCTACTAGGGCTGGCGACCGCTACAACAGATAAGTTTCAACACTACTATGGAGTATCTAGCTGGATTCAACCTCATGCAGCAGCAGATACAACCACGGCGATACTCCGTAAGAAAATGCCATTCCCGCAGTTCCTACTTCCTCCTAGTCTCTGATGAAACGCCTTACCCGGTTTGGTTTGGCCGGCGCTTTCCGCGGCTGGCACGAAGCAACAATGAATCAGTTCTGGGACGGAGGAGCTTGGACTCGTCAGTCAAACTACTGCAACTATGATAAAAGAGGTTAGGCGTATGAGCGATATTAATTAGTGAGATTATTATTAGTTAGCTAGAGGTCTGGGTTGCATGAGACACTGCTCCAGAGTCCAGAAACCAGAAATTCGTCTATTGCATCGAGTTTTCTGTTACTGCACAGATAAAGGTGAGAAGCAAATTTTCACCATCTTACACCAAAGAATAATAATGATGCAACAATGAAGGCAAAAATGGTCATCCTGAGTCGCCTCGACTCTTGACGCTCCATCCTTATGTAGCCCCGTGCGCAACATCCCCCCTACCCGTCCTCCGTAGCGCTCCCAGCAAGCAACAAATCAGCCACGCCCATTGACCTGCATACTCAATCCTGCTACTGGCCTACTGGCTACTGCACCTCTTTCGATCGACTTTCCGGGGGATTCTCATCAGTATCGGCCTTTCCTTACCTAGGAGAGTAAGAGCGCGCACGGCAGGGTGATGCACCCACGTCAGCCAAGAGGAAAGTAGGTAATGGTTGGGCGATCGCTCAGAAAGGATGCCATCATCGGCGGATGGTTGCCGGTCACCCCGGCCTTCTTATTTTGCTGTTTGAGGTGAAACAGCCGTCATGTCATGTCATTCATGGCCAAGGCGATGCGAATGAGGCTTTACATATGATGTTAATTTGACATCTCTATCAAAGTAGCAGTAAGTAGAACAGAATTATGGTACAGGGCTGATTACATTCAACTCTTCTTCTCTCATAGGACGCTACATGCAAATGTATGGAGCTGGAAGTGGAGTTATCCAGACAACAGCGCAAGCTACAAAGGCTCGAAGCAGCGCCGAAGCGTCTCGAATAACAACAACTCTCCACATTGAGCCGCGGAACGAGCGGTTCGATAACGGTGTAGTTCTGATGCTGTACGGAGTACCTGGCGCTATCTGAGCGATTATTTGGCTTATTCGACTTGTCAGTTTGCTTACACCTGGTCGGGTGCCGAGTTCCAGTGCTTTGATGTTGTCCGACCGGAGACTTGAAACTGTTAATTTATTCCTCTGTACAATGCACGCACCTGCAGTCGAGACTGTCGAATCTGGTACTGATATCTCTGACAATTTATATCGACAGATCCATGGTTGAGGTAATTAAGGTAGTTCAGTCTTTAAAACTCTGGTGATACACCTCTGGGGCAGAGCCGATGCCGGCCCGGTCGCACCGTTGTTCTTCGTGCCATACCTATCATCTGAATACAAGTACGTAGACGTTTGACTGGATGCAGCGCGGTGTTCATGGTAGATTACTCATGTTGATTACTATGAGTCGGAGATGATCAACTTCGAGTATGTGGCCGTATTCGTACAGCGATGAAAATGCCTCGTCCCTGGCCTTTTGCAGTTAGCATCACTACTTACGTACTCCGTAAGGACCGTAAGGTACCTCTTCTGTACAGTACGACTACCTTACGGATAAGATACCAGTTACAAGCACATGCATCACCGCCCTGCAGGGCAATCGCCAACTGGCTGTCGGGCTGACATCTTGCCACATCCTGGAGTACCCAGAATCCGCCTACCCAAGACGGCCAGACAGAATCTGCATTGGGATGTGGATGCAGCGGGCAACGAACGAAATCCGCTCGCCTGCAGGCCGGCCATTTTCTCGACGTTTTCTAGAAACCTTCTGTGGATGGTTGGTGCCATGGTTCAAGGGTTGAACACCCACAAATGACGAGTCGTCATTGGGTCCTTGACCCCGTCTTTTTCTAGCTGCATCGTCGTATCGCATGAGGAAGTCTTACTACCCGACGGTAGCGAAGGATTCCAGAAATGGAAGCAGGTGACGGGTTCTCTGCAAACTGAGATGATGAGCCGAATCTGATTACCATGTTGTCTCAGTCGAGCTGATGAGATCATGGTACGGAGGAGTCCGTAGTCCGTACGGTACCATTGTTCGGTTGATCGGCAAATTTCACCACACGCCGAAGCGGACACGGACGCCGCATACTCAATTCGTCCGAGATGGGCACGCTTTGATTGACGATAATACGACGTCTACGTCATATGTTTCTGTGCTTTGTAGTATCCCGTGTCTTTCAGTCACCGGCATTCATACGAAGCAATTCCGAGGGGCCATCCTGACACGGCCGATGGATACAGAGTACTATTATTGGTGACGGCTACTCTGTACAGCTTCAGACTCAATTGGATTTCAAGAGTGATTCGACTGCAATTTTGTCTTTTTTGCTTGTGCGCGGCTAAGCTTAGCTACCGATAAGCAGAGGGAGTGAGTTTAGAAACACCATTGACGAGGGAGGAAAGAGATTCCCGTTTCGGTTAGACTCGGTGCCCGTAGGGTTACGCTCGACGCTGTATTCTGCCGATTCAGGCAAGTGACCAGGAGTCCAATTTGCTAAGCTTCGATGTCAGTTCGCTCAGGTACAGTTATCTCAAATATTGGTCTAAAGATAAGGAATTTACCTACTCATGATCCGATCCTCATTAAACCAGCAACCAGTAATTCAAGCATATTGACCGAGCACGGCGATCAGGGAGCAAGCACAAACACAATTTTCAATAGCTCCGACAAATGACAAACGCCATGGCCTCGAAATGCTCGAATTAGCCTTATTCCTTCGCAGAGAAGAGCGTCCCCGCTCTCTACTGGCCCCAGCCAGGATAAATAAGACGAACCGACCCCCATCCCGCGAAAACCGAGACTAATCAACTAGACCACTGATTCATTTGGCGCCTGTGCTCGTACCTACAGTAGTCGACTCCATAGAACCAGTCGTGCTGGCATACTAGCTTCCAAAACGGCAAGTGGGCGTCTTCCACTCACCGGTGCTAAATTGCAACCAGGTACGGACGGAGTAATCAGTCGGTGATTCCATTGACTAGCACTCTAGTGGTTAGTACCATTGCCGTAGTGCAAAATGTAAGGTAATATCGAACGCCCCACCGGGACGATCGGCCTGGTTTGCGTGCCAAGCTGTCTCATCGAGGATCCTGGTGAGGGATTTTCTGCAGTCGTCGAGTGCGAGTTGGCAGGGTGATTTGCATTACACATAGTGCGGAGTACTCCAAACCCATCATTTTAGTCCATCGCTGCTGCAACTCCAACTGCAGCTCGCCTCACCCTCTCCCAGCTCCCAAGCGGGCAATTGACATTCTTGGGATCTCCTGCAGCATCGTGCAGGACACGGGATGAAATCCCACGCCAAACGCGGACAGTACGAAGTACTTGGTAGTCACGTTTCCCTTGCATTCTACGATGCCACGTTCAACTACTACCGTACACGGTACACCGCAAAGTCTTGATATGCTTCGAACAGTTGCATTCAGAGTTCAAAGCCCGGGGACTGCAAGAAGCAAATGTGCAACTGGAAACTGGACAAAGGAAACTGGCAACTGGCAAGATGATACGTTCTCGGCTAAGATCCGACTTCTCGTGTCTGCAGTCTGCGTCTGTCCCGAGTCCGACTCGGGATACTCTACGAGTATCTACGGACTACGGAGAATTCTGGAGATATCGGGGTAGAAAGCACTAGCAGTGGCAAGCTCGTATCATGACTCAGTAGTACCTCGTACACAGTATGGAGTATGGAGTATGGAGAACAGAGACGCTCCCGCATTAGACTTAAAGTGATGACCGGTCTGGAGGTTACATAATAGCTGAACATTCACGGATGGCACTGTTACGGCAGAGAAAAGCACACCTTTCAACAAGTGAAAAAGATCTGCCAATTGTCAACAGACAACCGTCGTCATCATCTCCTCGAAAAAGAGACTCAATATGTAGAATGTCGCCCGAGAGTCTCCTCCTGTCAGTTCGGCATGGCGAATCGGTAGGAATTGGAGATATCGGCCTACACGGCATCGCGGGAATCGGCACGTCGAGGAAGTCAATTGCGGGATACATGATTGGTCTATCACTACGCAACTGATTCCCTGAACGAGGCGAACCGTTCTTCGGTTGGATTCTACGAAGACTAGACAATGGGGTTCGAAATTTTACCGTGAGGGTCTTTGCTGGCCCTACCAGGCACAGTTGTCCACCACGGGCACAGCCGGGATATTCTTCAAGGTACCTTCCTCAAAGTAGAAACTCGAACGAAAAGGTACTGTAGAATATTGTGCTCAGGAGTCCTGCATAATGGCATTGTTAGTCATCAGCATTCCTCTTCAGATGTTTGATGATGCACTTCGTATCTCCTTACATCGAACATGCTCTTCACATTCAAAGATAAACCTAATGCCTGTATACCGAGGCCTAGAACATGAAACTGAGACAGCTGCAACAGTCACCAAGCGATGCCTCGGATGACAAAATGACACCATTCAAACATCGTAAGGAGGTACTATTCCTGGCTCTGTTTACAACTTCCCAAAAAAAGATGATCGACAGGGCGTGCGAGATGGGCGCGTTGACTATTGCTTGCGGGTGTCGATCGCTATCTACACTCCGTTACTTCGAAACGATAATTGTCCAATGCTCGACTTGAATCTGTGTTATCATGCTGAGATATGATGTAAGAGGATGGAGTAATTGCAACAGATTTACAAGTAGGAGCTTTCTGATACTGTAGACTGCTTCATCATGCTGTCTAGAGATTACTGTGGTAGCTGCTCTACATCAACTGCAATACTCGGCAGGCAGGGTCTATCCATAACAATCGGATTGACAGTGCATTATGGCGGTGCCTGCTGCAAAGGCCAAGAAACCCCTGAAAACGAAACCCGGAGACGGATTCGCATGATTCGATCCTAGGTGCAGATCATTCAATGATCTCGGGTAGAGTCTCAGACTCACAGGTCAATCAGCCTCGTTTCAAATGAGCCGTGCTTTATGATGTCAGGGCTGGTAGGGTACACATATCTGATATTCTGTTCTCCGGTGCCTGGCTAAATATCCTCGAATCCGTGGCACCGTCTCGATATCGCAGACGTGACAGGTATATTGATACCTCTTATCACCCTCGACATTGAATCGACTATATTCAAGAAACTGAAAATTGGATACAGAGAATCAACAGATCATCGACCAAGCCAATAGTACTTCGTACTACTTCCGCCAAGCATACCGCATCCCCTGATGTGCAGCCTGCAGCAAGGAACATGCTTGGCATCTCACTCTCATCTCCGTACGGGAGAACTCCGTACTGAATCATGGAATACGGGGTATGGAGTAGACTACCTTAGTCTCAGCTGTCTATCAGTATCTAGTGATACATCGCCAAACCTACTCCTCATTTTTGGTCCTCGCAAACTCAAATCATGAAAACGGACAGACATGCCGTGCCGTAGGACAACAACCATCCCACCTCTTGGCAGTTGGTGCAGTCAATCAGAGCACCACCCTCTCCTTAACTCTACAGCGTTATGGACACGTCCTGCATATGCATAGTCTACATATCGTCTCTCCAGTCGTCTCACTACGAGAAAGCATCCTATCCCGTACGGAGTATCTGTACCCTCCCGACCAACCATCTCCCTTCCATACCCTCCCGCCAAGCCCTGCACTGCATTCCCTCCCTTCTTTTATCGTCTTGGCAAGTCCTCCATTTCCCCCTTGGGGCAATCAGACCTGTCTGCGTGTCGGCTGAGGTATCACGGGGATCTGAGACTATCGGTTCATTTTGCTTTCGCCAGACAAGCACATACATGATACGCTGTTGTGCTGCGTTTGAGTCTTGGCGGCTCCCTAAATGATTTGTATTGCGGGAATATTAGACATGTGGATCTGCCCAGCGATAGCGAAGCGCAATCACTATTGACTGGACTATCTACCCCGTAGTAGATAGATTGATGTGGCAGGTTGCACAAAACTAGTACGACAATCCTCTTGGCGCGGGGCGGACGACGTTTGAGTTGCAATGTCTGAGATGTTAACTCTACGGGTGAATTCGGAGGGTGAGCTGTTATGATCCAAGTTACACAGCGTAGGGAGATGGCTATGACTTGTCAGTCGCATTATCTCCCACTCTGTGTAATGCTTGTCTTGGAAGTGAGGGAAGGGATCTTGGCGGTGGTATGAGGTATGCAAGGTGGAAATGTATCTAGCTAAGAGTGCGGAAATGAGTGTATTCATATTAATTTGATTAGACTCAAGGGTAGGTAGGCATCAAGCTGTGTGCTTGTGCCTGTGTTATGCCACTGTAGTATGGTTTAGTTATTGGGGTTTCTCTGGAGGTATCTGAGGTTATTATAGTCACTGTCTTGGAGGCATTTACTAGAATATCAAGTAGCATAGAGAGCTAGATTTCAAGAGAGACAGTATGTAGACTGTAGTGAAATTGGGAGTTTATGTTGGGCTATGAACCCACAAGTTGTATACTAAGTGATGTATATATTTATTCTATGTGTTTATAAAGCAATACATAAGACGTAGCAGTTTGTATGTTGGTCCAAGTTCGCAGGAGATATATATGCAGTGGAGTGATGGACAGAAATATATCCAACTCTTCTACCCGCAGAAGGCATAGACATTGTCACTCCTCAAGTACCCTGTGTATGCATGACATGACATATTATGGTGACAATAGCAGAAACTATCTATCAGGAAGGAACTTCAACAGTTCGACTCAGAATTCAATATGCTCAGACAGGAGAGCTTGCGGTTACAATTGCAGCCATGTAGTGGAAAATGGTACGGGCCAGAGAATCTTGAAGCAGTTGATCTTGCTGACCTATCTTTCGAGCGTCGCTTGTCAGCCTCAGGGGATATATTTGTGGTAATCAAGCGACTAGCTGATGCGTTGTATGCACAGCCGATACATGCCCACTGCCTCATAGCAGCAGATGTTCATGAAGCATAAAGGACATAGGCATACTGGCCGAGCTACTCGACTGACAGTCTTGACCGCTGATGCGACAGAACAAGACTGGACTTGCTATGACTATCTAATGGATATTTCTGCGGATCAAAATGTGATCTTGATGCCCACCGTACAAGGGACAAGAGTCCCAGGCATAAGCCTCTCAATGGCGAATTTGGCCCGCCAACCCGTGCAGTGACCCGGCAGAAGCACAGCCGGATCAAGCTTCTTGAGGTCTTTGATCGTGCTCTCCGTCTGCTGTTCCTCACTAGTGGCCAGATGGAAGCCTCCCACAACCGCATGAAGAGGAACAGAACCACCCAGGCATTCGACGGCATGCTTGGCTGCGTTGACCACTCCAGCATGGCTGCAGCCTGTGAACATGACGATTCCCTTCCCTGGTGCAGTCAGCATCGACTGTACAACAAGTGAAAGAAGTACGCTTGTACATGACCACATGCCTTTCAGATTACACATCAGAAACCGTTCGTCAGCAATGACCTCGTCGGAAAACCAGTCGTTATCCTCCTGGCTGAAGCGCATCCCATGTTTCAGCCCGTTCTCGTATGCAGTCTGCCGAGGGATTTCCCCCGATACAAAAAAGAAATCATCGAGAACAGTATGCGCCTCACCGTGTTGGTCGACCGCCGCCCCAGCTGCCTCGATCTCCTCGAACGTCGGATCAGCTTGGAGGGATATGATTTTCTGACCAATAGCCATCCCTCGATAATCGGGGCGCGAAGGGTGCAAATCTGCCGACAGGGCCCCGGCAAGACCCTTGTCCTGCTTGGCTTCATTGATCAAGCGAATGGCGCGAAGAAGACCACCTGAGCATCGTCAACACTATCCAACGAGGTTCAACTGTCTTCGAACAAACCCGAATGATCCCTATGCCAATGCGACAACTGGATAACCTCTACAGAGGCAAGATCCGCGCGTAGCCGCTTCGCGTTCCTCTCCCAAGCATCTTCCTCCGGGCCTGCGTCGAAAAGCACCGAGTGGCTCACGTCACCTTTCCTCGCGGTCTGCGAGACTCAGTGTCGGAACTTCATCTTATCGGCAGTCGACTTACAACCAATATCGACAAGCCGTGCGCGGAGCAGCAAATGTCTTCCATTCGTAGCTCCTTCTGAGCATCGCCCCTGTCCTTGACGTCGTGAGGAGAGCCCGTGGCGAGGCTATGCATCAGGCCGGAGACGTGCACAGTGTCTGGCGCGACGGGCGACAGGGGGTCGAGCTCATTGTCGATGATGACGAGTGCTTCGAGAGAGTCGATCTCTACGAGGTTAAAACTGGGCATGTTGCTTATATTGGAGATGTGTTGACGAGGGAGATCTGGTTCCGTGGAGGGGTAATGATAGAGGGGACATGCAGGCTGACAGCAGGTGAAGCGCCTATTTGCCTCGGGGTGCACGAGGCTCTTGTCTGGTGGTGTCACTCTAGACTACTTGATCTTTGGAGAAGACGAGCATTTATTGTTTACTTGAAGTTCGATAGTAAAAAGTCAATCTTAGATACTTCTTCGGTGAACCTCTATATTGTGTTTATTACCTCATACTGAGGTCGGCTTCTGACCCACCCTACTACTTTCCACCATTACCCATTTGAATTACTCCAGCCAACATAGAGTCAAGAGGTGAATCTGATAATTGTACCGTAAACGGATCATCTTCCAATAACATTTAACCTCCTCCGAGATTACATTCATCGAATGATCAAAGACGCAACCAGCTTCTTTGCTTGACGCTCGTAGGCGTGTGGCCTGCAGAATATCCAGGAGAAGTCCCCTGATGGCATTTTCTACCCTGACGTCTTCACCATCGTGCTGAACAAGTGGCCTTTTATCAACATGAGCGGACCAAGAGCTGTATTTGGACAAGTACTGAAGCTGGAGACCCCGAGGAGTCCACCAGCACCAGCACATCAACACGGTCTGCAGCTGTGCAGCAAGAGCAGCAAGAGCAAAAGGCTTCTGTTGAACCTACCATGAAACTTGGTAGCAAGATCGTTCTCTGTACAGCAGCAGTCAAGGAGTCCCCGTCAGTCCTTATGTCCTTGCCCTTCCTCAGCGTCTAAAAAAGTTGAGATCTGATCTAGTCCATGAATCAAGTTGAGCACTTCCTGTATCCAATCCAAGGCTAACGGCCTCCGACCGGTCACTGGAGAGTAGATCGGACGAGGACAAGGCTGAACCTTTATTAGTTGCTGGAGTGAGGTGCTTTTCGGTCGATGTATGATGGAATGGCTGGCATTTGAGGTGCTTTGGTCTTGTGAACTCTTCAGATTCGTTCTTTCCTACCCGACTCTGTTCTCCGTTGATTTTCTTCATGCTTCCCTGTTAGAATGAAGGTATCCGTACTGCAGCAGATTGGGGTTCAGAAATTTGTTTCCTCTGGTCCCTGGAGCAAGGAAGACTTCACACAACCGGGAGCTGTCTATGGGTCAGCATCGCGGTTGAATTCGTCTCCAACTGTACTTCAACGGCGGACCATTGCAACGCTCGTAAGGCAACATGAGACCCTATATTACCAGCATATCATCTATTGATTCGAACACATGAAGGACAGAAGAAAATCAACGCGGGATGGCATAGCGTTGTGACTCATTGTTGATAGGAGTCCGCCCCATCCGGTTAGCGCCGATGTCGCTCCCCGCGAGAATCACCGAATAATTATTATTTGGATTCCGACCTGTCCATCACCTCTTGCTCAACATTCTTCTCTTCAATTCATCAATTCTTTCATCTACAGCTTCCACAATGAGTGCTTCCAAAGCTGTCGCGGAGAACATGCTCTGGGGTGGTCGATTCACCCGTGTGTATCCCTACCGCAGATTCAATTGCTCCGAATACTACTAACCTGCTTATCTTTGACTCATAGAGGGCCTCGACCCCCTGATGGTTCAGTACAACCAATCCCTCCCGTACGATCGCATCTTCTGGAAGCAGGACATTGCCGGCTCCATTGCCTTCGCCCGAGCCAACACCAAGAGCGGCATCCTGACCCAGCACGAGTTCTCCGAGATCGAGCGCGGATTCAAGCAGATCGCCGAAGAATGGAGCACCAACACCTTCGTCGTCAAGGAGAACGACGAGGACATCCACACAGCGAACGAGCGCCGACTCTCCGAGATCATCGGGAAGGAGATCGGAGGCAAGCTGCACACCGGCCGGTCCCGCAATGAGCAGATCGCAACCGACATGCGCCTGTGGCTGCGGGACGAGCTGCGCAAGCTGGACGCCGTCCTGTGCGACCTCGTCAAGGTCTGCATCGCGCGCGCTGAGAACGAGCTCGACTTCATCATGCCCGGTTACACCCACTTGCAGAAGGCCCAACCCGTCCGGTGGAGCCACTGGCTGCTGTCGCATGCCACGGCCTTCGCAAGTGAGCTGCAGCGTCTGCGGGAGGTCACCCGGCGTGTCAACCGCAGCCCCCTGGGCACCGGCGCTCTGGCCGGAAACCCCTTCCAGATCGACCGGGAGGCAATGGCCGCGGAGCTGGGCTTCGAGGGTCTGCTGTACAACTCGATGAACGCAGTGGCCGACCGGGACTTTGCAATGGAAACCATGCAGTGGGGAAGCTCGTTCATGCTCAAGATCTCTCGCTGGGCCGAGGATCTTATCATCTACAGCAGTCTGGAGTTCGGTTTCGTCCGGTTGTCCGACGCCTACTCGACCGGTTCGTCGTTGATGCCTCAGAAGAAGAACGCAGGTGAGTCTTCCGTTTATTTTCTTATTTGACGTCAACTAACGAGACCAGACAGCCTGGAGCTTCTGCGTGGCAAGGCCGGTCGCGCCTTTGGCCACATGGCCGGCCTGATGATGACCATCAAGGGTCTCCCCACCACCTACAACAAAGACCTGCAGGAGAGCGTCGAACCCCTGCTGGACCACATCAAGACCGTCAGCGACAGCATCCAGATCGCCACCGGCGTCCTGTCGACCCTCACCGTCCTCCCGGAGAAGATGACCGCCGCCCTCGCGCCCGAGATGCTGGCCACCGAAATCGCCGACTACCTCGTCCGCAAGGGCGTCCCCTTCCGCGAGGGCCACCACATCTCCGGCCGGGTCGTCGCCTTGGCCGAGAAGAACAATGTCCCCATGGACACGCTGTCGCTCGAGCAGCTTAAAGCCGTTGACGCGCGCTTCGACGAAGATGTCCAGGCTTGTCTGGACTACGAGCGTGCCGTTGAGCTGAAGGATGCGGTCGGCGGCACCAGCCGCCGTGCCGTGCTGGAGCAGACTGCCGTTCTCAGGGGTCTGTTGTAGATCACGATCCGTTGTAATATTGTGTCTTTAGGGAAAAGCTAGGTCTTTCGGGTTATATGTTTTAGTAGGTATATAGAATACACTTCGTCTTGTTAGCTCGTCAACAATTACTCTATATCAAATCCAGCAACGGTATCGAATGAACATGATCAATATCAATGCATCAAGAAAGCAACCAACAATAGAACTAGGGTATACAGTCACGCAACACAAGAACAGCCACCCAACACCGTTATCGTCAACAAAATCTCAAACCCCCATCCCACCCTCAAAACTCTTCCTCCACTCCTCCTTCCCTTCCCCCCCTCCCTCCCCAAAATCCATAAAACTAAGCACATGGCCCATCCCCTCCCCAGAACCAAAACCAGGATACGGATCATCCCCGGGAACCCTATAATCCAAGTTCGCACCGAGAATCACACCGTCCGGCGTGATGATGGACGGCAGCTGTGGCTGAGCGGGCTGATCGGTCTCGGGATTACTGTGCTGGTGCTGCGCGGGGACTGCACCTGCGAGCACCTGCCGCCGCTCCGGGGGGATGTTGATTAGTTCGCTTTGGGAGTAGGCGGGTAGTTCGGCGCGTTGGCGGTAGAAGCCTGTGTCGGAGAGTTCGGGGGTTGGGTCTGCTGATGCTGGGGCTGATCCTGGTGGATGGGGATGTGGACTGGTGTTTGTGCTTGTCTTTGTGCTGAGGTTGAGAGCGGGGGAGTGGTGGCTTGTCGTGGATGACGCTGACGCTGGTGGTAAAGAGGACAAGGAGCTGTGGTAGGTTGTCTTGGTGGGTGCTGAGATTGCACTCGTGTTTGTGTTTGCGTAAGTGGAGGGTGTGCTTATGGTGTTTGACGTTGCGGAAGTTCGTTCGGAGCCGGGCACCGTTAAAGCTTGGTTGATGACTGCGTGGGATGGCGTGTTGCTGTTTGGGACTGAAGCATGAAGCACGGTCAGTTTTGGACTCTAGAAACACTCAGGTAGGGGGCGTTGTATCTCACCATCCAGTAACCTTCCCTCGTTCCCTGACCCAAGACCTCTACTGCTTGCAACAGTCGACGCTTTTTCATGGCTCGGGCCACGAGGGACACGCCAGCGCAGCAAAACGAACTGTTTGCCGTGCTTCTTGCGAGACCGATAAACCAAGAATAACAGCCCGCTCAGCAGTATCAAGGCCAGTACACCTCCCACGACACCCCCGATCAATGCGCCATGGTCATGGCCAGGACTCGCATTGGCAGTATCTGTCGCCGGTGCAACGGCCTGAGTCACAGTCCGAGTCGGAATTATCCCTGGGATGTCTCCCTGGGAGCTCGTAGAGGGTGCGGTGGTGATAGCTGCCGTTAACAAGCTCGCCGTTGTAGTTGAGGGAGCTTGCGAGGTGGTTGCAGTAGTCGCCGTCGACAATGTCGTCTGGCTTTCTTGATCCGGGCATATTCCGGCATTGCACGGATCCACTGAGCAACAACCATGGAAGTTGCCCTTGGAGCAAACATACCATTGCTTGCTGCCAGTACAAGTGTTGGCTTGACGGGCGAGATGGAGCGTCATCTCTCAGACGGTTAGAGACGTCAATAAGTCAACTATACACCTGAACTAGTAGAGACAGAATCACTCATTTGAAACGAGAGTGAAGCAACGGTGACGAACGGATGAAAAGGAGATCTTCAGAGATCGCTGGAACAGTGGTTACCATGGAGTCGAGCGCCATGTGGTTCGGAGCCCAAGAAAGATCAAAGAGAGTATGAGGTGCAATGAGCATTGTTTCTTTTCCGGGAAGCACATGGCTATGCAAGTTTCTGAAACAACTCCACGCCAAAGCAAATGACATACGAAGTGGCAACGACTCAATGACTCGGGTTCTTTGTCTGCCAAAAATATCGAGTCGAGGCGAGCTCCTCGGTGCACCATCATTCAATCTCGGAAGCCATACCAGCCACCACAAGGATTACGGGCTCGGGAGCCGTAGCGGAAGATAGCTGATGGCCTCATCCGTCAACGTCGACCTGGGGAAAAGATGAATAGAAGCTATTGATTGCAGTGTCAACATTCGTCTAGACTCAAAAGATCAGCGCTCTGCATCACTACCTAGTCAGGATTAAGCTGCTAGACGTCACTCGTCCTAGGTTTATTGAAAGGATGAAAACGCATTTGACTTGATGATGCGTAAGTACCCTATGCCTTCAACGGGCCGTTGGAGTGATTTCTTTGTCTTAAAACGAGCCACTGGCAAACAAAGAAAAAGACGGGAAGACACCCTGGACAACCGGATTAGGCCATTTTCCACCGAAACCAAAGCCAAAGAAAATCTCGAGGTCACATACCATGCAGCACAAATTGAGAGACTATCCCTGGTCATCCAATGAGCCTCCAGACTGTCGTATAGCGGTTTAGATTGAGGAATTCTAACTTGAATAGGATAGCCCATATCCTGACGCAAAGAAACTCCAATTGTATATGAGAAACTGCTATGAAAACAAATAACGTGAGTACACCCAACTCATCGCCTGAAAGGGAAAACATGGATATACAGATATAACACTGGGAAATGCAGAATTTTCATCACGCTCCTTTTGATCAATCCATCCTCCACAGTTCACAAAGCAATTAAAGACCAAGGGTCGAAAGCCGATGGTTCCTATCTTGAGTTTGACCCGGATCCCGTGGCCAATACAGCCTCGTTAAAGACATGTGAATGCTGAATTAGACTTCACATCAAGTGCAGAGAATGTATCTAGTAGACACGCTTGAAGGGAGGCACGCTCTTGCACTCGTTCTCGTCGAGGGTCTTGTGCTCGACAGCACGGTAGCTGAGGTCGATCTCACCGTGAGGGTTCTTTTGCCAGGTGAGAGTGTGCTTCATCCAGTTGTCATCATCACGCTCGGGGTAGTCCTCACGGGCGTGGGCACCGCGAGACTCCTTGCGGTTGGCGGCGGCAACAGCGGTTTGAGTACTAGAGGACATCTTGTTAGCATCGATTGAGGATGTGATTGCTGAAAGGATACATACGCGCAAGTGAGCAGGTTACGAAGTTCGAGAGTTTCGACAAGGTCAGAGTTCCAGATCATGCTGCGGTCCTTGGTACCAACTTGGTCGAACATCTTGTCGATGGCGGCGATCTTCTGAACACCCTCATCCAAACTCTCCTGGGTACGGAAGACGCTGACATCAGACTGCATGGTCTTCTGCATGGCGGTACGGATCTCGTGAGTCGACTTGGGGCCATCGGCGTTGCGGACGAAGTCGAGGTCCTTGATGGACTGAGCACCAGCGTCGGCGCTCAGCTCACGGTGAGCCTTGCCAGGGGTGGAGATGTCACGGACACGGTGAGAAACGGCACGGCCGAAGACGACGAGGTCGAGCAGGGAGTTGGCACCCAGACGGTTGGCGCCGTGAACGGAGACACAGGCGGCCTCACCACAGGCGAACAGACCAGGGACAACCTTGTCGTTACCCTGCTCATCCACAGTCAAGACTTCACCGGTGTACTTGGTGGGGATACCACCCATGTTGTAGTGGACGGTCGGCAGGACGGGGATGGGCTGCTTGGTGACGTCGACACCAGCGAAGATAGAGGCGGTCTCCGAGATACCGGGCAGACGCTCGTGCAGAAGCTCAGCGGGCAGGTGGCTCAGCTGCAGGTAGATGTGGTCCTTCTCGGGACCAACACCACGGCCCTCACGGATTTCGAGGGTCATGGAACGGGAGACGACGTCACGAGAAGCCAGATCCTTGGCGGTGGGGGCGTAACGCTCCATGAAACGCTCACCCTCGGAGTTGAGCAGATAACCGCCCTCACCACGAGAACCCTCGGTGATCAGGCAACCAGCACCATAGATACCAGTTGGGTGGAACTGAACGAACTCAAGATCCTGGTTGGGCAAACCAGCACGGGCGACCATGGCCATACCGTCACCAGTGCAAGTGTGGGCAGATGTGCAGCTGAAGTAGGCACGCCCGTACCCACCAGTGGCCAAAACAGTGTGGTGCGCCTTGAAGCGGTGCAGGGTACCGTCCTCCTGGTTGTAGGCGATGACACCACGGCACTCGCCATCTTCCATCAGCAGATCAAGGGCGAAGTACTCGATGAAGTAGTTAGTGTTGTGGCGCAAAGACTGTCCGTAGAGGGTGTGGAGAAGAGCGTGACCAGTACGATCAGCGACGGCGCAGCAACGGTAGGCCTGACCACCCTTGCCGAATTCCTTGGACTGACCACCGAAAGCACGCTGGTAGATAAGGCCATCCTCGGTACGGGAGAAGGGGCACCCGTAGCCCTCGAGCTCACGAACACTAGCGGGAGCCTCTCTGGTCATGTAGTGGATGGCGTCCTGGTCACCAAGCCAATCGGATCCCTTCACGGTGTCGTACATGTGCCATCTCCAGTCGTCAGGGTGCATGCTGCACATCGAGATTAGCGCAACCATCCAAGATACAACTCCATCATTCATTGACATACTTTCCCAGAGCAGCGTTGATACCACCCTGAGCGGCAACAGTGTGAGATCTTGTAGGGAAGAGTTTCGAGATACAGGCAGTGTTGAACCCGGCTTCCGCCAGACCGAAGGCAGCACGCAGACCGGCACCACCAGCACCGACGACAACAGCATCATATTCGTGGTCCTACCGTCAATTAGACCAGCTCGTTTCCATGCTAATCCGACAGTCACTTACAATAACAGGATACTTCGAGGAAATGTAACCTTCAGCCTCCTTAGCGCGCAAAGGACGGTTGGCGAATATGCGGGCTGGAAGAACGGAGTTAGTGAGCCGCGGGGAGGTCACTTCGCGGGATCCAATGCGTACCTGCTGGCCTTGTCGAGGAGAAAAGACGTCTCTGGTCCCTCAAAGCACGAGAAATCTGCCCAAATATACGAGTCAGCACGGCGACGATATTGGATAAACGGCGTGAAGTCGCTCAAAAAAGCCTCGGGTAACCGACCTTCGAAGCGGGAGCTAGGCTCCGCAAGCTCAGGGAGCTCATTGTGGGCGGATCAAAAGGAAACAGACACTATTGTATATGACTCCGAGAGGAAGCAATTAGATGACGACCAACAGCACAAAGGCAGCTGTTAGTGGAATGAAGAGGGGAGAGCAGGCAAGACGATGTCAAAGCCGGTGGTAGTATTCACCAGCTGCACTTTTGGATCGTCGGTTCTTCTGAGACCAGGAAGGGCCGGCTGACATAATCTTCCCTCAGTTGCCGACGGGGAGGACCGGGGCCGAGACAGCCAATCATACGGTGCGCAGTAGTAATCAGCTCGGGCAGCCGGCAGCTTCTCATTGGCCGAAGAGGGCAAGGCACGTGGCCGGTCTTCTATTAAGCCGGCAGCAGCGAAGAATTCCGGGGTGAGTGGCCGACGAGGACGATGAGAATTGGTGATTTATAGATGACCTTCACTTACTCGAGGAGCTGCTACAGTTTATGCTCTACACCAAATTAAAGAGCTGACGAATTCCCAGCACAGTATGGTGGAAATCGGCTATGCCTCGGAGTAATATCACGTGATTATACGTATTATCGCATAAAACCGATCGATTGATCGACTTACGATAGCACACACTTAGGTACGCAGTGAGTATGTTGGTATCTGATAATGCACAGTAGATCATATTAAGGAAGCATCATAGACCGAATCACCGAGCTAAATCTGATCGTACATCCATCCAGCCATGCAATGTAACCCAAGATGCATAAAGAAGACGTCATCTAATTGTACTGCATGTATGTCGCTGTCGAGTTGAACTTGAGGTTGCCCTTGATGACCTTGTCCACAGCAGCCAAGAAGTCCTTCTCCGTGGCGACCTTCCGCCGCGCCCGGATCGCGAACATGCCAGCTTCTGTGGCAACACTTCGTAGTTCCGCACCGGTAGCATTAGGGCACAGTCGGGAGATCAGCTCCCATCGAATGTCTCTCTCGACTGACATACTCTTGGCATGAATGCGGAGAATATTGGCGCGACCTTCAACGTCGGGAAGCGAGAATTCGATCTTGCGGTCAATACGACCAGGACGCATCAAGGCCGGGTCCAAGGTCGACGGTCGGTTGGTTGCAAACATGACCTTGATGTTGCCACGGGCATCGAAACCATCCAGCTGTGTAATCAACTCAAGCATAGTACGTTGAACCTCGTTGTCACCACCAGCTCCATCATCAAAACGAGCACCACCGACCGCGTCAATTTCGTCAAAGAAGATGATGCATGCCTTCTTGGTCCGAGCCATCTCAAAAAGCTCTCGAACCATTCGTGCACCTTCACCGACGTACTTCTGAACCAACTCGCTACCGATAACACGGATGAACGTGGCGTCCGTCCGGTTAGCGACTGCTCGAGCGCAGAGGGTCTTGCCGGTACCGGGAGGACCGTACAGCAGCGCACCCTTGGGTGGATCGATACCGAGGTTGACGAATCGTTCTGGTGACAGCAAAGGCATTTCGACAACTTCTCTCAACTTCTCAATCTGTTCCTTGCATCCACCGACATCGCCGTATGTCACGTCCGGTTTGTCTTCGACGGTCATCATCGTCACGCTAGGGTCGATCTTGGGAGGAAGGGGTAACATGATCTGGTACTTATTCCGGTCGACACTATAAAACAATTAGAATTGCGAAAGCAACAACATCCGTAGCCACTTACCCGACCCTCATGCCTTCTTCGATATCTGTAGGGCTCACTCTCTCCCCTAGATTCACGACAAACTTGGCGATCTGCTTGACGTTGATGACATATTTGCTCTTATCGGGATCCTTCTCGTCGGAAATAATCTTTGTACAACGAGCCACCTGCAATGGCTGCTCCTCTGCCATGCGTTGCCTATCTGCAGCAACATCCCAAAGGTGTGGAGGCGCAAGACCGGTGTCGGATTCCTGTCTAGGTCAGCCGAGATCCGGAAATAAAACACCAAGTTTAACAAACCTTGACACCGATCTTCTCGTTTACGCTCGCTTGTTTATCCTTGATCTGCTTTTCGAGCTTCTTTAATGCGGTCGCGTAGGGAGCAGCGCCGTATGTTTTAAGTACTTGAATGTCACTGTCTCATAATCAGCCGATCATTCATACATTTCATTTGAAGCTCAGGTTGCTCGCAGCCGCAACATACTCGTCTGTGAGGGGTGTGATCTTCTTCTCCGGCTCTTCGTCGTCTGCGAAGTTCTTCTGGTACTTCTCCCAGTTCGCTCCCGTGGCGCTAGGCATGGTGAGACTGGACTGTGGAACCGGATGACAAGGAAAGCTAGGAAAATAAAGAATTCAACACAGTCGTAACGGATTAGGGATTATGAAGAAAGAAGAGGTCGAAAGAGTCTGATGAGATTGATGTGTGAGGTGAAGCTTGATTGGGAAAGTGATGTGATCGAGCTCTTAAGCTGTGCTGTCACCGACGGGTTCCAGCTGTTGACGCTAGTGGCCGCCAAGCATCACCACCGCCAAAGCACCTTCGAAGAAATTCCCAGAGCCGCTTCCAGACACTGGATCTGCTCCCTCACCACGACCCGTGTCTCTGTTGAATTTCTAGTTTATTTTTGTGCCAATATCCGCGGACATATCCAGAATGGCGACCGCAGTTTCCCAGGGGATCCCTGGCACTACCTTCAAGGTGGGTGGTTTTTACGAAGCAAATACTGCTTGTGGGCCGTTTTCTAATACTCGCGCAGGATAAGGAGAAGCCTATGGCGGTCCGGACAGCCAACATTCTGGCTGCTAGAGGTATGGACCATTGCTTCGACTTCTGCATTACATGTAGCTGATGTGATTCTAGCCGTCGCCGATGCCATCAGAACGGTATGCAATTTGGAGACCCATGTATGTCGGAGGTGAGGGGCTAACGGCTTTACAGTCTCTGGGGCCCAGAGGAATGGATAAGATGGTATGGTCGTGTCCAATTTGCATGTTGATCAAAGCTAACTGGATTAGATTCAAACACCCAAGGGAAACACAATTATCGTACGAATACCGTCCCGAAGAATGCAACCGGCGCTAACCCCTCCATAGACCAACGATGGAAACACGATGCTGAGAGACATGAGCGTGATGCACCCTGCGGCCAGGATGCTTGTCGATCTGAGTGCTGCTCAGGATGTCGAAGCTGGTGATGGAACAACTTCCGTGGTCGTAATCGCTGGTAGCTTGCTCGGAGCCGCCGAGCGCCTGTTGGGCAAGGGTATTCATCCCACCATCATCTCCGAATCTTTCCAGCGAGCCGCTGCTGCTGCGGTGGAAATCCTCCAGAGCATGTCTCGCCCAATCAACCTGATGGACCGTGCTACTCTTTTGCAAGCCGCTTCTACATCGCTATCCTCCAAGATCGTATCGCAGCACTCTGGCCTTCTTGGCCCTATGGCCGTGGATTCGGTGCTCAAGGTCATCGACCCTAAAACAGCAGAGAACGTGGATCTGAGAAACATCCGGATTGTGAAGAAGGTTGGCGGTACAATTGAGGACAGTGAGATGGTTGACGGTCTCGTGTTGAACCAGCAAGTCATCAAGAGCAGCGGCGGCCCCACAAGAATCGAGAAGGCCCGGATAGGCTTGATTCAGTTCCAGCTTAGCCCTCCCAAGCCCGATGTACGTTGTATCTTCTGCAGAAGCACGATAAAGGTTGCTAACACATGGACGACTGTAGATGGAAAACCAGATCGTTGTCAACGACTACCGTCAGATGGACAAGATCCTCAAGGAAGAACGCCAATACCTCCTGAACATGGTCAAGAAGATCCAGAAGACCAAGTGCAACGTTCTTCTCATCCAAAAATCGATCCTCCGTGACGCCGTTAACGATCTCTCCCTTCATTTCCTTTCACGACTTAAGATCCTTGCAATCAAGGACATTGAGCGGGATGAGGTTGAGTTCCTGTGCAAGAGTCTTGGCTGCAAGCCCGTCGCCAATATTGACTCCTTCACTGAGGACAAGCTGGGTACTGCTGATCTTGTCGAGGAGGTTCAGGCGTCTGGTGCTCGGTACGTCAAGATCACGGGCATCAAGACACCCGCCACCGCTGCCAACCAGACCGTATCTATCGTCGCTCGCGGTGCCAACAACCTGATTCTGGACGAAGCCGAGCGGTCTCTGCACGATGCTCTCTGTGTCATTCGCTGCTTGGTCAAGAAACGCGCACTTATTGCCGGCGGTGGTGCACCTGAAATTGAGGTCGCCCACTCTCTGGCAAAGCGTGCCCGTGAGCTCGCTGGCACAGAGGCTATTTGCTGGAAGGCGTTTGCGGATGCTATGGAGGTTATTCCAACCACTTTGGCCGAGAACGCTGGTCTGAATTCGATCAAGGTTGTCACGGAGCTGCGACACCGCCACGCTCAAGGCCAGCACAATGCTGGTGTCAGCATCCGTAGCGGTGGTGTGCGGGACGACATCACGGAGGAGAACATTCTGCAGCCGCTCTTGGTGAGCACCAGCGCGATCGAACTTGCGGCTGAGACGGTTAAGATGATTATGAGAATTGATGATATCGCTCTGTCGAGATGATCGGAGGCAGGTAAATCACAAGGGATCAGATGTGGTGTATTATGATAAGTAATTTTACCCAAAAATCAATGATTCGAATATAGATGATCCAAATGCATATAACTCAACGCTGTTACAACTCACACTTGTATTATGCTCTCTAATCTTTCCAACTGTGCTCACAAGTCAAGCTATGTCCAGCATTTTTGAATACTGCCCGATTCTTCAGGCTGCAATCGTCAGGAACGCTGCGAATGTCGTCACTTTGACTCGTTGAAGCCAGACACGGCCACTCTACCTTGGTTCAACACAATCATGGCGCCTAAATATAGCTGACTCTCGCAGAGAACACTCTCTTCTCGTCATCTTTCTTCAACTTCTACAGTCATTCGTTACACTCACTACAAGAAACATCTTTCACTCGCATCATAACAAACTACAAACTTTCACAGCAACTCAACATTACGAAGGGCCAATCCATCACCGTTGTCATGAAAGGGCTGAAGGTCTTTCTGACCAAGAGGGGGACATTTCCTCACAGGTCCTGCCACAAAAGGCCAACGAAACAAGCTCAAAGGTCCTGCCACAAGAGGCCAGCGAAACAAACTCAAAGGCGCTGCCACAAGAGGTTAACGAAACGAGCTGCCACTCCCCCACCGACCATCGAAGATCTCGACCTAGGAGACCCTGAGCTCTTCCCATGCGACTGCACTCCACAGGGCGTAAGCTCCCTGAAGAGGGCCTACTTGCGTAGTCTACCGCTCAGCTCGCTCAAGACCAAGGAGTGCGGCCTGGACTACATCAGGCGCGCTCTCGACTCCCTGGAGCCCCTGAGCACCTGCAAGCGGTGCTCGGGGAAGGAATACGTCCGAGCGTTCCTCTATCTGCTCTGCCGGGCCATCCTGCGGAGATGCCGGGTGTTCTATCAGCATCTGGTCCGGACGTGCGAGGGCAAGGACCAGCAGCCCCTTTTGCTGGGTGATTACCAGCTCGCGACAGTCGAGGAACGGGCTGCGCTGCTGTGTATGTTGACTTATATCGAGATAAAGCGATTCCACGACTGTGTGGGTCGCATCACTGAGACGCTCAGAGAACAGCCCGTGTTCGATGAGGATGCGTGGACCGTCATAAAGGCTCAAGCTTATAAGCTGGCCATTGATACGGCTGAGCTTCGCTTCAAATCCGGCCACGGTTGAAGTTGCTCCTTTGGTGGAATAGGATGGATTGAATTTGGACCACTTTGTATCTTGTTTTTGCAAATACCCAGGAGGATATATTCCAGGAGTTCGGAGTTTATTTGGCTATTTTACACGTGTATGGAGCTGGAGTGGAGTCGATATGGGTTCATTCTGTTTCTGTTGCTCGATACAGACATTCATGTACTTTGCTAAGGACCATTCGTCTCCAACGTCGTATAGGTGACATCTGGTCAGGTCCTACATATATTCTTGATGCTTAGAAGCCGCCCAAGTAGAAATACTCAACTTGGTTAGACTTACATACATGAAAACGAATTGCTAATTACGCACACTTATTCCTGAAGTACCTAATACATACAATCATTCAGCGACAGATAGGGAAAAGCTTGACTTAGGTTTCAACGAGTACGTGAATAGATCGAAATACCCAAAGAGGAGGTCAATAAGGTGAATAAGAGCGGCTGCCAAGAGGCGCCAGATAGCATCGCCGCAATCAACAACAGCTTACCCCAGACTCCCACAGTCACCACTGTTTCTACTTTCATTCCTTGACGTTCTTTGTCTACTGACGAGGGATTGACCTGTCTTGACAATGACTTACCTGTTGTTTTGAAATATTCTTATAGACGGCTGCAAATTAGCCATCCTGACTGCTATCGTTACTTATCGTTGATCTGTGTCCCGTCACATGTAACTCGATCATTTCAAGGGAACCTCTGTCCTACGAACCACCGTGACAATGAGGCCATCGGAGGACCATGGAGAAATCTCTGAATTCCTACCCATGACCCGCCCTCGCTCCACATCCTCCGCATCGCAAACCTCCTCCGACTCGAGCCTATCCTCCGAATCCGTCTTCCTGGGAGAACAGAAACCCTTCCCCACTCCCAGCGGGACAATGGGATTCGCCGACGACGACCGATATCGCGACCTAGAGGACGGCGAGGCGGAACAAACGGAGCCGTTCCTCGCGTCGGCCAAAAAAGCAGCCACCGGAGGCGGTCGTGCACGGCGGATATTCTGGATCCTGGTCCTTCTTTGCCTCGGAGGCTGGCTGCTTGCCTTTGTGCTGTTTTTAACAGGGTGGAGAGCGAACTACCAGACTGCTTCGGACGCGTTACAGGCGCACGAACACTCCGCGTCGGGTAGCACGAGCACGAACTCCGGCAAGCCTGTCACGTTGCAGCAAGTGCTCTCGGGGGAATGGCTTCCTCGGTACCATGCGATCGGGTGGGTTGCGGGGCCGAATGATGAAGACGGTCTGTTAGTTGAGAAGGGTGGGGATGAGAAGGAGGGGTTTCTCCGGGTGGATGATATCCGGAGTCGAAAGGGCGATGCCACCGGTCAGGAGAGCAGGGTGCTGATGAGGAAGCGCATCGTGTTCGTGGGCGGGAAGGCGATTGTTCCCAGCGACGTCTGGCCGAGTCCGGACTTGAAGAAAGTGCTGTTGATATCCGAGCAGGAGAAGAACTGGAGGCACTCGTTCACCGGGAAGTACTGGGTGTTGGATGTGGATTCTCAGACGGCGCAACCGCTGGATCCCAGTGCTCCGGATGGTCGAGTGCAGCTGGCGGTTTGGTCTCCTGCTTCTGATGCGGTCGTCTTTGTTCGGAACAATAATTTGTATCTGCGGAAATTGTCGTCGGACAGCGTTGTGTCGATTACCAAGGACGGCGGGGAGAACCTTTTCTATGGTGTTCCCGACTGGGTGTATGAGGAGGAGGTGATATCGGGGAGAAGCGTCACATGGTGGTCGAACGACGCCAAATATATCGCTTTCTTCAGAACCAATGAGTCAAGCGTGCCTGAATTTCCGGTCCAGTACTACATCTCGCGGCCATCAGGGAAGAAGCCTCTCCCGGGGCTCGAGAATTACCCCGACGTGAGGGAAATCAAATATCCCAAGCCTGGTGTCCCAAACCCAGTTGTCGACCTGCAGTTCTACGATGTCGAGAAGAACGAGGTCTTCTCCGTCGAAGTAGCAGACGACTTTGCCGACGATGACCGCATCATCATCGAGGTTTTGTGGGCTTCCGAGGGCAAGGTCCTCGTGAGATCGACCAACCGCGAAAGTGACATTCTCAAGGTGTATCTTATCGACACCAAATCAAGAACAGGCAAACTGGTCAGATCCGAAGATATTGCCGGTCTGGACGGCGGTTGGGTCGAGCCTTCGCAATCCACGCGCTTCATCCCGGCGGACCCCGAGAATGGACGACCACACGACGGGTACATCGACACTGTGCCGTTCAACGGATACGACCACCTTGCATACTTCACGCCACTCGACAGCGCCAACGCGTTGATGCTCACATCCGGCGAGTGGGAAGTGGTGAACGCACCGGCTGCCATCGATCTGCAACGGGGCTTGGTGTACTTTGTCGCCACGAGGGAAGCACCCACTCAGCGCCATCTCTACCGTGTGCAGCTGGACGGGTCAAATCTTAAGCCTTTGACAGACACTTCCAAACCAGGCTACTATGACGTCTCCTTCTCACACGGCACAGGATACGCACTTCTCACATACAAGGGCCCCTCAGTTCCCTGGCAGGCGATCATCAACACCCAAGGCGACGAAATCACCTACGAAGACCGCATCGAAGAGAACTCACAGCTCACCAGCATGGTAGAGGCATACGCGCTCCCGACGGAAGTCTACCAAAACGTCACAGTCGACGGCTACACGCTGCAAGTCGTCGAGCGCCGGCCCCCACACTTCAACCCGGCCAAGAAATACCCCGTCCTGTTTTATCTGTATGGCGGGCCGGGCTCGCAAACCGTGGACCGCCAGTTCGCCATTGATTTCCAGTCCTACGTCGCCTCCAGTTTGGGTTATATCGTCGTGACCGTCGACGGCCGCGGAACAGGCTACATCGGCCGCAAAGCCAGGTGCATCGTCCGCGGCAATTTAGGTTTTTATGAGGCGCACGACCAAATAGCCACTGCAAAGATGTGGGCCGCAAAACCATACGTCGACGAAACCGGCATGGCGATCTGGGGCTGGAGTTTCGGCGGGTTCATGACACTCAAAACCCTCGAGCAAGACGCTGGCCAGACCTTTCAGTACGGAATGGCCGTTGCACCCGTCACAGACTGGCGGTTCTACGGTATTCCTTCACCATATTCCCCTTTTCCTTCACCAGACCACACACTAACGGACTCAGACTCAATCTACACAGAACGATACATGCACACGCCGCAGCATAATCCTAGTGGATATGACAACTCCACCATAACCGACATGGCCGCGCTCTCCGAGACCGTCCGCTTCCTCGTCATGCACGGCGCCTCCGACGACAACGTCCATCTCCAGAATACCCTCGTCCTAATCGACAAGCTGGACTTGTCGAACGTCGAAAACTACGATCTGCAGTTCTACCCGGACTCGGATCATAGCATCTACTTTCACAACGCGCATACCATGGTTTACGAGCGTATGTCTCTTCCTCCTGTATCTGTGCGAAATACTAATCGGACTAGGTCTGTCGAGCTGGCTCGTCAACGCCTTCAATGGTGAGTGGCATCGGATCGCGAATCCAGTGCCGGACGAGTCAATGTGGGAGCGTATGAGGCGGTCGCTGCCGTTGCCGCTGTTTGCGCATTAGCTTATCCTGTATCTTGTATCTTGTATCCTTAGGGTATCGTATATATAAATTCTACCATAGGGATAATTTATCCTCAAGCTTATCTTCCAGCCTGGTGAGAGCTATGAATAATCTTTAGCTTCTTTCCGACCTGTAAGCCCTATGCGTTGGCTGCTTCAGGATTGCGGCCCAGTGAAATAAAGACATCTTACTTACATCCTTTTATATGAAAGACACTGACCATCTTGAGTGTTATATAGTTGAGTAATCTTAACTCTATCTCTCAGGATATATAATAATTAATAAATTCCAGCTTGCACTAGTTCATCCTTTATCTAGAGTAACCTATGCCAGGGTCAGCACATTCCAGCCGGTGGTGACCATGATACTTTGCTGCTCGAATGCTGTACATTCATGCCCCCTAGAGAGGTACTCATGAAAATACAAGACACATGAGCTCTATTTGGAATTTAGATTGTTTATATTAGTTAATATCTATTTGCTCGCATTAGTGACCTAGGCTGAACTTGACCATTCTGCAGTATGGGTGGGGCACTAAGCATCTGTTAATTATCTAGAGTGTGTCCTAATAACAGTGGCAAGAGCCTCTTGGAAGGCTCTCTCATGCTTAGATCTTCTTGTAGGTCTCTTGATAGTTTGACTGATTTAGTGTGGTTATATGTGCACATAGCATTAGCATTATAAATATCCCAGTATTCTTGCTGTACACACTTCATCTTTGCACATGACCATCCAGGTTCTATCCTGATCAGATATTAACCCACGATATCCCTGCCCTTGAAGAAGAGTACATATTCTTAAAGGTGGCGTATGCTACTGCAGATCATCTACCAACTGGAAATAGGCATCAGTTGCCATCGAGGTACTGCATCTACCTCATATTTCCACTCATGTCCTTCCTGATAGGATGCAACAACCTTTGGTACAATAGGTGATAACCAATATGTGTATGTCACTGTCTGGTTAATCTCTTTTACCATCTGATTGAAACGAACAGACCAGAGAGTAGCATTTTGTACAGTGGAAGATGGCATCCCTTCCAGAAGTCCCCTTGTCGTCGACGGCATGTTCTATGCTTATCATCGTTTCGTGAGGGCGTCGATACGGCTGCATAGAGGTGAACAGTGAATAATCAGGAGTTGACTTTCATGGAAGACAGTTTATCTTCAAGCTTATCTCCCAGCCTGGCCGGAAATCTTTGTCTTTCTCACCGTCCTGTAAGCCGCATGCGTTCGGTTGGCTCCTTCCGGACTGGCACCCCTCGAATCAAAGACATTTCACTTACGTGCCTCTGATATGAGACCCCGCCTTTTGGAACGTCTATCAGCGAGCAGCAAGTCGGAGTATGACATTTCAAACGTATCATCGTGCTCAAATACGTATGACCATCGATGCCTGTCTCTCAGGGTACACAACAAGCGACGGTTCGGCTTGCGCCGGTTGATCCCAGAACTTTAATCGAATCACCAGACCCCATGCCAGGGTCAATGAATTCTCTCTAGCAGTCTTTGACACTACTGGTGGCACATTGGAATGTCGAGGACCCAATCTGTGTCCAGCCGCACAGCGAATGGTTGAAGAGCCCGCGACGCAGCTGCCTGCATCAACCAACCCGCAGAGCGAAGGAACATAGATCTTTGCATCCTTGGAGCTTCCAGTGAGGATCCAGACCATGTCGGCTCACATGGCCATTCCGGAATTACTGGTGCCAAGACCAGTTTCGCGACCTCGGAGCAAGTGAGGATTATTGTCAGTTTGACTCGCTGGTGTCTGAGAGATGGCTTGATCGAGCAAGTGACACTCGCGAAGCCACCTTCATTATCGTTGACCTCCCACCCCATTTCTTTAGCTCATATCGCTGCTGTGCGCTTTGTTCAGCGTTGATATCAACGCATTGCCGCATGTGGCTTTGGACTGAGTCCTGGCTTAGTGGTCGTGTTTCACGGAAGGCTTCAATCTTTCAAAGGGCAATCAAAATCGTCTTCTGCAGCTTGGGCATAATTACTCTCATCCTGGACGGTTCAAGTTCGGTCAACCTTGAGAATGGTTAACTTGTTGTGCGCGAGGTCATGGACGTATGACTAAGCGCTGATCACTTGATCGTTGATCGTTGATGTTGAGTTTGTTGACCCCTCCCCTTGACCTGTGAGCACATAGGTGACCAAGCTATACTCGAGGATCAATTCGAAGTCTTCTTCCTATCGACTTTCATCTAAGTGAAGCTTCTCAATAAGTTGCCATTTAACAGTCGTGTCCTGGTATACGAAAAAGTCGGAATTCATGGGAGCTACAAAGTGAACATGGAGTTTCAATTATTTCCACCAAGCAACAAAACGACGAATCTTCAAAACTCTCTCGTCAATGACACATTAATATCAGGCCGAAACAGTGGCAACAGGATGAGTATATTATGTGCGTGTACAATCAGGCCGCGCTCAACATTATGACCTCAAGATGCTTTTAATGATGCAAAACCAAACAAGCAACAAGATGAGCAGATTTCAAAGCCCCCAATGCTTCGAAAATGAGGACAACAGAGGAGATGTGATGATATAAAAGAAAGTCCACCAACGCCATACCAAAAACCAACATGCAGGACCATTAACATTATGTAGACAACCCACTGACTTCCAGGAAGTTGCACAAGCTCACACAAGCATCCTCGAGGGACTTTTCTGTCTTCCAGTTGAGCTCTTGCTCCGACCTTGTGGCAACGGCGACACAGGAGCCAACATCCCCTGCGCGGCGATCAGCCGCCCTACTGGGGATGTGCTTGGAGGAGACCTTCTCCATGGTCTCGACGACTTCTTTGACAGAGTGTCCGCGACCGGTTCCCAGGTTGAACGTGCGAAAGTTCTCGGCCAGTTTGCCTGCGTTGGCAGTATTGAGGGCCGCGATGTGACCACGAGCAAGGTCGGTGACGTGAATGAAGTCACGGACCGCTGTCCCATCCTCGGTGTCCCAGTCAGTTCCGAACATCTGCAACTCCTTGTACTCGCCTGTCATGACTTTGACGACAACTGGGAGCAGATTTGTGGGAGTCTGTCTGGGGTCTTCTCCGAGGAGGCCTGACTCGTCACATCCGATGGGGTTGAAGTACCGCAGAGCCACAATCGTCCACTCCGGGTCGGAGGCGGCGAGGTCAGCCAGGATGGCCTCGCAAATCCATTTGGTACGTCCGTAAGGATTGGTGATGCCTGTGCAGCCGGGCTGGACAGTCCGTTCCGTACCCTCGTGGTCCGTATAGACCTCCTCCTTGTGAGTGCAAAGCTCCTCCTTCAGGGGGAGACCGGAGGTTGCCAAGGTGCCGTACACGGTTGCCGACGAGGAGAAGATGAAGGTCTTGATGCCATAGTCACCCAGGGTGGTGGCAAAGTCGATGAGGCCGCTGACGTTGTTGGCATAGTACTTGAGTGGGTTTCTGATGCTCTCCTCCACTGCTTTGTAGGCAGCGAAGTGGATGACACCGGAAATCTTAGACTTGGTCGTACCCCATCTGGTCTGAGTCTGGTGCTGTTCTAAAAGGTCGCGGAGAGTAGCAGTGTCACGGTAGTCGTGCGCATGCAGGTGCAGCGACGGCATCTTGGTTCCCTGCTCCTCATGGTACTTGGACGCTAACAGTTTGATGCGGTCGAAGACGATCTGAAAGGAGTTGCTGAGGTTGTCGAGCACGATGACATTATAATTGGCCTTGAGAAGTTCCAATGTTGTGTGGCTTCCAATGAAGCCGAGGCCGCCGGTGACAAGGATGTACTGGTCGAGAGGAAAGTGGCGCAGAAGATCTTCAAGATGACCATCAAACAACACGGACGACTGCGTTGCGGGCGTGTCCACGCAGCCTGGGGAGTAAGGCTCCACCGGAGTGCTTGCGTCGGATTGCTGCTGGCTGTCCATTATGTGTATGCTTGGAGATTCTTGGAAAGAAAACGAGGGAGTTTGTCTGGATTCGCTTCAACGAAAGGATGAACCCGGACAGATCGAGAAACGAAGGAAGAGTTTTATACTTCAAGGGCAAAACAAGCACCACCTGGCAGCGGTCCGCTCTATTCAGCTGGGTCAGGCAAAGAGGGCACGATGCTTGCTTGACCTACACCGGACGCCGGAAGATAACTATAGAAGCGATTGGATGCAAATGAGAAAAGGGCCCCGAACTTGTCAGAACAGGGGTACGAAGAGCAGAAAAAAAAGAAAAATCACTATTAGGGAAACAAGAATGAAGGAATGACATTAGCCTCAGGAAAAGAAGGCCAAGGACGAAAACGAGCGATGGTGAGAAAAAGGAATAATAGAGCCTTGTCCAGTGTCCACGGAGAAAGGCCTAGATGTTTGAGCCTCCGAATGAATCGTCAATCGTCACATTTGCTGACTCTGGAACAATGTCAGAATCATCGATCGAGCCTTGAGCGCCTCCACAGCACTATTGCAGCAGGTAGGTAGGCAAAGATACTCCGTGGACAGGATGTTTGGAGCCAGAACTTGGACCACATGAGGTCAGGAAGAAAGACAACTTGTTCTGCGGACTTTAGCCTAACTATTAGACTAGTCCAAGACACAGAGGACAGAGGGTCTGGTCTGCTGCATGGCATGGTCGAGATCCGCCCCGCTCGCTCTATTTCGGGCGCGATTGTATCGATGCCCGGGCCATTTTCTATTATTATTAGTTTATGGTATGGATTACGATATTACGGCCTCTGATGCGACCAATCTCACTGCGAAACAGCCGAATCACAGTAACCACTGAACCACTGAACCACTGAACCACTGGAACGACTGGAACTCGGGAGAACCTCTTTGGGGTGATGCCCGGGACTGTCTAGGGCTGAACTACTTATTCCTTAGTCTTCCGGCGCCATGTGTAGCATACTTTGACGATGGTCTGAGAGAAATCCACTTGATGCGTTTCTTCTTGTCCTACTGTGACACTCGTGTGATTAGTGTGTTTTCTTTTTGACTCCTTTTTTTGAAAATAAAATTGAATAATGCTGGAAAAGCACGTGAGCAATAGGCGCTGTTTGCAAAGCCGGCGCTCTCGATTCGCTCTAGCCATCCTCGTTTTTATTGCTATTCTGGCTGTTGTGATACCCCCGGCGGTTGTGACCACCCTACACAAGAAGAACGATATGGGTCCTAAAGCGAAGGTCTTTGTGCCTCTGTATGTGTACCCTGCACCCGGAGCCTGGGCGCCGCTTGAAGATGTGTACGTTTCCCACGTTCCAACCCTGTCCAGTCCGTCTGCCACTGCCACCCCAACCAGAGGCCATTTGGATGTCATGATCTAGTAAGCTCTACTGCGAACCAGGCACAGCTGACGCCACACAAAGGATCTCCAAACACCCGGACGTCAACTTCACAGTTGTGATCAATCCCGGGAGTGGACCAGGACCCAACCCTCTGCCTGATGCCAACTACACTCGCGAGATCCCTAGGCTGGGCTCATACGAGAATGTGCGGCTTTTGGGCTATGTCGCTACGACCTATGCGGAGCGCAATATCTCGCTGGTGCGCAAGGACATCGAGACCTATGCGGCGTGGCCGGCCAACAGTTCCAACCCCGATCTAGCTGTTCGGGGCATCTTTTTCGACGAGACCCCTCAACAGTATGATGAGGGAGCCTTGGCATATCTGCAGGAGCTTACCGATGTTGTGAAAAATACGCCTGGTTTGGGGCCAGATCATTATGTATGTCCCCTCTTTTTCCGTTGGGTTATATTACAGTCGTATGATGTGTTGTATTTTTCGTTTCCTACCTATTACTTTGTTTACCTCGCTTACCACCTTCCTCTGGCGCCATCGTATTGATCGCCTGGGTTCGTGAAGTATTGCTTTTCCTACTCCAACAAACCTCCTGTCCAGTCACTCATTGTCTACTCTGCTAACCAGTGTGCTGCGCTTAGGTAGTTCACAATCCCGGGGCGATCCCGGATTCGCGCTACCTGTCGACAGCGGATTCGACAGTCGTGTTCGAAGCGACCTATGACACCTTTCAGGAACGCCAAGGGGCCAACCTGTTCACGGCGATCCCGGAAAGCAATCGCAGCCAGCTGTGTGCAGTGATCCACTCGGTGCCGGAGAGCGTCGAAGGGTCTGCGCTGCGCGGACTGGTCAAGCAGGTGCGCAAGGTTGCAGACGAAATTTTCATCACGCACTTGAGCAATGATTACTATGCTAGTTTTGGGGGGCAGTGGCCTGAGTTTGTGGATTTGATGGCGAAATAGACTAGGGATACTACCCTATGCAGCTCATGCATATTGGATATGATATTTGATGATGCATGGTTGTGGTTAGTTTTGGTATATATGAGCCTACTGTCTGTATTACAGATGAAAATTTGGATACTTACAAAAGTATAATACCAGGGCACAACATTATGGTTAATATGACACATTCCACAGCATGCATTTCGTGCCACAATAAACTCAAAACCAGTACCTTACTTTCTCATCCCCAGAACACGTGAACAGCACCGGATAATGAAGTCTGAGGCTGAGGCTGAGTCTGGTCGACCCAACCAAAATTCAAGAAAGTGTCAGATCCGAGCCATTGATTCAATTATTCCATGGTACCCGTAGTCCCACTTTTCCAATACAAAGTATGCAACTATGGAGTAAATAGATACATCCAGTAGATGTACCTCTACATGTAGTCTACATGTACCTTCCCTCTGTCCATTCACTTGTACCCCAAACTGCATCCGATGCAGGGGTATCTGCACATCCCCCCACTAGACTAAAACATACACAATCAGTGGCCGGGGAACAACTGGCGAGTCGCCGGCGGATAGGATAGATCATAGGCTCTTGGCAGTACCTTCATCGCTTGTGTATCCTCTTATGGAAGGTAGATGGAGCAGATTCGCTTGATTCTAAGACATACATACAGATGTGCTATGGTATGAGCCTATGGTGCGATGCGGTGGTAGAGTCATGGTGTCATTCATTGATCATGATCATTCCACTGCGTATTGTATTGCCAGTTGGCGTATATTTATAGAGAGTTTTTGTCTGTTTTGTTGGGTTGAAGTTAATACGAGGGTTTAGGTTGGAATGATAGATCAGATCCATATCCGAGTACGAGGATGAGCACGGATACCTCTTATGATGGTGATGATGTAGTTGTGACTCGTACAGTCGTCTATTATTATCAGCATCTTGACTTGAATTTCTGACGATGATGTACACGATTTGAAATAGATATGCAATAATTCAATCCAGTACATGAGTGTATCCGACCGACTGCTACCGCGCTCGTTTCAACAGTGAAACTGAGGCCCGCTATTTCGGTTCCATCGGCCCTGAATGCCTATTCTGTCATATATATTATTCCGTCTCGCCTACAGAGTAGTCGCAGATAGTCTGTTTGGACTCTGAAGGATCTAGTGTTTGAGTACTCCGTACGGACCACAGATATTCGAGACATCCCAAGTTTCCAGTTTCCACCGAGGAAAATCCGCAGAAATCTGGAATCCAATGGGTCCATCAGGAACAGACCCAGAACCACTGTTACAGTTCTGGGGCTGATGGACAAACTCTATCTCGTTCCGAGGACTTAGTTGATACTCGAGGATCCACGGATCGGTAAGACGGTAACTTTTCCCTTGCTTCAGCCGGCCTCTACTCTAAGCCTCTAGAGTCTACGACTCGACTCTAGCCGCTAACTCTAAGATACTACAGTCTACAGTGGTTTCAAACGGCAACCACCTACGGCCTACAGAGTACAGTCTACATGGATACATACTCAAAACTTAATTACCCTGATGATAAACTCTGTTTAACAAACTCTACTCACGATCGGGATTTGCGATCTCAGCCAGCCTCTACCGAGTACGGATACTCACTACAGGAATCTTGACCGCTGGTCTACGGGCTCGTGTTCGATTTAGAACGATTACTATTACGATTACGATTGCGCTTCGGTTGACGATTCATATGATCATAAACTCTACTTCGCAGAGTTTGCAGGACCGCAAGCAGCTCCGTTGCTGGGTCCCCGCTGGTTCATGCGTGAACGGCAACTACTCTAGGTCTCTACCTTGCGTGATTAGGAGAGTGCTAAACTGAAGTGTGTAGTCGAGCTGTTTTGTGAGGCCTATGCTGATAGCTGAGCTTGGAATTTTTGTGTCCCGTGTGCGGAGAGTACTATGTCAAGATGATACGTCGCAGGATGTTTGAAACTGAGACGTCTTGATGCAGATATAATTAGATACTCAGCTAGGGATAGAAACGTCAAACAGTCATGTAGAAGATGAAACCAACTCCCGCCATGCTATGTATCATGCCCAACCTAATGCCATGCCACTGGCCGTGCCCACTAACAAGTTTCAATCCAATTGTCCAGATTCATATTCTTAATGACAGTGGAAAAGTTGGCCGACTCCGCAAAGTCACAGGCCTTGTTCTTCTGCTGCGCCGTGACAGCAAGATAATTGTTGGTCTTGTCCCCCTTGGGATACTCGATGTGAAACACTGGCTTGCCGTTCTGCGGAAACACAGCGTACGTGTCGCACTCGTTGTACTGCGCACACTGCTCGTTGACACTCCACTGCATATTCTTAATGACGGACGGGATGATATCGCCCGCGTTCTTCAGCCCGACCGACATATTCCGCGCATGCGCCGCGTTCGCGAGAAAATTCACAAACCGGATCGAGTCCTCCTGCGTCAGGTCCAGCCCGTTGTCGTTGTCGTACCCGTCCACATTGTCCGGGTCCACCCCGTCGCACCCCTTGTCCCGTGCCATGTCCAGCCGGTCCAGCATGATCTGCCGCACGTTCGCCGAGCTGATGTTCAGCCATTTTTCGCCTGGCCAGTCTGCCAGGTCGTTGCCCAGATCCGAGTCTTTGAACTTGTCCTTGTCCGGTCGCCAGTTCTCGTAGCTGCCTGCGGAGAAGTAGCAGATCACCTTGCGGCCGGCCTGCTGCAGCGCTGCGATGGTGGTTTGGTTGTTGGTGAACAGGTCGATGTCGTATACCTCTGCGTTTACGGAGGTGTCGTTCAGAGCGTAGAGCAGCTCGATCTGCCATGTTGTTCCCACCGCTGGCTGCCATTTCGCTGTTGTGAAGTTGCCCTCTGGGGGTGTGGTCGTGCCTGAGCCTTCATTTCCTTCATTGCCGCCGCCGCCGCCCAGGCCGATGCCTAATCCGACGCCGAGACCGACTGCCAGGGCGATCACAATGAGGAGAATGAGCGAGAGGACGAAGATTTTCTTCTTGGTTGTCCATGATTTCCAGCCGCCGGCCGACTGGCCTTTTTCAAGGGGCATGTTGTCAGTTGTCACAATGGTAGTAGGTAAAGTGGCAGAGTTTGAGGAGATAAGATAGTGAGTGCGAGTTAGCGGTCAATATATTGGTTGTTGGTGCCTGGCGGATCCTCGATCAAGGATTAAGTTACACAGCATCAAGAGAAGACCATGTAGCGCTGAACAAGGCGTCTACAGACTCTTGTCGTACTCGTGATGAACACTGCCGGACGGCGATCTGGCGATCGCAAAGAATCGACAGCTAGGCTGGACCCTGTGGTGATCTGCCCAAGACAAAGAGAAAGAATGCGGGAGCCTACTCAGCCTACAGAGACAAAGACTAGACCAGATCAGGCGATGGCTGACAGAGTCTATTATTTGAGGCTGAGCTATTTACTTGTGTAACCGAGTAACTGTACCCGAGTAGATCTGTCACATCGCATCATTTTCAACCACATCTTGCTTAGTTAATACTTGTCATTCAACCATGGTTACTACCAGTCTAACTTCCAATGCACTCGCACCCCAAAATCCACCACTACTGCTACTGCAGTAGCAGTGTAGTAAAGGTGCAAGTAAGCGCGAGAATCACAATTGCCAACTGGCCCGCCACAAGTAAACTAAGGTACAATTCGGAATCTGACTCTGCAGTCTGAGAAAGTCTCAAAGAAAGACTTTTCAGGCTATGGAACCTATCCAATCAAGCTTGACCAGATCATCACAAATATGGGGCGTTTAGCGCCGGACGCTAAGCTAGCGCGTAGGAGATCGTACCTGTCCATACCTTACCATGGATGGTAAGGTATCTAATCGCAATTGCAAATGACGGTATGAATAATACAGAAATACACAGACCAGTCAATACAGTGGACAGCACGGAGTACACAGGCGGACTGTCTGACTCGCACCATGGCTGAGGCACTCATGTCTCGGGGCTCGGGCTACAGAATCCACATACCCACTGCGCTGCCACGTTGTTGACACTGACATCTTGGCCCTTGGCTCGGAAGACAGAGATACTCCCGGACCATGGATCTATCTCATATTAATAGTAAATGGTGACATGATTTCACTCTGACCAGTCGTCATTATCCGTATGACTATGAGTATGACTATGAGTATGATGTATCCGATCTCCAGCAGTTCAAATTCAAACTAAACCAAAAAAGTAAACAAAACTCAATTGAATGAGCCAGACCGCACGTCCACTGGCGTACAAGGCTACAAGCACTCGTACGAATAGAATAACCAGTCACATCCTGCCAGCTCACCTGCCCTGGCAGCCGCATTGAGCTTACCTGTGCTTACTGTACAGGAGGATTGGGATCCTGCAGGGGACAGAGGTACGGGGGAGTGAGCTGTGCTGTGGGCCCGAAGAAGCAAACAATGTAAGACTTGCATGCTGCGCTGCGGTCAGTGTACATTCACCCATTACTTAGCTATTCCATGGCGCATGAAGTCGACAAGATGACAGCAGAGCATGAGTCAGACTCTACTGCACCGCAGTGCAGTTTGCAGATAACTACTGCTAACTACTGCAACGGAGAAGACCGACATTGCCTCTGCTGCGCCCTCATCCATAGGATTTGTCGTGAGTCGTGACGTATTCTATTACATAGACTAGCTTTAAGTCTGGACTATGTTTTCAGTTGTATCTAGACTGTGGATACGGATAAGCGACAAGTCAGATCAAAACCGGACATTTCAGGCGAGCACGGAGCAGAGTCCAAGCCTTACTCAGTAAGGGGCTTCAATTCAATTCAATTCACCGGCCGAGACGTGTCGAAACTAAGTACAAAGGTCCAGCCACGGTACTGATACTGGATCCACTTAACCGTTGAGAACCGATAGATTTCAAGTGGATGGAATCGACTATTGGATACAGAGTTTAACTTGACGTTGCCATGCCACGGTGGACTAATGATTCGGTCACCGATATGTCTTGGTCAGCATTAGGAGAGTAATGACGAGTCAGTTAGCTGTCAGACTCTGTAAATCTGCCAAGATACATAGATTAATTACGATTCAGTTTTTAAGTCTCGGACTCGTGGTGAGGATGACTGTTGATGGATGTGGGCTGATTCGGTCCAGTCGGTGCATTTGTAGTGCTCTATCAGGTTCGGATAACCGAGATGATCCATTTAATGCCTCATGGGATCTCCGATGAAGACTCTGACGGTGGACGTTAGACAATGACTCGGATATTTGTCCTTGATTGGACCGATCTTACCTTGGCTCTTGGCGTGATGGCGTGCTAGGTGCTACAGACTGTTTGAAATTAGGGATCGCAGTTCTGATTAATGACTAGCTATGCACTATCATTACGGCATGTAATAAGTATCAGATAAGCTGATATGTGAGGTGATAGGTGGGTGAAGTGATTACAACAGAGCAATAGGGGTGGAAAGGGTAAAGGTGACAGGAGATCCCGACAGCTGCACCCACACGGTCAGTGGGTCGCTTCCCAACTTCTCAGTAGTATAGCCCTGGGTGCTGGTGGGAGCCACGGGGAAGGTCACCGGAATGGGACGGCTGCAGGTGTTGCCGTTGGCCGTCAGGGTCACGGCGGTGATCTTCTTGTTGGAAACGGCATAGGACATAGCGTAGCCACACTGGTCCCGCTGGTAACGCGCAAGGAAAGCGTCGGACATCTAAGTCATTGTTAGTTATGTAAGGAAGTCAGGAGATAGGGAAAGGGATATACCTCAGCATGAGTGAGGGTGACCAAAGGCCACTCGACCAGACGGACGAATTCCTGAACCACAGTCTCAACCCACGCCTGGAAGATGGAGTACTTGCCCGACACGCCGTTGATGGTGATGGGGTCCACGCCGACATTGCGCAGATTGGCCTGGTGGAACATATAACCATCATGCCACAAGCCAAACAAATGGCGCATGGTGTCGGCCTTCTCCACGGCCAACAGGTCGGCAAAGGTCCCGCTGCCGGCCGACGTGTCGATCCACTCCTGCACCGTGCAGTCCGGAGTGTCGCAGTTATAGTAAATGCGGGTGGCCCAGCGTCCGTTGACCTGCATGCCGGCGAAACCGTCCGACTCGACGGTGGTGAAGTAGGGCCACATCTGGTTCTGTTGGTTCATCAACACCGGGCGGGTGTTGTCACCAACACAGTTGCGGATGCCGTTGTCCCACCACGCCTGCAGGGCATCGCCGTTGTGCAGACCGGTGATGGCAGGGGGAATGATGCCGTTCCCGGTGAAGTACTTGGCCTGGTCCAGGCCGTTCTGCTTCAGCCAGGCCTGGTTGAAGGAAATCTCCTTGAAGATGTCGGAGTAGGTTGAGTTGTTTTGCTCCTCGTGGGTGAACGTGTGCGAGATGTGGCCGTAAAGGTCGCGGTTGGACGGGTTGGCCCACCAGTTCAAAAGGGCATCCAGCTGGGTGCAGGCGGTCGTCCAGTCGTAGACGGTTGGCTTGGCGGGCCAGAGGTTGGTACCGGTTCCCAGGGGCTTCTTGAATTCCAGGGGAGTGTCAGGGGGTGAGTCGTACTCAATACCGCCTCCGTTGCAAGCGGTCGAACCCGCATTCGTGTTGGAAGCCTGCTCAATGTTGCCGTTACCGTTGTGGCCGACCTCGACAAAGTAGGAGCTGCCGGGGTTCATCTTGGCGTTGATAGTGGGCACCCAGGCGGAAATGCCTTGCATGTCAGCGACCGTGATACGGAAGGTAGTTCCGTTGGGTTTGTAGATGTCACTCTCGAGGAACATGTCGTCAATCTGGGTGTTCAGGTTGACCCGACGGTGGCCAGCATACAGCCCGCGAGTGATCCAGGTGATCCATGCGTGCTGCAGGTAGTTGGAGGTGGCACTCCAGTCCGTGGCAAAGCCAATGAAGAACGCCATCTGCTCGCGTCCGTCAAAGTTGTTGATGACCGCAGCAGTGGTGTCGGTCGACGTGACCGAGTTCGCAGCGAACTTGGCAATCTGCTTGGTGGAGGTCGTGTTGCTGATAGTGGCTGGGTAGTGCCAGAGACCCTCGGTACTGACCGTGGCCCCGGTCCTCAATCCCGCGGTAGGAAAGTCACTGGTGTCAGTGAACGAGATCAACTGCTCCACGCCGGTGTCGCAGCAACCGCCGTTCACAGCACTGGCGCCGAAGTTGGGGCCGGGGTAGACGTCCCACTGCACCATCCGCACGCCATACTCGAGCTGGTAGGCGTACAGCTGGTTCCATTGGTCGGTGGTTAAGGCACTCTGGTAGCCGGTAGTGCCACCGTAGTCATAGCTTACCTCGGCAGCAACGACGATACCGCCGTAGTTGCCGACGTTGCTGGAGTTGAGAGCCGGCAGGGGCACACCCGCCTGGGGGACCAGCAACGTGGTGAACGGGATGCCGTACGCATTGAGACCAGAGGTAGCCGAACTGGCCGACGAAGAGTCCTTGGCGATGACAAGGATGTTCGACAAGACCGAGCCCTGGCTGATGGGAGTGGCCGAGGGAGTGACCGAGGGGATCACGCTCGAACTGAGGCTGAGAGACATGCTGGGGGTTGAGGCCACAGAAGAAACGAGAGTAGTACCGGTTGGAGTCACCGGGGTAGAAGGCCCAACAGTAGGTGCTGGACTACCTGCACTACTGGATGGAACAGTGGTCTGCGATGGAGGCACAGATGTAACGACTGTGGGATTCGCAGGCCAGACACCTGGGGGAGTATTACAGATTATAAAGCCAAAGTAGCAACCGGCTTGAGTCACCCAAGATAAGACCATTGTGAAGTGACCGGCCTAATGTGAATGAGGAGGGTGCGAGGATGACGAGGCTGCCAAAAAAAAAATCACCACAGAAAGAGGCAAACCAGAGTCAAGCTGATACAACCGATCAATCAGAAGATGAACGAGAGGCAGGGTGGAGATGACCCTCTGGAGAAGTGGACTGAAAGGATCCTCAACTGGAGGATGAAGAGGGAGTGAGACAGAGAGAGGTCGAGTCAAGACGTGTCACGTCTGATGATCAAATGGATTTATGTAGGAACCATGCATGCGGCAGACACAAGCACCAGCACACCGCAGAAGGCTGAAAAAATCTCCTTTTTTCCTGGCAGGGCCATAGCTCCCCGTGCTCCACAAGTCCACAGCCATGACTCCATGAGCCCATGAAGCCGAAGGATGGAATTAGGAGAACCATGATTGCATCCCCGGTCAACCATCGTATCCACAAAAGGTCAAGAGAACCGAGGAAGAGAACTGGGAAGGCTTCTTTTTGCAATTGTCCTATCCTGAGTGACTATGTTGTGGTGCTAATGCGACTGCCATTGATCCATCACATCTCTTGTACGGCTGTGGAAAGCATCTGTCCTGCGATGGCTGGGCCAGGCTGGCTGAGATCCCAGGTGCAACAAAGCGAGGAAGGATCTTTTCGTCTAGCGTCCAAGCCAGTCTGACAAGTGGCAAGTAGCATAGCATCAGAATTGAAGAAGTTTTAGACTAGCCTTTAGCGAAGAAGCAGCCCAAATCCCCCGCTGGGGTCCAGATGAGCCGCTGGCCGGGGAAATTGTTAGGCGTCCTTCGACTCCAAGAAACTCAGAGACTAGCGGGAACCGTACGATTCAGTTTGCAGGAGAAGGATTATTAATAGCATTGCCAAGAGGAAAGAGGGGCTCCTAAACGAAGAGTCCAGGAATCAAGTCGTCGTGATGACTGATGAGACTCGGATGTAGGTACATGTACATGTACAGGTACATTGTGCTACAGCGGTCTAACATCCGGTGTTACATACATGCGGTATTACAACGCGTATTGTGTATTGTAGAAATCTCATTCCAAAATACCGATTATTACAAAACCAACTATACCACATCAAGTAGTAAACCCCACTTGGGCCAATTAGCGTCTTGTCTTTGTTTCGCACTTTTTTTCTCTGCATGTCATGGATATTCGGAATCCACTTTGGACACTCTTTGGATAAACCCCGACGAGTCGACGACACGGATAAAAAGCAAAGCCAAGGATTGATCCAATGGGGCCCTCGCTATCAGAAACCCCGATGGTTTCCATGGCCCTTTCTTCAAACCATGGCCGAGCATCATGGACACTGAGTCACAGCCTCACAGGTACTAAGAAGACTGGTTCACCTGGAACACTCGTCGCTTCGTTGCCTTAGAATGACCAACAGAAGATGAGATGCATATGCATGATCCTGCTGTACATCCACTGTGCCAAGATCGGTACAAATCGACCCAGGAAGGAGGAGATGATCAGATGCACTTCTCGTTTGTGCTCAACCGAACTGCTCCGTAGTCATGGATGGCTGCCACGCTATTGACACATTCCTCAGGTTGAGCTTCTCCTCTTTCTCAGATCCTACTGATCCTACAGGATTGAAGAAGAGCATGCCAGCTGTTTAGTTGTCTCATCATGTCAGGCTAGAGACCAGACACTTCTTAGCGCCATCCTAGCGCAGAACAGGCCAAGAGCCTATTTTTGTCTTCATCGTTGGTGTCTTGCAAGTCTTGGGCTTTGGGCTCTTGACCACTCATGGATTGACGGCTGTCACATTATTAGTTTCGTCTAGAAATTTCATTGACTTTGCAGGAAAAAAAAAAAACAAAGTACATTACTCGTTGGAAACTAGACTCCTACCTTATGATCCAGATCACCCCTCTCCACGCCACTCATCGGAGCTACCAGTTTACCACTGTTGGGCAACACCGCTCTCTCGCTTGTTCAAGGCAAAGTCATAGAGGCTGAAGATGCAGGATTGATTCATCGCACGCTTGCAAACTCTGTGAGCTGGTGTTGTCGATCCGTCCTATCGTTTCTTTTACCTCTCACTCGTTGAGTCGTTCCTATACCCCATACTCTGAACACTCGTTTATGCACCAATGCTCCCCATCGACTTCGCTGAATCCGAGTTGATCACGGTCATGATCTTCTAAAAAGATTGCATTTCTGAGTGTTCACGTTGTCGGGCCCACTGATTCCTCCTGTCTCTCGCTTTTCTACCATTCCTCGTTCTCGTTCCTCATTCTCATGTCTGCTCATACTCCTAACTCTAATCTGTAATTGTATCACCATGCCTGTGTACTGGACGGAGTGGAACCCCTGGGATGATCCTGAGAAGCCTCGTCCCGTGGGATGGCATTATATGACCGAATACTGGTGGCAGTTTGTATGTATCCTTCTCTTAGATGTCATGGTCATGGTCGTGCTAACCTAGTGATCAGGTCCTCATCGGCTTGATACTTGGTAGCGTAGTAATTGGATGTTCGTATCTCCTCTACGCGGGTCTGTCGAGAGCCCTCAAATGGTACAAGGTTGGTATTCTTCTCATCGTTCCTATGCCCTTTATTGACAATCATACAGTCGCGAGCACAATCAGCAGTTGTGCCCAAAGATGTCTCTGATAGGCTGGACAAACTATCAAGGCTACAACTGTCCTTGCCCAACGTCCAGTTGGCGAAGAAGCCGTTATCCTTTGGTGTCTACTTGGGCTCTTTCGATTCGTCTCCAACCAAGGACCAGTGGAGACTCTTGAGTCAATGGGATCTGTTGATCGTTGATCCCTCGCAGTCCGGTGTTGTCGAGGCCATCTCGCAGGTCGAGAGGAAGCAGTTTTTGGGACGAGTAGACCTAGGTCCCGAGTCACTGTCAACCCTGGCGGCCATCGACAGAACTGAGAGCGCATTGAACAGGTTCAATGGCGCCGCTTTCAGTGGCGTTTTACTCGCCAACTGGGAAAGCAGCTTCACCTCATCCGCCATCAGGGGACTGGCGGAGGCTCTCCATGCCGTTGGCCTGCCCGTGTATCTGGAGACCGCCCCTCCAGACTTCCTCAAAGACCACAAGACTCTGCAAACCGACGCGATTGCCGGTCTCGTCATCCGCAATGCCTCCATCATGCCTGAAGGCGAGAAGCGCGACTACTTTCAGATGATCAAGATGCAGCCGACCATCAAAGCGTTTGTTTCGGAAGCCTGCATGCGCGATTTTGTGGTCATGGCCTGGGAAACTGTCGACGACAACGCTCACTTGTCCAATGCGGTCATCCAGCGCTCTCTGCAGTGGTGCAACTTCTACAGCGCTATCACTTGGATCGGCCGGCAAGCTGCCTTGCAGGATGCCTCTCTCAACGTGAAGATTCCCGAACCCTTGTCTGCCTTTAGTTGGTTGAAGGAAGCCGAGATCATGAAAGCTCACGACATCTGGCGCGCCAATCTGAACATCCAACAGGATGCGGTTGACAGTGACGCATGGAACACTCTTCTGCCATACTTTCCCAGGCTGGAGGACCTACTCACTTCGTCCGAAAGCAAGACACAGCTCATGGACAACTCGGCGATCTCGGTTCGTGATCCACCAGAATGGGTGGCACAAGTCAGGTCGCAGGGCAGCCCGCTGTCCATCTCAATGGCAGGCCTCGAATACAAAGAGTTCGGCTGCTTCCCCTTGGGATCTGAAGCCACCACCGTTGCTTTTGCGGAGATCCTCAAGTCCCAACAGCGGCTCAAATCCCTTGGATTGCTTCACCCGGTTCCTTCTGACAAAGTTCAAAAACTTGGCGCCCTCCTGCGAAAATTCCACGACAAGTTCGCAGTGTCTCATTGGTCCGACTCGCCCAATCTGTCAGCTACGATCAAAGAACTCGCCAATTTTGCGTCCCATGACTCCTTGCGCATCAACCTGGGCCTCGATTCTGGTCTACGCAAGAGCGCTGATGTCCGCTTCTGGGCTGTCTACCAAATCGACTCAGACGGATTTGAAGTGTTTGCCTCAAAAAACGCTCAAGGGCTAGCAGGAACCGTGCTGCACACATTCTTGTCCGCGAGGGGATTTCCCCGTCATGTTTGCTTTGAAGCGGAAACCGCTTTGGCTGAATGGTCCAAGGATGTGAACGAAGACATCGGACTGCCCCGCCGTCTCATCCAAGATGTGGATGCCTTGAGTCCCGAGGAGCGATTGCTCGTGCTGCAACACCTTTCGCTGACGGATGCGAAGAGCGAACTCTCGGAAACCATCTGCAGGTACATCCGCAGGCAACTGATCGATGCACCGTCCCTTTCGCAGCTCAAGGAGCTCAACACCGTCTCGTATCTCGACGGATCCCTTGCACCAGAGGCCTTGATCAAGACCCGCGTTGCCTGGTACCGCGATCAGGGCTGCCGTCATCCGTCAACGTCGGCATGCCTTGCCTTGTTTCTGGAGACGGATGTTGTTTTCGCTCGCATCCTCCGGGAACGCCGAGAGAGTGATCTGGCTCAAATCACAAACGCCCTGTGTCGGCTTGTCCAAAAGGACCAGATCGACGTGTATGCCGATATCATGACGCTCTCCCTCTTCTGCGCAGCGAGAAAAGGTGCATTCGACGAGATCTACATGGAAGTCACCGATCGCAACCCCCTGTTCAACGACCAGTCCGATCAAGCTGCCGCGTTCGCCGAGTCGTTTGCTCTTGGATCGCGCTGCGAAGCATACTTTGACATCTCGCCCAGCGCGTTCGGAAAGTTGCTCTCTGGCCGATTCAGAAGATACTACAAGGACCGAGAACTGCCGGACTGGATCAATGGTGCTCCGCAGATGGCTACCTCTTATGCTGGTGCGCAGATCGATGTCAACCCGGACGACAAGGTCAAACCGATGCGTGGGTACCAGCGCTTCACCTTCCTCAGTGTCTTTGCTGTTCCGGCCCTGATCGACATTCTCCTGCTCACCCTTTACGGCCGCGGCTTGTACGTCTCCAGCAAGATGCCAGACGAGATCATGTACAGTGCCTCAGTCGCTCTGATGATCTCTCTGTTATTGTCGGGTGCGGTGGGTACCTGGATCGCTTGCGGTGGATCCTACTACCTTATCTCAATGGCTTTTGCGGCCACGAACATGTTTGTCTTTATCAGACTCATCGCCGGATTCGCCTTCACCGTCGCGACCGGACTGATCGGATTCATCGTCATATCCGCCGTCAAAGGCCCAGGGCCAGGAATCGTCTTCTACCTCTACCTCATCGCCCTGACTCTCTACTTCACTGTATTTGCCTGTCTCGCCTGTTTCAGCTACCCCGGATCCAAGTTCCTTTCCGGCCGCAAAGCGATCTTCGCCTGCATCCCGGTCCTTTTCATCTCCCCGATCATCACGAGATGGACCCATCACGATGTGGTCATCTACCTTATCGTGCTCTACTTCTTCATCGGGCTGCTGCTGCTCAGTTTGCGGTCTGTTGCCTCTAAATGGGTCACCTGGTACCAAAACATCCGGCGGACAGACGACACTGAGATTCGCAAATGGTATGTTTCTACGTATGGCAACAACGACGAAAAGTGCTTTGGAGGCCTGAGCGACCCGGCAGTGCTGAAACTTTCGAGAGAAGCTCTGTTTCGCGATGTGATGGCTCAGGTCTCCCGCGGAATCTTCTCCAGATCTACCAAGGATCAACTGGTCCTGGAACTTGCCCGAGACTGGGAAGCCACCAACTTCCTTCTGAACTGGTACTGCCGGTATGCCGACGTGCCCAAGCCTATCCCCTTCAGCTCTGGCTGGAACATCCAGACCAAGGTCGGGCTTGACGTGCTCCGCAATTCGCAAAAAGGCCAGCGCTTGCACAACGCGTTCATGCATTGGCGCCAGTCAAGCCGGGAGATCGGCTGCGGAGTTCTCTACTTTGCCTTGGCTCTTCTCGATAAATGGGTCGACCTGCTTACTGGTGGCCCTCTCACTGGTCTTCTGTCAGGTACTGTTGACACCCGCTACGCAGTTGGTTTTGGTCTGGCTTATTACCTGATCGGCGCCGTCCTCATTGACACCAAGGCGCAAGAGCTCCATGATCTCATCGGGACTCAGACCATTGAGGCTGTGGGCACGTCGAAGGATATTCGCCCTTCGCAGAAGCGCGCCGTGAGGTTCAAGAGAAAAGTGTATTGGAAGACGTTCTTCAAGTATCTCATGTGGCAGGTATGGAGTCTTGCCTTGTCAACTGCCTTGCTCTGGACGTTCCGGTCGTCACTCAAGGCCATGATCATGTTCTGCGCCTATGTGCTTGCGTACACCGGCCTGCTGTGGTATCAGTACACGAAGATCTTCTCCGGCCCTCAGGCCCTCAAACCATTGCTTGTCGGTGTCCTCGTCGGTCTACCCGTTGGTATCGCCCTCAAGGCCTGTGTGCCGGGTGAGTTCGAGTTCGAAAAGTTCCCGTTCGGACAAGTGATTGGACTGGGAACCGCGACCTGGACTACTGCGATCCTCACTCTGCTCACTGCGAAAATGGGTATGCCTAAGAAGGTGGACTCGCCAGTCGACCTGGGTAAGACGTTCCACGCCTACACTACCCCGTGGGCGGACCCCGATTGGTCGCAGCAGGAACTGCAAACCTTCTTCGAGAGAATCTCTCTTGTACCTTCGGACGCGCGACTTAAGCTTGAGCCTAGTCTTCATCCTGGAATCGAAGTGAAGTCTTTGCTGCTTTCGCGCAGGGAAGAACCGAGAATCGAAGAGGCTTTCCCAAAGGCCCAGGAACTCGTCAATCTAGCTCTCGAATCTTGGGGCAAAGGGGAGATCGTCATTGAGCTCGTTCCCTTGGGCTCCCTTGGTCCCGGCATCCGCGCTTTGAGCTGCAGTACCACGGACCAGCTGAAATTGGTCATCGCTGTCGGACGCGGGCTGGATCAGCGCATCGATGTCAGCGGTAACTGCCAAATCATTGCTGAGACTCTTCTCCACGCAGTATCCGAGTCCATGCTGCGGATGCCTCACGAGTACGCGGTCCTTGCTGAATCGCTCGTCACGGCGGGAGTGACCGAGACCATGGCACGGCAGCTTCGCGAAGAATCCAACACGCCGGTTGTCGTGCGGTGGGCCAAGAAGGAGCTCCTCCGGCAGCTGTGTCTGGGTTTCGAATGTGACACGCATTGGGAGAAACTGCCCAAGACCATCCGGAAGGCGTTGCTGGATCGCTGTCTCGGCATGCCTTCTCAGCTGTCGGAGCGCGACAGGCAATGGCTTCAGGAACACCTCTGCCGCTTCGACACCAGTGATCTGGATGTCCACGTTGCCAGATGCAACCTTGGGGCCGCCACCGCCGTCAGCATTCTTGATTACGCCCACTACGGCACCGGTGAAGAGGCGCTGTGCAAGGATTCCGAGACGCCGCTGTTCATCCCCTACGTGCAAAACAAGCTGCCTGCGGCTCTAGCGTTCATCAAGGATCCGCTTCACAACTTCTGGTACTCGGTTGCATCCGCCACCAAATTCATCATCATGGCCTTGATTGCCGAACCGGAATTCCAGAGAGAATATGACCATGTGATGAAAACCCGGCACCCCATCATCCGGGTGCCGTGTGTTTTTGTCCTCAACATGGTCTGGTCGTACTCGAAGATGGTGCAGGATGTTGTGCTGTCGTTCTTCCTCTTTCATAATCGTGACAACGTCAAGCGTCTCTGGGATGAGACCAAGGGTATGACCATCAGCATCAAAAAGAGTAGATTCATGGTCCAGGGTCTCGATGGAACCTTTACTGCTTTCAAGCACGACGACGACGACGGAGGCTTCAAGGTTTACTACTACAGCGGCGAGCACAAAACCGAACCCGAGGGAACCAAGTCGCTCAAATACGTCAGCACGTACTCCAAGGAGATGCTTCTTCACATCCGACAAGAGTTCAAGGATGGAAAACCGATCAACGAGTTCCACTATGACTACCGCGCTCCGATGAAGAAGAATTTCAAGTTGACCCGCGCGTCCGAAAGCAGGGTCCCAATGGGCCGGCGATGCATCCGCGGCGACAGCCATCTGCAGAGCGTTCAGTATAACCGCAAGGGTCTCATCGAGGCGGGTTCCTACATGAAAGATGGCAATCTGATCCGGTTCAAGTATCACTACCGGAAGAATCCCCGGTTCGGCGATGAACTGCTTCGCGCGGAGTTTGTCCTCTCGCACATCACCTGCACTGTCTCCTGGTGTGCTCCTCCCGTCCGGAATCCGGAGAAGGTCGAGCGGTGGATCCCTCACTCCAAGGTCACCGAGGCGACCTTTGTCCAAGGCGCCGATGTCTACGAAGCTCGCTGGCTGTACGACCACAAGTTCCACCCCACCATCTTCACCACTCTCAACGGGCAGAAGATCCAGACGCCGCCCATGATCGAACATGACTTTCTCGGTGTCCTGGCCAAACCCAAGTACACCAGCTTTGTCCATGACAATCCCCTCTTCTACTGCGACAGTCTCAGCTCGAACGCCATCACCCGCTTTCTGGGCCTCTCGACCAAACGGTTCCCCGTCTCGACCTCGCGGGCCCGCTCTCTGGTCTGGAAGGCCTGGAAGGACCGTGTCGACTTTGATGGCATCATCGTCCGTTGGATGGATGAGCGACTGCTGCGCAGAGACAAGACGCTCGCTCCGTACTGGCGCTGCCGCGACCGGGGTGACCTTGCCTCAGCGAAGAAGTACCTGGATCTGCGCGCGGACACGGTCATGGCGAGTGCGGATCTGGATGACAACATTTCCAGCTGGACTCCCATGGCGATCAAAGTCAGCGATCTATTGAACTTTGGTCCCGGTGGGGATGCAGTCGTAAACACCCGGTCGAAGGATTTCGGGTCCGACACGGATAAGTCGCTGCACGTCATGGCAGCGGACACAGGCACTTGGCCAAACGAAGGAGGTGGTGTGTCTGCCTGTCGTCGTGATATGATCAACTCACTCCGGACAATCAAGTGGCACATGGTCTGTGAGTCGGCCAACGACTTTGGGATTCCCAAGCATCAGACGGAGCAGAACGTGCTCTCGTTGAAGATGATCCCTCTGTGGGGGTTGGACTTTTTGACGCCTACACACGGTCTCTTCAAAAACAAGCTCGACTCGGAGGTGGAGAACGTCACGTCGGCCAATGACATGGATATCAAGATGAACTTCATTCCGATCCTGACGGCATTGGTCAAGGGTGCTCGCGCCATCGAGCTGTCCAAGGCCGAGATTCATCAGGCCACCCGGGCACTCGTCAACCTCAACACGTACTTCCAGGACTCGAGGCACTGGACCCAGGTCTGGAATAGCGACATCGTCAAGGAGAGTTGGCGGGATCTCTGGCTCACTCAGGAGATGCCCAACACGATCCCTTCGGCGCAGTGGTTCCACACTGAACTTCCCACCCTGGGGACCCTCGACGTTGCGCTGGAACTCTGGTACCGCTACCTGTTCATCTTTTCGATTCCGATCCCCGAAAAGATCCCAAGCGTGTTCCAGGCTTCGCATCACAGTGTCAGTGCGTCGTACGGGGTCGTCTGCAAGATCAAGCGAGGCTGTACCCTTCAGATCTGGGACCACGCGATCAGCTGGCGCGAGACCAACCTCTGCCTTTCGTCTGCCCTGTGCAAGCTCTCGCCGTTTGTCCGAAATGCCCTCCTGGGATTGATGCGCATCACCTCCGTCATTACTCTCCATCATGCCGACATCATCTCGCCGTGTGCCGACTTCTTCAATCCCGGATGGGAGGTGGAGATTGGTACATGCCAGGGAACGATTGAGCACCGCAACATCTTCCGCCGCAAGGTCGATCCCGTTGTTAATGGTATTACGGACATGCAAAAATTTGCTCCCGTCAAGGAGATCAAGTCGGAGCGCCCGACCGTCACCATGTTGTCGCATGTCTGGTACGCCAAAGACATCAAGACCGCGCTGCTGGCCGCCGACATCATCATCAACCAGTGGAAATTCGATGATTATCATCTGGACATTTACGGCGCGATCGACAAGGCGCCGACGTACTCCACCGAGTGTCAGGAGATCATCGCGTCCAAGGGTCTCCGGGGCCGGGTCACACTGCGCGGTACGGCCGACCCGATGAAAGTGCTCGAAAACACCTGGCTCTTTTTGAACTCGTCTCTGTCCGAGGGTCTTCCCCTGGCCCTGGGCGAGGCCGCTCTGACCGGCGCGCCTGTTGTCTGTACCGACGTCGGCGCCTCCCTGCGCGTGCTCAGCGACCCCGACGACTTCTCCCGCTTCAGCGCCGTCGTGGCCCCGAACGACGCGCTCGCCCTGGCCCGCGCGCAAATCACCATGCTCGCCCTCCTCGGCGAATGGAGCCAATACGCCGAGGACACCGAGCCCGCACCCGTCCTAACCTCATCTCCCACCCCCGAGGACGTCGCCAAGATCACCCGCCGCATGTACGAGAAGAGCGAGCACCGGCGCAAGCTCGGCATGATGACGCGCAACATCGTGCAAAAGTCCTTCAGCGGCGACCGCTACCTGCGCGAACACGAGCAGATGCTCTGGATCGGCAAGGCCACAAAGACCATGGCCAGACGCCACGAAGCCGCCCTCGCCGAGCCTCTTGACATCGCCACCGCCCTGCAGCAGACCGAGCCCATCGAGGAAGAAGTCATCACCATCCCCCAGAGCGCCGTTCACTCCTGGCGCTCCTCCGCCGCCTCAGGCATGTCCACCCTCTACAGCACCGTCTCCGGCTACCCCATGCTCCCACTCGCCCGCCCCGCCTCCGTCCGCTCCTCCTTTAGCAACTTCTCCACCGCCACCGACTCCGACTCCTTTGTGCCTCTTCCTGGAAACGCATCCCTCCCTGTCTTTGCGCCCCGGCAGAGTATCTTTGACGCCGGAGGCGCAGTCACACCCACCGGACGGTTGTCGCCGTCCGGCCGCCTCTCCCCGGCCTTCAGTCGTCACCGCCACTCCCACGCGCGCTCCATCTCCACCCTCGGCCGCGAGCAGCTGCGCGGCCTCCAGCGCGAGGAGCCCCATCCGTACCGCAACTCGGATGTCAGTCTCCTCATGCGAGAGGAGTTTCTCCAGTCTAGTATCTTCAAGGCTTTGGACGGCGGCGGCGGCAACGGCAGCAACAAAGTCCTGCCTCCCCTTCCGCACTAATCTGCATATAATATCAGTCTTGACTGTTCATGTTCTGTATATACATACTACATGCCTATCATATCCTGACCTTGTCTGATATCATGTTATTGCATGCACTGCAAGCACCATAATGTATAAAGGCACATTCGCATTACCCATGAAAAGCTTGTTGCATTCATTGCATTTCATTTATAGTGTGCATAGCGTGATTTGAATATACATTTCTACTTCATTAACCCTGCACAAGACAAGCTTCAGAACCCATAAGCCAAAGCATGGAAAAGCCATACCCAAGACCAGCCAAGTCGCCTCCACAAATCAGAATATCCCAAAAACAAGCAATCCAGCACCTCCGCACATAAACCTACTGTACAAAAACCAACAAACCCAACCCAATCCCCACAACAACACCCCAAACCCCCACCTTCTTTCCTGCAGCAGCACCAGAGGCTCCCGCCGAGCATCCAAACTGATTAATCCCCCTCGAGCCCGACAGACAATCATGTAATTGCCCACGGGTACTCGCCGTCGCATTGCAATACGCCGCACATCCGTCCGGCCCGAAGAAGCCAATCGTACCGTTTACATTAATGCAGCATTGTTGCAACGTCGTGACGGGGTCTTGCGTGGCGTTCCATTGCTGGTAGATTGGGAGGCCGCAGGAGTTGGGGGAGGGGAGCTCGGGGAGGCCGGTGCTGTTGGAGCAGTGTGGGGGGCCGATTGATGCCATTTCTACTTTGTTTCGTTGCTGAGGATGCGGATTGGATTGGGTATATGTGTTTTGTATTCTGTTTGGATGTAAGTACTCAGGCGTGTGTATCTAGTGGGGAGAGAAGGGAAGAGAAGAGCCTACCGATGGTCTGTCAACGTGCAGGGAATATGGTCAGTGATTATGGAGGAGTCAAGTGGTTAATAAGTATTGTCTACAGCAGGAGGAAAGAACAAGGGAGATTCTGCAGAGGTCTGACATGAGTACTTAAGCAGAAGCAGTGGGTTAGATCGTTCATAATTCATCACTAGAGATGTAGACTAGACTAGTCTTCAGGCTGAGTTCAGGCTGTGTTCTGCCTTGCCCGTTTGAGCTAGCCATAGGATGGCTATGGTGAGCATCCGAGTACTATTCTCCTTTCAGTGCTATATATACAGAACTAGGATTATGGCCCCAGACTATCAACCTTATCTCCTGCTAAGCTCCATAAGGCTCTAAGCATGGCCTAACTAACCAATCATGCCAGGTGCATGGATACCACTCTGGGGCTGAGGGGTTCAAGAAAGTCTGAATTACTGCAGGTTAGCTACGTACTGGTGTAGTAGGACAGGGCCTCAGAGGCCCACGTCTCTTAATTAGACGGAATTTAATACTTTAGTGTCGATTCAGCAGACAGGCGCGTATCCGTAGTGCATACACCACCACACTAAATCAGTCAACATTGAGAGGCCTCTAAGAAGATCTAAGCATTAGAGCCTTTCAAGAGGCTCTTGCCACTGTCATCAGGACACGCCCCAGACAATGAACATATGCCTAATACCCTATATAAATGCGCACACTGCAATGGTCATGTGACTTGTGCTCATCTAGGTCACCAATGTGAGCAAAGAGGTGTCAACTGAGACAAATATCTGAACTTTCAAGAAATACACATGTGCCATATATTTTCAGAAGTCGCAGTCAATTATCAGTTGTACTTGATATGACATGAACAAGTCTTTTAGTATCACCGTCTGGGTTATATTCCCATATCACGTGACCCCACCTCCGGCTTGGCATCAAATTCATTCCGCAGTTTTCAATATCGGCTTCATATCAACATCACCGCAGTACAAGCATTCAATCCACGGCGTCTCACTACGTCTAAGTCCGTGACAAGGGATCTCCTGTACATCCCTCCACAGAATCCGCAACGACAGCAAGATGATCTGCCGCCGCTGCCGAACAAGCATCCTCTCCCGGCTCCAAACACAACCCGCAGTGTCATTTCCAGCATCATCATGCACACGCCAGCTCCCCATCCACCGCAGCCAATTGCGGCCCTACAGTGATACCAAACCCACCGTATCGGCCACACCCCCTCCGCCCGTTCCCCGCCAGCCCATCGGCGGCGACATCACCATCCCCTCGGCTATCGCCTCCGCTACACCGGGCGTGTCGCAGCCGCTGAGTACCCCCGAAGGCGTCCACGTGGACGTCAACCCGGAGAAACCGGTGGTCGCCGCGAAGACACACACGCCTAGCATTGCGCCCGCGGGCACGAAGCTGAACGGGCTGAATTATTTCAAGAACAAGCCTGATGTGTTTGCGTTGGAGGATTCGGAGTATCCCGAGTGGTTGTGGGGGTTGTTGGAGGATGGGGCGAAGGCGAAGAAGGAGGGTGGGGTGGATCCGAGTAGTACGTCTTTTCTTTGTTTGCCTTTTGCCTTGGGAATGGGTTGTGATGACGTGAGGTTTGCTAATGCCATGCTGCGCAGCTCTGAATAAGAAACAGCGCAAACGCTACGAGAAGAAAATGGCTGCGAGGGCGGCGACGCTTCCGCCTCAGATTCCCGTTCATCATCATGCTACCGATATCACGCCTGCGGAGTATAACCGTGAGGGAGCGGAAGATGTTTTTGCGTTGGCTGCTGAGAGTATTGAGAAGCGGACGGAGATTACAAAGAGCGCGAGAGATGCGAGGAGGAAGGCTATTAGAGAGGCGAACTTCCTGCGGGGGCTGTGATTTGCCAGGGCAAGTTATTTATGCCTTGGTGTTTGGAAGCTACCTGTGTACGATACGTTGCTGCTGATGTATAGATGGCTGGCAACGTCTAAGTGTATTTTTATCTCACTGTTTCCTTCCGTCATAGGCGCTGAATGGACATGTTTGCTGCAGCTTCGCACTAGAATCGCTTCTAACGTCAATGGGTATGAATATACAGTTCACTGCTACAGTATCAACTTGACAACGGCCAGTCCTTCTCCTCACCCTGGCCCTCGACCCAAGGCAAACAAGCCTCCCACAAGGCCTTCAACTCCCCTTCCCCAACATCCAGCAGCGCCCGCCAAAGCTCCTTATCGGCCCTCTCCGCCCACGCCAGGAACGAAACCACAATGAAATCCGCATACCCAGGCTTCTGCCCTTCAAAAAAGGGCCCCGTCTTCCCCAGCCTCCCGCGGAGCATCTGCGCCAGCACCGTCATCTCCTTCTTGATCTCCTCCGTAACCTCTTTGACTCGCTGCGGATCCTTGGGCCGCACCTCGGACAGCGGTTTGCCGAACCGCGCAGACCGCGTCTTGATGAAGTACTCCTTCCCCTTGGGGTCAAGAAACTTGGCGACGTTGGGGACGATGAGCGGGCGGGCTTTGCCGGCCGCGCCGCTTATGAGATTGCCGACTGCGATGGTGAGGGCGTAGCTTGCGTCGCCGGAGGGGAAGAGCGATGGGGTGGGATAGTGCGTGTCGAGGTGGCAGGCGATGGCGAAGGAGTCCATGAGGGTGCCGGTGGGGTTGGATTCGACGGTGGGCTTGTGGACGATTGCGGGGAGAGTGTAGGGGATCCCGTCTGGGCAGGCGGGGACGGACAGGGAGGACAGGAGAGGCGCGATGTCGGGGTAGGAGACCCAGCTCTGGGTGTAGGGGATGCGTTTGTAGTTGAGGACCATTCGGGTTTTGAGGGTGTTATGGGACCATGATTTTGAGGAGCCTGATAAACCACATTAGTAGAGGTCGACAAGAGGGTTTGGACTGTTCGTACCAGGTAGGGTCGACGTGATGTCGAAGAAATGGACTGGGGAGTCTTTTGTCATTGCGTTAACCCGGTTGATTCTCGAAGGAGTTGTTTGTGTGCTTGAGCTGTTTCTTAGTAGTTGCAGGACCCTTGAAGACTTCACTGTTTTGCTGATGGTGGAGCGGGGGACGGGGAGTGATTTATCAGCAGTCGGTGCGGAGAGTCTCCTAGGTCCCTGGTCGGTAGAATGGAACCCAAGGTAGTAGCAGTAGCAGTAGCTATTATTTGGTTACCACGCGGATGACAGGCCAGTATTCTCCAATGATACTCTACCAGGGGTGGAGTTGAGGCTTTTGATACTACCGATGTGTACTATTTCTCGCGACGCAGCGAAGATCGGCTTACGGCCCTGAGGCCTGACACTGACTAGCTCATGCCATTTAAAGGGCGTAGTGTACAGAGACATCAACTGTCAACAGTATCATTGACAGTGTATATTCTCTGTATAATCACTAGCCCGTCTCACAAGCTCATAAGTGAGAAGCAGAGAAACAGAAAGCTCTCTGCGCTCACCGCTGCTCCCCACTTCGACTGGATAGGATGGTCATATGACAGTCATTAGTGTGAGGGAGATTAGATCTAGCAGAGCATGATATGAATGACGAGCAGTTCAACATCTTATCGTCCCTTAGAAGACTCAATCAATTCAAGTAGTGGTACGTCTCGAGTGATCGTCGTCGCTCATCGGTCTCTGAAGTCTGAATATTACCCCGCGTTGTCGATAAACACCAACACCTTCTCGGTCGGTATGTGCAAATTGCAATCAACCATACACTTTGTCTCTTCTTAGGCTACTCCAAGTCTCGAAACGTGACCATCACCATAATGGATAGACACGGTCACGGTGGCTCAGCCCAGACAAGCCAAGTCCACGCTGAGTGGAGCAAACAGACAGCGTTGAAACGAGCCAACTCAGCGCCATCTTCCCGTCTTTCTTTTCGACATTGTGATTTGAACTTTGTTCCTTTGAGTTGATCTCTGCCTCCTTCACGAGCCATCCCCTGCGTCCTGACGCTGTAGCCGATTCGAATTGTCTGCGGCCTGTCTGTCAGCTGCTGTATCACATTCCAGTCAGTGCACATTGATCACCAGGCAATCATACCAGCAACGGAAGGTCAGCGGCGGGTCGAATTCGCACACCACAAGCTGCTCATCAAGTCCAATTATACACAAGGATGGAGACGATGAACGAGCTTACTGGTCGTGTTGGTAGCATCTCCCTCGAGGCACCAAAAGCCGCTCGGTCAATCCAAGTCCAGCCTGGCCCTTTGTCGTCCCACCTGGACAAGATCTATGCATCCTTGACTGCCGGGTCGCCCTCCGATTTTATCAAGGATGTACAACACGAAGAGATTGCCGGTAACCTTGAGGCCGCAAATCCCCTCGCGTCCTTGGCAGCATTCCGTGCGTATATGGCCAGCCCGGCGTCTGATGCATTGCGTCCGGCCAAACGGCAGGATCTGTCAGCACCGATAACAGATTACTACATCTCATCCAGTCACAACACCTATTTGACGGGGAATCAGCTGTACAGCGATGCTGCAGCGGCCGCATATACCAATGTATGTCTTCCTGGTCCATTGCCGGCCCTTGCTGGGCACAGATTCTGCATTGGTGATTACATGGCTTCCTTCATGCGGGCTGATGTAATGCACTGTCGAATACTTCCCCTCTTCACTTACATCTGCCTGAATAACGGCGTTGCACTTTCACTGACTTTACTAGGTACTTTTGAAAGGCTGTAGATGCGTTGAAATCGATGTTTGGGACGGAGATGCCGACACTGACAGCGAATCTGGTGACAACGCAAGCAGCAGCAGCAGCTCTGACGAAGGAGAAAAGACTGGTTCCCGTAAGAAGCAGGACGTATCAAAGACGGAGGGTAGCACACAGTCAACCAAGGCCTCGCGGCGCAAGGGCATCTCGTCCAAATTTGGAAGCCTACTGAAACGCAAATCATCGCCTCATGACGGGCCTTCTGATAAGCCCGCGTCGACTGCTACCGCTGATGCTGTAGCCACTGCAGCGGAAATCCTACGCCGTCCAGAGCCTCGGGTTCTCCACGGTCACACGCTGACCAAAGGAACCACGTTCCGCGATGTTTGCTATGCGATTCGCGACAGCGCCTTTGTGGCAAGTGATCTGCCAGTCATTGTCAGTTTGGAGGTGCACGCATGCATCGAGCAGCAGGCGACAATGGTGGAAATCATGGAGGAGGCGTGGAAAGGAATGCTGATTGAAGTCACCCCGGAACTCGAAGCGACTCAGGCCCC
>JAABUG020000003.1:226210-334144 GCA_011319215.2 Scortechinia acanthostroma
ACACTAGCGGGGTTCTTGGACAAGAGGCAATTGCTGACAAGAAAGAAAAGTAACCTTGATTATTTCGAAATTTTTAGTTATTGTGAATTGAGTGCCAGTCGCCAACATGAGGTCGAATCACTGGCCCCTATCCATTAGATATCCAATTACCATAGACCCGGCGCCCATTTCCGATGCCTTGGGTGAACAGTAGACTATCAGTGTTGGCGCGTGCTTGTCGAAACTCAATTCAGTTAGGATTTGAAGATCGAAATCATACTCCCGTGTGATAATTGGACCATCAGTGGGTACGGCCAAGTCATCGAGTTTTTAGCGTTCAAGTTGGGCTTACAGCTTACAGGGGACTACGTCAATACTCGATAGATACATCATGCATTCGCCAATTCGACATCAAGCCAGGCCCCAATATTCAAATTGAATTGATCGTCGGCCTGGACTTTTTAAAGGACTTCACAGTAGACACTTTAACATGCAAAAATTGAGAGTACTTCTGATGCTGTGGGCAGTTCATCTCCCCTCATCTTTCGTCACATAATTACTACAATAATATCAGTTTTTTGCAGTCGCAACAATATTTTCCTTGGGAGACAAATTTCAGACAATATGACCACATATCAGTAAACACTACGCGATAGTAACAGAATTAAGATCTGCCCCACATTTTCAACGGTCTTGATTACTTCCTCTTGGTGGAAAGGTAGAGTGGAGTGCAGCACCAACAATCAGGTGACTTGGGCTGAACCATATGCAGGAAGACATGGTACAACACAGGCAAGCAGATAGTACACATCATATTCATATCGCGATTGCATGCAGCTAGGAAAGCTGGGGAAAGCTGCTAAAAGCTGAAAAGGCTACCGGATCCTTGGCAATTAGTGTGCATCTCAAAGCAGACAGATGAAGCAAAACTAAGAATGATCCTCTAAGCAGGAGACCACCATCTTATCCTGCAGACTAACCGTCGTTTACCAATCAGAATCACCTCTGATAGGAACGAATAGCACAGAGTACATCTCCGTACAGATTCTGATTTGGGGCTTTGTACTTTGTAGTGCACTTGATGGACTGCGGTGCGTGGACAACGCGTTGACTACCTCTTGTGACCCGTCCTGACCAACGACCTAAATCGGCTAGCCGAGCTTGACATCAAGAACGAGGGAGTGGTCTGGTTTCGTCCTTCGTATCTGCATGTACGAAGAGAGAATCTTTACCCTTTTCCCTTTTTTCTCTTCTTTCGCAGTTCCTGGAGCCCTGCATCCAGTAACGCGCTCTCCTTAGAAATGATTTTATCGCATGTCTGCCTTGGCAAGATCCTTTGCTTGGAATCGAAGCTGTGTCACTGTCTCGCAACTATTGGTCCGGGCTGAGTCCGAGTCTACTGTGACAAGCGCGACGCCATGGCCGGGGAACCGTAGACGTGAGCTAGTGCAGGAAGAGGACAACGGCTGAACAAGTGAACAACCTGGACTATCACGACTCAGAGACCATGACGACTGACAGCCTCTTCTTGGAGGCAGATCACTACTGTAATGGCCGGGAAATCGTCGTCTGGGAGTCGGGACTCGGAAAACGCTGGTATGATTGGATGTAGGTTGTCTGAAGGAATGCCCTAGGTACTGGGGAGCAGGGCATTGTGGCGTTGTTCCGACATATCTTTAGTACTATGCATGACTACGTGAGTCTGAGACTCCAGCACTACTCAGAAATGCCGCATCCACACAAGTAGGTTGACAAAGTCAGCCTGATCGAAGCAGGCGATCATCCAAACCAAGGCGGCTAGTGGCACTCCGTAGAACGGACGCGAGTCCATCACCACCAGACTAGGCAGTATTGCCTAGTACTAGCCAGTACCTACTGTATAGCAGATTATCGTAATTTCCGACTCCAGGCACGCACCATAGTCACACGAATCGCCGCGGAAATGCGCAAGAGAATGAGGAGGACAGAAGATTAAGAGAGCTCGGCCTCATGAGGTAGATTGATTCCCATATCCAATCTACTCCGTAACTGCTAGCCTCTTCATGATGTGGTCAATCTATGTGCAGGAATTTTCACCTTACGTATGGTAGATACCGCGTAGGGTGCTGTACCGAGTAGGTAGTAAGGTCGATACGTGCCGTCATTCGCCTTGTTGTCTTGGATGATGACATACTCGGTCGAGTTCCTCCCACGAATCGCAAGAAGTAGATTACCTACCTACAGAGTACGTAGCTTCTACGTACTGTAGACTTGACGACTAACCACTGGATATTCTAGGTAAATCTAGCAAGTTGTTTTCATGTGGCTATTCTCTCTTGTGCCCGTGTTTTCGGCTGCCAAGCTTGCCTCCTGCGTCGAAGTGTGTTCCAGCAGGGCAGCCTGCTTGATGTCTCAAAGCAATGCATCGCTGCAGCCATAGTTCGGCCTCACTACGAGCTTTAAAGCTCGTAAGAAGGATAGGAATTTACAAAGAATAACAGTTGTACTCCGTACCCCGTAGCGATTTGCAAATCAATCCCAATCTGCAAACTCATTTGCAGAGTCTTGTTGGTATGAAATGCTCGACTCTGAAAGACAGAATCTTGCTTCCGCAGAATCCAGGCAGACCCTCGTTTGGGCTACATGATTGATTTAAGGCTTGCGGACCACGGCCGAACCACACCTATAGAGAAAGACTGTGGTGCGATACTTGGCCAATGTTCAGCAGACAGTTCAAAGTACAGGAACCGCAGAGATACAGTACTCCGGACACACGCAATATAGGCCATATAGGGATGCTCATCCGAGTTACGTACACATACCTACGAATCTCTGGAGAGTGAGTGGTCAGTGGCAACCTCTGTCGGGGTCAGGTCTCACTCCTCTGCAGTTTGGAGATGGTACGTAACTGAGAGCAGGCAACAAGATAGAAAACCATAAGGAGCGACAATGCAGAATGCGGTCACCGGCTCACGATTCCCTGCCCGACGAGATGATGCATATTTTATTCGACCCGTTGCTGTCTAGTCATGCTGGGCTTGGTTCAAGATCAGCTAGGTGCGTTAGTGCAAATACCTCATTACATGCCCTAAAAAATGGCCAGCCATCACATACTCACAGACCTTCATTTGATTGGAGCCCAGTGAACATTTTAGCGCAATTTCTGGCGTACCAGTCAGCCAATCTCTCCAATGCCGACGGTTGCTCGGACGTCCCATGGCAGTCCCATTACGGGCCTCCAATCCAAGGATTAGGCTATCTTAGCATCTCCCCACTGACGGCAATAGTCTCAAGTACTCCGCGGATATCTAGTGTATCTAGCGCTTATTGCATCTATTTATTTACAAAAATTGTGTCGGCTACCTAGACGACCTACAAAGAGTATTATCAATAAGCTGAAGTAGTTTCAGACTCACCTGAGTACGTACTAGTCAACGCGGGGAAGCCAAAGTTAGCAGTGACATTCCTACCAGCCGTAGCCACCTGAAGGTAAGGCATGCATTGTATCGCAGCTGTCTATTGAAGTACACCTCATTACCACTAATAATCAACGGTATCCATACATGTCCCGATCCACTCAAGAGCCCTGACCAAGTCGATCACCAGGAGCATACTAAGTACTCCATGTTTGGTGGGTACTACTGCCGTTTCTGTAGCACACCCTAAGGCATGTGGAAATTGCATCCAACAGTGAAATATATCGATGATATGGTTGGTGAAGGCAACCAGATTGCCATTGAAGGCCCGACATGCTTCTGGCCAGGAGCCGTCGCATCCTGTCGCAAACGATCGTGATAACTTCAGTTGGACGGGACTCCGCTCCGGAGTATCCAGATATCTCCTGCTGTATACTCCATGAAGATCAGGACTAGTACACTGCCAATGTGTTCAGAATAAGGCCATGAGCCGATATATAGGCTGTCATCTAAATAGCTGGCTCATTGAAGATTCTCAGGGTCTTTAAGATTCGTCCTAGTTCAAAGTTCGCTTAATTATCGAGTATCGAGTATCGACTTTGATGTACCCAGGTGATCGACCAGACATGTATCCTTGAGTGGATCTTGCCGTTGTTGTTTTTCATCTGTGCCCTTTCGTAGTCTTCTGTGATTGCCCAAGCTGTGCCACTGCCACATGATTATTACTAGCTAATCTCAGCCTCTACAGCGCCCAGCCGTCAGTATCAATTGTTGTTTGACTTTCTGGGGGACATGGACAAAGCCTTGCTGTCGTCTGTAGCTTCTCCATGTATGCTAGACTGGCAGACTGCTGATGTACTCCATCGCGAACCATGCGCCGTTGATCGAAACTGTCGCCCTGCTAGAATGCTCGACACCAATCAGCGTGTTTTGAACCTGAGACTTGAGGTAATCAGCCCGATCGCATGGCAGTTGAAGGCAGTTGAAATTTTAACACTAAATCTTCTAGACTGTTCCCCCCAAAAGTCATGTTCAAGTCCGCTACTCCGTAGATACTCCGTACTAACTGGCCCCTTGCATGGTGTGGTCTGCGGTGGTAGCCTCCTTTTCCTTTCTTTCTCTATCTATTCGCTGATTGCTATCCCCCACCCGTCCTTAGTACTTGTTTTGGCCTCAAATTTCGAAACCATGTCGATCACTGTATCCCATTTCTCTGATCACGATAATATTGCATAGTTCGTCTATAATATGGTAATACTAATACTGGGATTAAGACAATTTGGAGATGACGCTTATCTACAATCATCTGCCACAAACAGGGACCAAGTTTCAGATGGCCGAATAGAAATTGTCCAACGACACCTGTAGAATTGAATTATATTAAAAAATAAAAATTAATTAAAAAAACGTGGCTTTTGGCGTCTGCGCGTGTCTCATCCTCCACCTTACTGCATAGGGAAATCTCTTCGACATGAGGCATCAAGATACGGATGACTACTTTAGACTACTGGCATTCTATCAATCATCTTCTCTGTTCAACGAGGTCAGTGCTGTAGTTGTGCCATCATTTCGCGTCATGCCAGGCTTTCCAGCAATAACACGCGCAGCATCCTACGGCATCAGAATCCTTTCGGTCCATTTCTCGCCTCTTGATCCTTCATTCAGATCCTCGTTTTGATGTTTGCTGGAGTATATTCGGCGTAATTCACGGTGACGGTCAACAAGGAGGGCAGGAACTGGAACTTGGAACTTTAGAGGGCCCCGGGGGAAAGCTATACCCGTTATTGTTTAGTCTACGGGGCCTCTTTAGTGCCTATTTGGTGCCTTGCGCGAATTGACCATCCTATCACTGACTAGTACTAGTCCTCTAGTTAGTCAAGAGGCTTAAGAGCTGGACATGAACAGAGGCCTTTAGGGTCCAAGACTCTACATTCTATCTACACACCGATTCTGACTGCGGAGTACTAAGAAAAGTGTAAAGGAGGAGTAAGTGCCGTAGCCCTATCATAGGCCAGTGCTACAAAGGAATGTGTTTAAATAGGCAATTATTTCCGACAGGAATGGGATCATTGCGCTCCGAAGACATCTGCACATACTCAACTCCTTGAACGCGGATCTGCAACGCTTCTATGGGATGATGAAATTGCAGCGCGGCTAGAGTGGGGGCTTATTGATCAATCATACCTGAGCATGAAGTGCACCTGTGATTGTTCTTAGTGTTATCTACATGTAATCTAAGGAATATCTACATGTTGCCTTCTATTATTATCTCCCAGGAGAACAGACTCCATACTCGTAGTCCATGCGCATATTATATTTCTATCCAAGTGACTATACAGTACTTCCATGGATCAAGGTAAAGCAGAGAGAAAAGCTGCAGACTTTGAAAATTACGGACGACCTGAAATAGACTTTGCTAATTCCTTGCAAATGTAAACCTCATGATCCTCACCGGGCCTAAATAAGCCTCTGCACTAATTTCAAGGACCAAAGTTTGTTATCCAGATTTTGGGCATGAAGAAATGCAAGGGTTGAAACTCCTCCAGATGTCAACATTGTCGTACAATCTAACAAGATACATTCTTGCTCCGACGGTTCAAGATCTATCAAGTTTCTCATAAGGGGTAAAAGTTTACATCACTCATGGTCCGTTCTCAGATTGTGTGTATACCTCAGTCCCCTCCCTGCTTAAACAAAGCAAGGTGCAATTGAAGACTAGTCAAGGCGCGCTATCATCCTGTGATTCTATTTCTACTTCATCTCTTTTAACTTTCATCCACATCTACTTCTATTCATTAGCAAAGTATGGGGTAGATAGATTGAATTTCTCCGCCCAGTCTGTGCGGCTGTCTGCGTACTCCAGCCTTTTTGAGTTTCTTACTATTGTTCTGACATGTTGACTCCTTTCTTAGCTTGCTGTCATATCTCGTCCGAGTGGATGGCAGGATGGATATTACTCATTATGGTGTTTGCCTGACTGCGTCCTACATACTGTGAGCTTGTTTGATAGTTTACCTGATATGTCAGGCATTACTATTGTCTTGATAGAAGTTCGCAATGCTACTCTATTGACAAACCCCATAGTTATTTTCACAGTGGATTTCGTACGGTTAGAATTGCTTGTTATAGCAAAAACTCTACCGAGGTCTGTTGTGTTGGCTGTCAACATATCTGCGGTTATGCTAACATTTCTCGTTCAGATAGACGCCTTTGACAAATGGAGTTACTTGCAGCAATTGAGTCGAATTACCCTCTCAGCGTTATTTAACTCAATTGGCAACCTTCTTCGGCGTATATCCCTTTACTCGAGGTGCACCACCTGGACAAGCGTCTACCAGTCATCTCGAAAATTAGGCGACGGGACCGCTGTCATCGAGCTCTTCCTCTACAGTTCAAAGGTAACAATCACCACTCCTTAATGGTCTCTGATATACACAGGTGTATTGCTACTGCGACCTAGAACTCCCGGTACGGCGGTGACACAACCATCAAGAAGGACAAGCACGACAAGCGAGTCGAGGCCTCTGAACACCCATGGCATTGAATTCTGCTCCTTCCGATCGAGTTCAGGGCTCTTTGCCCGATAATACAAAAGCAACGGGGTAGCGGAGTTGTCCCAGTCGCCAACTTACCATATCTTGGAGGCTACAACGGGAACCGATCGTCCCCATGCAGTAGGCCTGCCCTCACGAGGCTCATATAACCGTGTTGCCATCAAAAGACATCCAATTCTGGGACATTTGGGGGTGTTGGGATGGTCACGGCTCCGAAGTCGCAGATCTGTCCCAGCATCTTCAGCTTCGGATTGCCTTGGGACAAGATCCAGATCCGGGTACCGTCGGCTATTACTGTCATGGCATCGAGCAACACCATGCCAGAAGCCGTTGCCCCTGTAACCGCGATGTGCATTCTGTCGTTTCCTTGAGCAAACCGTCTGACTGAAACAGTGAAGTAGACTAGCTGTTTCTCCATCAACCAGGGCCCGAGTCTTAGTGGCTCACTAATGGTATGGTGTCACTTGAACAGGGGTAGGATTTATGTTAAGTCCTGGACTGCAAATTTTCCTACTCGGATTGTCAAGTCTGGTTGTAGGAAGGTAGTACACGTGTATAAGCTTCGGTAATTCATTGGTAACTCCCTAGTCTCATGTCCGTCGCAGGTACGGTCGTGTTGGGTGAAATGGGCTTACTTCCGGCGTACTAACGTTCAACGCTCGAGTCCTTGTTGCTTTTGTGCGTTGGTTTGCGGGAGTGTTTGTACCAGCAGTTGGTTCATTTATATGCTGGCTAATTCATATAAAATCCATAAATCAGTGGAATATGACCCTCTCATGGCCCCTGCTGGCACTCAACCAGGATGCTTCTCCGAATCGCCTCAGATGCCAAGCCTGCCAGCAGTTGACCGGGTCCAAAATAGACATCGGGATCGATGCCATATACTTCCACATCCACACTGCGTTGAGTTTTGTTTTGACGTTTCCTCAGCTTCAATCGTAGTCTGTCATGAGATTCTATGGGGTCAACACTGCGAGTTCCACATGGCCTGGCGGAGCATTCAGCCTGCTAAGCAGAATCATGGCTGAATTCCTCCTCTTCTAGAATCGAGGAAGAGAGTAAACCTCCCGTATCATTGAAAGGTTTGAGATCTCTCGTGTCAGACCATTCTACACGAATGTCCCTGGATGATCTTGGGCCTCCTGCAAATGGAAGCTTCCTGGCTATGTCGGCGGGACGACGTAGCCGAGTCTTTGATTTTCCATGACTTGGGGGAGATTCAGAGAATCCAAATGACTGGTTTAGTGCCTCGACGACAAATGCACTGGTCAAATGCACTACAGTGCCGAGAATCAACCCGATAACTAGAGCGGTCGCGAAGAATAGCAACACGGCCTGCAACCCATATCAGTCTCTCATCACTCTACACGCAAAACCATGTAGCGCCGTGCGATATATAGGTTTTGTAAAGGAAATTTCGACACGTCCATACCTCAAATTTAGCAAGAATCCTGAAAGGGAGGAGGACAAGCTTCAAGACACCAAGCCCCAGTTTCAAGAATGGAGTGACCAAAAGGCTTAGTAGTCCATACGCACAATATGCCAAAAACGTCAGGGGGTATGTGACACAGTAAACCAAAGTTGCGACTGCTGAAGCCCATGCCATTGAAATACAATGCTTCAACTACTGCCGCATTCCTTTAGTATATGGTGAACAATGGAGGTACAATAGCAGGCCGACCAATTCTTAGATTCAAGGAGGGGATGAACGTTTATCAGCCGTAATTGCCAATCCCAACCCGACCATGAAACGATCAAGTTACAGACTCTCGAGGTTCTGTTCCCGGCAGGAATGGAGTATGATGTATGATGTAGATAGATGAAGATCGAGTGGAGCCTAAGGCCGACTCAGGTCGACGAATTGGCGCTAAACCGAATCATTATTAGCGTCTTACCATATCGAAATCCACCCCAGAGCTGGAGAACAGAGCCCTATACCCTAAATGGACACTTTTGGCAAGCCCCGGAACAACGTCGACATCATCAAATGCTGTGAGATCCCAACGATCCATTGACGGAGCGATACCTACCTGATTCGATTGTCTACATATCTACCTGAAACACTCACTGTGAATCACATACGCATTTACTCATTTATTTGCATCGTCGCTCATTCACTTCGCGCTTGGTCCTCGGTACAGCCCCTGGAGGCTGGCGCGCTGATGCTGGCATCCTAACATAGAGTAGTCACCTCTTGTCCCCCCCCCTCATTTACTCCCCGTGCACACCGGTCGTCTCAGACATCTCCACCCCAGATGGGCAATAATCCTTCAAAGGGGCCTTCCGGAGATGCTCCGCCAAATTCGGGCTCTTCGAATCTATCGGCTCCAGCAGGCGATAAGAAGGTGACTCGCCGGCCGTCAACCAACGCGATATCCGGAGCAGCAAAGGCAGCTGCGGCCGACCCCTCGCCGTCTACCGAGACAGCAACAGGACATTCGGCCACTGCGCATCAAACTCCAGTTCAGCAGCGACTTCAATCGCGCAATATTACAGACTCTTCCAAGGGTAATTCCGAGCGGCAGGACCGACGTGATGCGAAGAAAGCAGAGCCTGACCACAGGGATATTCCCTCACCAGATCCGTCCAATCCTGTTCAGGTACCAGTTTCTCGAGCTGCTGCCAGAAATGATACGACTGTAGCACCATCTGGCCCGCCTCTCAACACGTATTATAGTGCATCTACCCACCTTCAACGTCCGCCTCGGATGCCCTTACCCATCGGCGATGCGACGGCTACTCCAGGTTCACCGATCATCGGACCAGAGGACTCACATATCGGGTTTGTCTCGACCGATCGTCAATTGGGCGATGAAGCTGGTCAAGACACTCTAGGCATTAGCAACACTGCCGTTGACGATGAGGAGACGGTAAACGAGCTTGAACCATATACCCCAAGCGGTGTAGGCAGGGCTGTACCGACATTTATCGAATGGACTGGCCCTGGAGAAAAGGTCTACGTTACCGGGACCTTTGTGAATTGGGAAAAGAAATATCGTTTACACAAAAAGTATGTAAACCCCAACGTACTGCTGCGTCTCAATCTTTGTCCTCTTTGTGTATGGGCTTGCGAAACATCGTGATGGCCAAAATAACTTCTTTCATTGTTTTCGGTCTTCGCCCACTCTCCTCTTCTCTTCTTTCCCACCACAAATCTAGCATGCAACTTCTCGCTCTCTGGTCCACCAAGAAAATGCCACGGGTGCTAACGATGATTCATGAACAGCGAAAATAATCCGGGGGTCATGTCCACAACGTTAAATCTCCGCCCTGGTACACACCATCTGAAGTTTATCGTGGATGGGGAAATGCGGGCTTCGGATAATCTGCCCACTGCAGTCGACTTTACGAATCATCTCGTCAACTACATAGAGGTCAGCGCGGACGACGTCAACCGATCGCGCAGGGGGAGTGATAGAACGAACAAAAGTGCAGTTCCTGCAGGAGTTCATCCTCCTCAGGTTATTCCGGACCTTATTGGGAACGACCGCAATGGAGCCGATGTTGAAGATCAGTCGGACAAGGAAGAACCAGAGGAGATCCCCTTGGGAGACTTCCAAACTATCATCCCCCAATTTCTTGTCGATCTGGATAAGGATGAAGACAATCCAGAATATCAGCAAGCCGCCAATGTTATTGGCGATACTCCTACGCCCCCGAGTCTTCCACTTTTCCTGGGTAAATCAATCCTGAACGGCACGACACCGATGAAAGATGACAGCAGTGTCCTCAACTATCCCAACCATACGGTACTCAATCATCTCGCAACGAGCAGCATCAAAAATGGCGTACTTGCGACCAGTGTGACAACCAGATACAAACGAAAGGTAAGATCTCCGCCAAATCCCACCTCTTTTTCTCAGAGTATGGACTCAGCCTCGCGCAGTATGTCACAACGATACTGTACAAGCCGACCAGCCACATCACGGGCTAGTAACCCCTGGCAAAGGCGCTTGCTGCGCACTCTCACATACCATGCGTGAGTGAATTTCAGGGACACTGGCGGTGATTTCGTACGAAATGGTTGGGTCAGGCCTCCGGATTCGGTGTCAGTGATCCTTTGCTACGCGGCTCGCCTCCCTCTGATTCCCTCAGAGGATCTGTTTCGACGAGGAGAAGACCCTTCGTCGACTTGTTCATGGTCTCATATTTCTCCGATAGATGCACATATGCAAGAGCCGTATCAATTCACATGCCTCAGGGCGCATGGCTAAGTCAATTTTCACACAGACGATGGACAATTTCATTTTATGACCGTGCGCTGTTTACATTTCATTTCTTGGTTATACAGCATGAATGTCGATATGCAGCGTCGTCAATTACGGCTGCCCCTTCCAACACTTTTGTACCTTCTCTTTCCTCGATGCGGTCATGGCTGATGCACGCGTATGTTGCGGTTATCGTCAGGCCATCAGGTGATCCTTCATATCCCCGTATTTATTGGATCAGATTTTCCAAGCGACGTACCATTCTATGTCTTAGCATCTGGAACTGCAGGACTTTTCCATACGAGATAGAGATATCAAGTTCTCTAACTCACAAAGGTCCTTAACGGCGACTCCCAAAGGGATTTTAAATCTGTAGTCGCAATTGTATGTGTCCTTATCATGACCAGTGCTCATATTAATCTCTCCATTTTACAAACACGTCATCTGTTCGGAACCGCTGCGTACAAGTCGACTCCTTCAATGGAGTCCGGAATCCCGTCTTGTACGCGAGCAAACCTGCCTGCGCGATCATAATGCCATTATCAATACAGAATCTTTCATCCGTCGCATGGACACTACCACCGCGATCGCGAGCCATGATTCCCATCATCTCCTGTAATCGTTCATTGCATCCGACGCCGCCGACTATGAGAACTTCCTTGGAGCCCACATGCGCCATAGCGCGCTCGGTAATCTCAACGAGCATTGAAAACACGGTTTCCTGGAGCGAGAAGCACAAGTCTGCGCGGGTGGGTTTAGAATCATCTCCCGCATCCTCATCTTCCTTCTCTTCGCCGTTCAAGCCGTAGGATGCAGCCAATCCGTCAATGGCGGCGAGGATCCCCGAAAAGGAGCAATCCATGCCTTTCACTGTGTACGGCAAATCGACGAGTTGCTTCCCCTTCTTCGCTAGTTGCTCGATGTTGTATCCTGGTGCAGGATCATTGGAGATGTGCAATGTCCGGGCGAATCTGTCCAGGCAGTTGCCCACGGCGATATCGAGGGTTTCGCCGAAGATCCGGTACCTTTGCGAACTGTAGGCAATCACCTGTGTGTTACCTCCCGAGACGTAGAGAACGACAGGATTGGTGGCGCCAGTGATTAATCTGCCCATTTCAATATCTAAGCGAGATGTTAGCTCTCTGCCTTTACAGTCGCAGTAGTATTGTCGGGAACTGTCGAGTGCTCAGATCTGAAGCACGAGACAGCGGACACCGTCTATGGTCACACATACGTCCAACGCAATGATTCACACCAATTAATTCTTTGCCCCATAATAGACTTAGAGTCCGGGCAGCCACAGCGACGCTCTGAAGCGGAGCACCCATGCCAGGGCCCTTGGTATAGCAGATGCAGTCCACATCGCGGACTGAGACGTGAGCCTCTCTGAGAGCTCTCTTTACAAGCTTCACTACCCAAGAGCGATGATGCCGCGCTGTATCTTTGGGAAGAAACCCCTCACCGGGAGGGGAGACATAGGTGTGACGAATATTAGCAAGGACCCGCGGGGTGCTGCCATCCTCGGGATGGAGCATGATGCCCACGCCAAGTTTGTTGGCGGAGCCTTCGAGTCCGATGGCAATCATAATTATCGAAACGATCCTAAGATTCAAATATCAAATTTCAATGGATAATCACATCCATTAGATAGAAGCTGGCTAATTCGTTACGGAGAGCTCGCGTGCAGAGGGGCAATCTCGGGATTCATTCGCTATTTTTCTACTTTTTAATCAGCAGCGTTATCGATTGGCGGACGGGGGGCGGCTTGACACGGTGGTAGCGTTTATCCGACGGGGGGTATACAATAGTAAACTAAATGCTACTCACCTCCCAGCTCACTAGCACCGAGAACCCACTCCATACATTTCTCCTCCCACAACGGTGGGTTGTTCTTGTGATATCCCTCCATTGTCTTGAGTCTTCTAAAATTACTTCATCTCTCTATCTCCTTGATATCTCGCCTCTACGTGTTGAAATCGTCTGGGCTTGTCTTGTGGAGTCTCATACTACTCCACCCACACAGGTCATAAACATTCTTCATCGGTAAAAGAATGTCGTCCTCAGCCCACTTTCCTGATTCCGACAGTTTCCAGCGTCAGTCAGATGAGTTTATCACATGGCTAGCGGGACAACCGGGTGTGAGAATCAATCCGAAAATCAGTATCGCTGATCTACGATCAAAATCTGCCGGGAGAGGTGTAGGTATGTGGCCACCCTGAGGAAGATTTTAGATCATCACTTTTCTTCCCGTCCAGAAAAAAGCACCACTGTCAAAGTACCACTCTCTGACCACCTATCTTTACATCATCAGTGGCTCGGTCCGATATCTTCGACGGCGAAGAGCTTTTCTCCATCCCCCGCGGACTCGTTCTGTCGGTCCAGAATTCAAAGTTGAAGGATCTGCTCTCAGTGGATCTGGAGGAACTAGGCCCATGGATGTCCCTTATTCCGGTGATGATGTACGAATATCTCTTAGGAGAGCAATCTGCTTGGGCGCCGTACTTCAAAGTTCTTCCCAAGAGCTTTGACACGCTGATGTTCTGGTCCCCTTCTGAACTTCAGGAGCTGCAAGGCAGTGCAATCGTTAGCAAGATCGGGAAACAGGATGCTGAAGAGGCGATTATGCAAATGATAGCACCGGTTGTGAGGGCCAATCCTTCTCTTTTCCCGCCAGTTGAGGGCCTCGCCTCCTGGAATGGTGAAGAGGGTGCCCAGGCCCTTCTGGGCTTAGCTCATATCATGGGGTCCCTTATTATGGCCTATGCCTTTGATATTGAAAAGGTTGAGGATGAAGAAGATGAGGACAATGACGAAGAAGACGGTTATGTGACCGACGATGAGCAGGACCAGTCTTCTAAAGGCATGGTACCACTGGCAGACATTCTCAACGCGGATGCGGATCGAAATAATGTGCGTGGCTTTTCCCGCACAACCCCCCTTGTGTTCCATATCAGTACTCATTGTTCATGATTTCTGCAGGCACGTCTCTTTCAAGAGGAGGATTCTTTGGTCATGAAAGCTGTCAAGCCCATTCAGGCCGGAGAGGAGATTTTCAACGACTATGGAGAATTACCCCGTGCTGACCTTCTAAGGCGTTACGGCTATGTAACGGACAACTATGCTCCTTACGACGTGGTTGAAGTGTCGCTTGACCAAATCTGCCGGTCTGCCGGTCTTCAAAGTGCGGACATTGAAAGTCAACCTCCGGTACCTACCACCTGCTCCGTATCCCGGATTCCAACTTTTTCTGCGACCCGATGATTGACTGTATCCTAGCTCGCCTTTTTGGAAGATCTGGAACTCCTCGATGATGGATATGTCATTCCCAGACCATCTCCCGAGAGCTCGTTGACAGACATCCTTCCTGATGAGCTTCTCTTGCTGCTCAAGACGCTCACACTCTCGCCGGAGCAATTGGAGCATCAAAAATCAAAGAGCAAACCCCCCAAGCCGTCCTTTGGCCAACCTGAAGCTGCTGTTCTGCTAAAGACTATCCAGCTCGTCGGCAGCCAATACCCCACAACCATTGCCCAGGATGAGGAGATCCTCTCGCGGCTCATTCAGTCTGAAGCATCTCAGCCCCTGAACCAATCCGATCGACGACAGAAGATGGCTATTCAGGTTCGCCTGGGCGAAAAGCATATTTTGCAAACTCTGGCCAACATGCTTGACGATTTCATCACGAAGTCTGCTCAGACCGATGGAGGGTCTGGTCTCAAACGAGGCGCCAACGGCGACGGTGGAGATTCCAGGAGAGCAAAAGCTCCCAGGAACTGACATCTGCGAAACACATACCGCTACGCTTTACATTGATGGAAGGGATCATTCGTCTCTTCTTTGTTATTTTCTTCGTTGCTGACATCAAGCTCCGCTATCCGTACACGAGTCTATCGGCTGATAGGTTGCGAAAAAGTCAAGAGGAAAGAAAACAGGCTATGTACACTAACATCGCATAATTTCAGGTCATATCATGATAACGGGGTTATCCACAACTATCGTCTCTTGGACGAAATAGTTGGTTCGGAGTCAAGGTAAAAGGGTGGCGGCTCGTGAGGTCAAGGTATCGGAGGCGAGGTAAAAGTACAAGTACAGAGGATCGAGGTGGAAGACGAAGCAGAGGGAAACAAGGGAATCGAGGAACGCCCGCCAAATGCAAGATATGAGTGGGGGGGTTTAAAAGAAAACCACACGTTCATGAAAAGAGAAGAATAAAGCCCAGCTCATATCTCACGATGTGGAGGAGACGGCACCAGGCCCGGGGTTCGATCCCATTGTCTGCCCCATGTTCGGGGGCCCATTGTTGGTTGTGGTTTGTTCGGCCTGCAACCGTTTTTGCGCTTGAGCCTGTGCTTGCGCTTGAGCCGCTTGAGCCTGCGCATGTGCTTGGGCGACAGCAGCAGCTTGATCTCGTGCTTTAGCAGCCATTATGGCACGATGTTGCATGATCTGGACATCGTACGGATCACATTCGATTTCCGACTCCTCGTCCGAATCCTCCCGATCATACTTGAATCGATCAGCCTTCAGCGGATCCAGTTCGATTCTACACCGCGACACCAGATTTCGACGATCAATCATCAAGCGACCACCGCGCCCAATTCGCCTCCTGAATGACGGTATTTTGCTGGTGTCCTCATTCATCTCCCATGTACGAGGGGCTAGCTTATCTCGGAAGGAGAGGGAATTGGCTGTTTCTAAGGCAGAGTCCAACATCATATGGTCGGACGAATCTGAAGAAGGAGGAGTTGGCAATTGGGTGGTGATTGCCGGGCGGAACGAAGCGTGGAAGGTTTTCTCCGGAGGTGGTGAGAGAGGCGCTCTTGTGAAATCCACATAGCCCTCGTTCCACTTGATATGCTTCGCGATGTTCTGCTTGATATCCCGCAGAATCTCGTTTTCTTTCTCCGCCTGGACGTCTTCCAGCAGCTGCAGATCGTCGGCGGCCTGAGTACCGGGCTTCTGCGGCACCCGGAGTTGAGGAGCGGTAGGCCGTTGTACGGCTGGCGCCTCCGCGGGCTTCTTCTTCGGCTGCTCGGGCAAGTTAGCAGACGATCGAGGAGATTGTGCTTGGAGTGATGTTACCTTCTGGTTGATAAGGTCCTCGTCATCGTCTTTGATGTTGAGTTTCCTCTTCATCTCCTTCACCTCGGACCGCTGGAGGAATATCTGCCGTTCCATCGACAGCATCTCTTTTCTTGCCAACTCCCGCTGGCGCACCAGTGCAACCAACTGTCGAGCATCTTCCAGCTCCTTTCTGAGCCTGCGCAGTTTATCCGCACTTTGAGCATCTCTGCCGCGGGTCTTTCGAATCTGACGGACTTCACGCCTACGAAAGCAGACATATGGGTCTGTATCATCGGTATCTTGACCAGTCTCGAACTGCCAAGGGTCAGTCGTGGGAATGGAATAGCCATGCGAGGTCTGCTCACCTTGAGACTCGGCAGGAGTGGGCGGTTCCCAGTTGCAATCCTTCGCAACTTCCAGTGCTCATATATGTCCTTTGCGAAACGTTTGACGCTCTCCTCTACAGTTGCATCCATCGAGTCTTGCATTTCTGCGAAACTCAGGACAGGAGGGCTATCTACAGCTGCAAAAGGTTGTTTTGTCTGCGCTGTCTCCTCGAAGAAGTACATCACTTCCTCGAACTGATCCTCTGTGATCCGGTTCGACGGCTCCCGCTTCTGGTTCATGATCTTGAGGAAGACATCGTCCTCTTCAGTCAAGTTGTACGGGCATCCGCAGCAGTCCTCGACAGTCGAGGAGAAGCGGATGTATGTCGCCGGCTGCGAGAAGATTGGGGGGTAGAGCTCGTCATATCGAAGATTACTGAGGACGGTCTCTGGTGTCGGAATGTGAGCTTCGTTTACTTTTCCTTGGGCAGTCGCGCTGATAGCAGCTTGAAGATGGAATTCCTATCGAAAACAGGGTTAGTGAACGCTGTTTGGAGCCCATTATACAGGCAGACAAAATTTTCACTATGAGGTGAGGTTGTGATACAGTCACGTGATATGTGCAGGGATGGATAAAAATTAGCCGGGGAAACACTGACCGACTCCTCAGCCTTCTCGACACCAGTTTCTATCTGTTGTAGGGCATTCTGGACCTCATCGTCTGTAATGTCGATCTCATCTTCCCGGACAATGGGGATTGAGGCTTTCGAGGTGAGCTTTTTCGGGCGCGTCCTCCCCATACCCCCGTACCTAGTCATACGAACTTTGGGGCGCGAATGCGGCAGCGACCATGGGATATGGGTCCCAAAATTAGTATGTATCGATAGGCCGGATCATGCGAAAGCGCGTAGACGTATTTTTTTGATGAAATTCGATGGGTGGTGGAAGATATTGACGACTGAAATCTCGTGGCATCAGCACTGGCGGTTGAGTTGACGTTGTAATGTCACCCAGACGTGGCCTGTCTTAGGCCAGCGCACGGCCTCAGGGGTTCGCTTGCTTCTCCGTTTCCGGCTAGTGCGGGGCTGGCCGATATCAAGTTGATGGATGGGTGATGTCCTTGGCATGTTATGAGCTACGTGAATACTGGAGCCGCCACCAATAGCCTTTCCTACACGCCAGCACTCCTCAAAGTTATCCGCCACTGGGTTTGGTGTTCCTGTTGGAGATCACAACCAGGTTAATAAGCACTTTCCACTAGCCTCACTGCACATCCATAGTTTATTTTATTCATAATTTCCCCACGCTTTCATCTTAACTTTGCATTCCGCCTCAACCACACGACCAATAGCCAGCATGGAACAACCCAGTGAACCAAATAATGCCGCTATGTATGATGCACGCAGGCGTAGAGCGTCTGTCGGGACATCACAACTATTCGAGAACATTGTCTCAGCTTCAAACTGTCAGTTTTGCCTGCGGTCTTTTTTTCTCTTACTGAGACCGCGATCTAATCATCAGCACAGTCGATAGAGATGAGGTGGACAGGCTCCGCAAGCGATTCATGAAACTCGACAAGGTCCGATCAATACAATCAATACGTGAATAACTACGCGAATAATATGACTTACACTGTCGCAGGATGCCTCCGGTACCATCGACCGTGACGAGTTCCTTTCGCTCCCCCAAGTATCCTCCAACCCGCTTGCAACGAGGTACGTGCGACAGGAGTAGATGGTGGCGTGGAGAAACACTAGGATATCGACGATATGCTTACGATTTACAGAATGATCGCGATCTTCGACGAAGACGGAGGCGGCGATGTCGACTTCCAAGAGTTCGTGTCTGGGCTGTCGGCGTTCAGCTCCAAAGGCAACAAGGAGGAGAAGCTGCGGTTCGCGTTCAAAGTCTACGACATTGATCGGGACGGCTACATCTCCAACGGCGAGCTGTTTATCGTGCTGAAGATGATGGTGGGCAATAACCTGAAGGACGTGCAGCTGCAGCAGATCGTGGACAAGACGATCATGGAGGCGGATAAGGACCGCGACGGCAAGATCAGCTTCGAGGAGTTTACTGAGATGGTGGAGAACACGGATGTTAGCTTGAGCATGACGCTGAGTATGTTCTAGCGGTTGGTTCTATCCAGGAAAGGATGCGATGCGACAAGACTGACCGGGGTTGAACAGGCCAAATCTAAGCGTTGCACATGAGTGTATTCAATCTTGTTATCTGGCGTTGTTGTTCTTTTTCTCTATTGCTTGCTTGCCGCGGTCGAACGCTTCTGTCCCTTGGCTCTGACATGACATGAATTTCACGATCATCGACGATCAATGACCTCTGTAGTTTACATGCTGGTATCCTTGAAGGACCACAAACACGACGACATGCACATACAGTCCATGACCAAATACATATATTCCTCAGGGTGGCTATAGTATGATTGCGAGTTATATAGAGGCAATACCTCCATCAAAAGACCTTGTTCACAAAATAAAATCAACTGACATGAACACAGGATATTAAGTAACATCAGACATTCAGCGATTATCTCAGATTCACCCTCCTCGACTAGGCAAGCTACTGATCGTGTCAACAAAGGCTACCTTGACAAATCACCTAACAAAGACTGAAGAATGTCAACCGCTGCCTTGCAGATATAATGTACGAACTATCTAGAATGTAACATCAGAACTACAATATGCGGAATTTCTAGCTTATATACATATCCACAAGCCGCTACGCATATCAGCTATGAATATGTGGGCATGCAATATTATCTATTTCTACAAGTGATTTAACCATGTTCCAGTCCCGAAGGCTCAAAAGAGCATGCGGCGCATCTAGCTATGAGCTATGAGCTATAGATGAATTATCTACAGCAGCGCTCGTCACCATGCTTCCATCCATTCATCCATGGGTATATCATATCCCGATCATCTAGTATCCACCATGTACGGATATCCAGGTCCAGATAGCCTAAGGCTTAGGCCCTAGGCCCAAGGCCTTAGTAACCTGGTTAGGTTGTTACTGGTCAGACTAGTGTAGCCCTAGCGCCGCGGAACCGGGAGCAACTCCCGACCCTTAGTGATGGGACCGTAATCGACATCGTATCACGCGTGGATCACGGCGATAAGTTATGGAAATGGAAGTACCCCGAATTCGAATTCGAATTCGGATTCGAGATGTGATGAGTCGAGTGTTGTGATATCATCGTGTTTTAGCCTGCAAACCCCTTCTTCGGGTTCTCTCCTTCCCTTTGATTCCATTCCCAGGTTTCTCAGAGGCTTAAGCGAGTTTGAAGATATTCCCAGTATTGATTTGTAGATGTAGCCGTAGGCTACCTGCGTATCATGATCAGTCATGCAATGCAGTTTGAAGGTAATTACACGTCTCCCATTCATAAGGCTAAGTCTAAGAGATTGCATTGTCTTAAGATAATGTCTCGCCTTGTGGGACTCGTGTAGTAATCGAGACGGCTTCATGGCATGTCTTGCCAGGGTCATACGCCCCCACATTTCCGGCGGACTTGGGTATGCTCACTCTGGCATCAAAAGTGAGGCTAGACAATCCCAAAGAAGAAGCATCGCCGCGATTGGTCTATCCGATGTAGGTCGCGGTCGGAGTCCGGATTGATGACCGGCGACCAAGCCGTCGGATCGCGCCTCGTTGTGGTCAGTCACAAATCACAATGGTGGTGATCGCCTTGCGAGGTGGGAACCTGGAAACCGGGACGTGCTAGTCTTGCGCCGGCGTCACACGGTCATGCTCCGTGCAGGCGGGCTGTCCAATTTGGATGTCTGGCCCACGCCCTGCTGCTTCGTTCCGTTGGAGTGGTGACAGAGTAGACTAGACCCTAGAGAGAGAAGAAATCCAAGATTTTCTATCGCTAGAAAGCAGTGATATGTCCTGAATATGCCCAGACCCACCCGCTGGTTGCACCGGAAATGCGAAGATGAGACACGCTTATATATATACAAAATCGGATGTTGCCTGGCCAGGCACAATGATACATGAGACAATAGTGGGTAATATGCGGTTTCACTCTCATGCCTCTGGACATGTCACCAGAATTGAGAATGGTGATGTAAACCTCTCATGGGAGATGCTAGGGCTAGCCCTGTGGGGAGCTCTTCAGGCTTCATGCGCCGTGGACAATGGAGTCGGAGAAGACCTATTTTCTCCGCCTAGTCGCAAAAGAAAGAGAGACATGCAGTCATGGAGACACGATTCAAGGAAGTACTCCGTAGTGCGGGCTGAGAAGTGAGAACTGGACCATCTGGTCGTCCATAGATGTGGCCGCTTGGACTCGTGGGATTCGTCCTTGAGAACTAAATTAGTTCCTGCGTTACGCCAGAAGCGAGCGCAACCACAAAAGTACTGGAGTACGACGGCGCTAGTTGAGAAAGCGAGCTTGAACCCAAAAGGGACATCATTCAGGATCGCGATGTGGTGGCTGCAGCTGGGTTCACTCCGTGTGCCCGCGCATTATCTGGTCGGCTTTCTACCAGATCGATACATTGCCCGAGGACTATGCCAGAGTCGCCGAATCAGATAGCTGTGCCAATGTGCCAAAGTTCCTTTCTCGACTAATGTAGGGTTCTTACCACAGAGTATTTCCTCCTCCCAAATGCCCATCTGATAGTCCACCAGTCCATGCTGCTCCATCTGATCGCATAGCTGAATCAGTTGTCTGCCCATATCGTCCAAACGGTCGCTACTGAGTATTGATGTGTTCGGCTGTTGATGACCGGTTCGCAACATCTCCTGCGTCATATCTTTCTGTCTTTGGCAGACAGCCAACCAGCAGATGTTGAAGTCATTCCATAATTGCAATTGATCACGATAGAACAACGGATCGTCGCTCAAGATGCCTAGGATTGGTTAAAGTCAGCAACTAATACGCCTCATCATGGAATTGATCTTCATATGCCTGCTACGTAGGCTCGAAGGTATCATCGGCGAGTGCCAAGAGTGCGATCAACAAAAACAAATGATGTATTCAATGTTACCATAGAAAAGGTACCATACTTGAAGGATGGTGGAGAAGTGATGAGTGGGAATCCGAAGAAACGCTAGGGGAAGAACATACCGAGTTCCCGCGCATTAGTGACAAGCCACTCGGAAATTTCCAGGAGTGATCGCCCAGCCTCTACCAATCGGCCGGCGCGAATGTGATCAAACGTCGACCGCAATACTTGATGAAACCGACCATATGCTTCATTCAAATCTGACGAATCTGAAGTTACATGCTGCTGCTGCTGCTGTTGTTGCTGTGAATGATGCTGCTGCTGCTGAGACGTCGCTTGTTGTTCCAGACGTCTTGCCGCTGTCCCCACAGGGGTAAACTCGGCCATGGTTGCGGGAAAGGGCTGCATTGCGCTCGAGCGCCCAATGGGACCGGGCTGGTTATAAGCAGATGAAGAGAGGTGCGACTGAAGGTAGGGCGAAACCTCTGCAGGGACCCCTGTTGGCGTCGGCTCATTAGCTGGAAAGTATTGTGGAACGGCAAATTGGCTGGAAAGGACATCAATCGCTGCAGACTGCCGTGTTGGGTACTGTGGCACGACCTCGTACGGATTTTGTGTCGGACCTTGCTGACCGAGATTATATACCATCTCCGATTCATACGCCGCGAAGGGTTGCTGTATCGACTGCTGGCGCTGCTGTTCGCGCAACGTCGTATGATACGGTCGTAATTCGTCCGCTTGCAAGGAATCACCCGGGAACGCAGCGTCTGTGTATCCATAGTCCATGTAGGCCGACAGTCGAGATCTTGTCGCCGCTTGTGACAATCCTGGATGGTTTCCACGTGCTGCAGGTTGGCCATGCTGTCGAAAACGATCCGCACCACCGCGGGACGAACTGGGGACCCCTCGACGTGTCGGCCCCGAGCTTGTTGTGAATCTGGAGGGATCATGCTGCTTCATGCGTCGGTTATCACCATCCATACCATGCAGTCGGTCCCACGAGGCCCTGCGCCCTGGATCGAGGTCAAAAGACCAATGCGCTTCGGGGGAGAGGGGAGGACTCGCGTATGGTTCCAGTTTGCCGGGGTTGTGTAGTTTGGTTGTTGACGACGTCTGTGTGGAACCCTTTACAACGTGAGTTCCTACTCCCTCTTCCACTCATTCATAGACTGGGACAATCAGTTCGGAACGACACTATTGCTATCGGATGTGCCGAGTCTTTTGGTGAGTCTCGCTTCGGTTCAATGTACCGTGTTGCGCAAGTATGCGCAGTCTGGTATCTATCAGCGACTATCAACGAAGACGGTTAACGCAACCAAATTGAAATGCAAATTATGTACGCAAAATTGGCAACGGCATACCTCCCTGGTACAGTGAACCTCTCTCGAGTTGTGGTCCTTTGAGAATGGTAACCACCTCAGACAGAGAATAAAATGCACAACAGTGCGGACAGTAATGACAAAGCGTGGGAGATAACCAGGGCTAATAATAATAACTGTTTTTTCGATTTAGAAAAAGGTAAGACCCAATGACTGTATTGCCTGTAATTGCAGCTCAAACAACCTGTTCTGACAGGAAGGACAGCAGAGACTGCGTGGAGAGGGGGGGAACAAGAGCGCAAGATAAGTTGCAAGATATACTTCGACTGGCAGTGGCTAGAATAGATCGAGAAAAATGAGTGGTCTCTAGGGCATATATTTAAACTCACTGGAGAATGGAAGATCAGCATCTAGGGGCTGTATCGCTTAGAAGCAGAGCAATAGATGGGACAGGCTGAAGTATTGATGATCTCTTGGTGGTCTGCCTCTATTGATGCGCTTACTTACAAGCAGGCAAGCAAGCAACAAAAATTGGATCAAATAAATAAATCAAAATAAAATAACAAAGAAAAGAAGAGAAAAAGAAAATAAACACCCCTATGAGGAGAACGAGGGAAAGAAACAAAATAAAAAAAAAATAAAGAAATGGGGGTTAAAGAACAAACACAGAAAAAGAAAAAACAAAGCAAGTGATCTACTTCCAAGTTATTAAAGTAAAGACAGCCACAGGATCTTCTGCTTGGAATATTCCTTATTATTAGTCCATCAACTGTACCTGGAGAGCTCCATGACATTTCTTCTATCCATTTGCTTTTTGTGTCCACTTGACTTGGTCGACCTGAACGTGCTGGTGGGTGTTACTTGTTTCTTTCCTTGTTCATTCCGAGCTATTGGGGCAGAGCTACCTATATCATACTGTACTAATGCTGCGCTTCCCCTTGATTCGTGCTGAGGTCCTGCTGTTGGGGTCCTTATGGGTCATCATTGGGCAGGGCCGCAGGATAGACCCGAGAGACTTTCTTGGGATGTTCACCGAGTATACGGAGTAGTAGAATATTGATATCTCTGCTTACAGTCGCACCACCAGGATGGGAAAGCATACTAAAAGAGTAAATGAAGAAATATGATAATTAGTCATTGAGATCCTTTTACAAGCCCTATGCGAAGAAGCGGAGCTAATCGGTCCTCCCATAGTTTCCATTGTGCTGGGGCGCACGATGATGCAGACAGACCGAAAGAAACAGGTCAAACAGATCGAAGGATCCAAGCCGAACAGAGGGAAATGACCGATAAGGTTAAAGAACAGAGCCACTAGGCAAGTAAGTAAGGTACCACTAGTCTTGTCTTAGACTCGAGTCACCCGAGTACTTGACCTGCCTTGTATTCTTTACTAGGACTCGACCATGAGCAAGTCAGGGCTACTATATGACGCTGTCGTGCTTAGTGCTTGGCTGATCTCCCATCGAATCCACTCCGGGATCTTCGTCATTGCTGTTGATCATGTTGATGGCTTGATCGTGACAAATCCCACTTGAACCCAGCCCCAGGAGCCCGAGACAGTGGTTCTCCCTTGTGGCTGCTCAGAGGTTAACCTTTCTCGATTAGCTTAACCTGGCGGAGTCTCCAAAAAAAACAACACAAAAATAAAGCGAGAGAGAAAGAGAGAACTCGGTGAAGGATAGACCGATGAAGAAGATCCTCTTCAGGCTTGGCATGAGTTGTGCATGACCAGAGTATGTATGCTTGCCAGTTGCTAGCAAGATACTGATTGTAACCCAAATTCTCAGTACAAAGTACGTACCCGCCCGTCACCAATGATCTCCAAGCCATAGTCACCGCTAAACTGACGAAAAAGCCTATTAATCTCTTTTAGAACAGAAGTACCTCTCGTATGCTGTGTTTTCATAAAACGCTAAATACACAGCACACTGAGTTCGTATCAGCATCATTAACGTGCACTTGTCTCCAGAGATTCAGCGCAGATTTTGCTCGTCCTCGAACACGAGGAACTCTGCAAAGATGACGAAAAAGCAGACAAGGATACTGTGACGGAGGAGTACTTAGTACCTGGCTAACGACAATGGGCAGTGTTGACCTGCTGGCGACCGGATCCTGGCAATGGCCATGCATTCAGAACGGACCAACCGATTGATACCTTTTCGAGTTTAGAAACTAGAGAGAGGCGCAATAGAGCTTGGAGATCCGCAAGAGATGTCACTCACTGATCCTTCACCCCGATAATCGTGCTTATTCCCAGAGAGGTAATGGTATGAATGATCTAGGTCACAGTTCAAGCTATGGCTGCTAGTGCGCGAAGGGGCCGGGCCCTGGCGTCAGATCGGGACTGACGGCTGATGGGCGATCCAATCGAAAGCACTATCAGTATTTGTTGATTTGAAATACTCGCCTCGGACGCAATTAATAGTGCCTCTCTAGACTGAGCAATTACCTTGTATTTTGATCCTGTTCTTATCCTTCTCGTCATGATCTGCAGCTTTGCCAATGATCCTTACGGATATCTCGAGTGAGGCGTGCCAGGCTGCCAGCTGCACGTTAGTCAACGATCACCGTGAACAATGGGATATGCGAGTGGCTATCACTAGCGCAGATCACTCTAGTCGACTTGATCTCTATTAATGGAAGATCATTGTTCAATAATAATAGACGAGAGTGTCTAATTCAACCTTCAATTATCAAGGGAGAGCATATGATCGGTGAAAATCATACACATGGCATAAGGTACTGAGGTAACAACATACAAGAGCATCATCAAAGGGCATCATAAAATCGCTTCTGCCTGCCCCTATGATCAGTCCATCCATAAATAAAGGCATACGCAGTCAGGAACATTGCAAACCGACCCAAGAGATGACAACAATGAACAAAGTCAGACTCAGCAATGTGCAACCCTCCTCTACACAACTCACTCGGCCTCTCAATATCCAGGCTCCCTTTTTCACCCCAGTGAGCAGACCGATGATCTCAGCGCCACGTTGCCAATAGCAATAAATAGCTGCGAGTCTGCGACCCACGATCCCTTCATAAGTTCATCTATCTAAGCCTCGAGGCTGGGGACTCGAGTACTCGAGAAGAGCTCGACGGCAGTGTGTGTATTGTGTAACGTGGATTCTCATTCCTGTCAGCAGAGACCTGGTCCATCTCGTGCAAAGTCCGCGCAATCCTTCCCCTCTCGTTCGGAAAATCGTGCGCCTCTTTTTGTGAGTTTTACGTGTTTGGATCTTTCAATTGGGTTGCTTGGTTTTTCTGCATTTGGGATTGAGTTGGAATTTGGGCCGGGGCTCGGGAAGCTGGTTATTGTGCACTGATTTGGATCTCAATAACGAGATGCAGAGCAGAGTCAAGGATGGGAGCATATCTGTGGGTTCGGTTCGATTTAACTGACTAGGTACTTCATGCAGTCCGGTGTTTATGCACAAGTCTAATCAATCGATTCATTGTCATCTGAGGTAACGCCGATAGGAGTCAAACTAAGGTACATTGCTTGTCGCCGGGACCACCATCAAGTGTCTTGTCTTGAAACAAACCGCCATGGCACCGATGGTGATGTGGAGGATTCGAAAGTATATTCATTCGAGAATCAATATGGCAAGTGAGAGAATAATACAGGTCGGGGGAAATAGAACAGTAGATGGTGTAAAGAACAGACAGCGCTCCAGGACCAAAAGAGAATAAACATGCCTTCATCTCTTGACCCAGGTGGGCATCTTGCGAGCCTTGACGTGACCGGGTTTCTTTCTCTCGACGCGACGAGCATCGACGGTAATGACACCGGCTAGAGAAACTGTCAGCAACATTCTTTACTACCCACCAAGCCGGTCTCATCTGTGACGTACCTTTTCGCAAAATTGGCTTCAGAGCCGGCTCATGGACGAGCAGTGCTCGTGCAAGGGCTAATGTGATGGCCTCTGCCTGGCCAGTGACTCCACCTCCTCGAACAGTAGCCCACACATTATATTTGTCCAGCCTCGACGTGCATCTCAGTGGCCAAGTCGCACTCTCACGGTCGTGCAGACGAGGGAAAGCTTCCGTCAGCGTCTTGCCATTTACCATGACCTCACCTTCGCCTTCTACTAGGTGGACCACCGCCGAAGATGTCTTGCGCTTTCCCCTGCCGCGAGCTCGGCCCATCTCGTCCACCGCCGCCGGCGCCGGTTTATTGGCGTACGGGTTACCCGGGCGAAGAAAGGTCTTCAAGGTGTCGCGGACTTCCCCGGGGAGAAGTGCAGGGTCAATGCGATTGAGTCGCTGCAGAATCTTGATCAAGCTCTTGTATTTCTTCGTCGGTACGGGCTCGCCGACAAAGTCGCGGAACTGCGCAAGTTTGAACCATGCCATTCGAGGCGCTTCGCTCGGGGACACCGTAGGTATCGATGCATACTTGGCGCAGATACGTTCCAAATTCAATAAATGATCGATGAACTTGGGACTGCCGGAGAAGTAGGCCGGTGATGCGGGAACGACCCGAGCAGGACGGGTAGCGAGTTGGGAGAAATCGATCTCGGGAGCTGCTCGGATCTGGAGAGCACTTCCACTGGTGGTTTGGGCCTCAGTTACATAACTTCGTGTAGCCTTTCGCTGTTGTAGTGAGCTCCCTGAAGCAACTGTGGAGGTTCGGAGCATGGACTGCAACTGAGCTGTCCGGACCGACCGCACCGCCTGAACGATGCAATTAGGCCTCTGCCACGCCATAATTGCGGAAATCGGCTGGCAGGAGCCTCGATTGAACTGTAGGGCAACTGTCAAGGGACGAAGAGGGAAGGAGAAATTGTAGCAGTGTGGTCGCCCCGTCAAAATCCCACCCTATCCTTGTTCTGCTGTTGTCGGCCCTGAGGTTTTTCGATGACATATCACGTGAGCGAGCAAACGTTCCTCCGGTCGCCGACGCTGAATCTTGATTCGCACAAATTTTCGTCGTTCTTTTCCGCCTGAGCCCCTCCAGACGACGCTTTTTTATTTGAACAGCTTCTCCTTTTCCCACCCCTCCTCTTCCTTTCCTTTCCCTCCCACATCTCCCCATCCACACATCACATTCACAATGGCTTTCGGAAAGCTTTACGGTCTTCCTGTATGTGTCATTCTCCATAATCGACCCGGTTGATTTTCCTGGATTTGATGGATTACATCCATCCAGCTGTCTTGCTTCCACTGGTTAGGACAGCTGGCTAATCGGTGTCACTCAAACAGGAGAACGGTCGTACCATCGCCGCCCTCGTCGCTGCCAAGTGCAACGACTTGGAGCTCGAGCTGGTCAAGACTGAGGCCAACTCTACCGCTGCCTTCAACCAGTCTGCTGAGTACCTCAAGCTCAGCCCTCTCGGCAAGATCCCTGCTTTCGAGGGTGCCAATGGCTTCACTCTCTCCGAGTCCATCGCCATCGCTGTCTACGGTATGTCTCAATTTGCTGAAACGTTTCCATCCTCTTTTTACATGATGAGCAATTTTTATTACTAGTTATCCCTGGCAGAACTACTGTGTTGATAACATTACAACTCTGATTTTCTTGGTTACCCCGCCTTTTGGCAGAAATTTTCCCAAAACGGCATTGACCTTGATTGACCCTGTTCATCGTTGCCAACCACCATGGTGCTGGACATCTTGACTGACTGGATTTAAAGTGACCTCCCAGAACGAGAAGACCACTCTCCTGGGCAAGACCAAGCAGGACTACGCTGCCATCCTCCGCTGGCTCTCGTTTGTCAACGCTGAGGTCCTCCCCAAGTTCGGCGCCTGGTACCGCCCTCTGCTGGGTCTTGACGCCTACAACAAGAAGAACGTTGAAGAGGCCGCCAAGGCTGCCAACAAGGCTATCGCCGTCCTCGAGAAGCACCTCACCGCCAACACCTATCTGGTTGGTGAGCGCATCACCCTCGCCGACTACTTCGCTGCCTCTCTCCTCACCCGCGCTTTCGCTACCGTCCTGGACAAGGCCTGGCGCTCTGAGAACGTTGCCGTCACCAGATGGTACAACACTATCATCAACCAGGCTCCCTTCAAGGCCGTCGTTCCCAGCCCTGTCTTCGCTGAGGAGGCTGTCAAGTACACTCCTCCCAAGAAGGAGGAGAAGCCCAAGGCTGCTCCTGCCGCTGCCCCTGCCAAGGCTGCTGCTCCTGCTGCTGAGGAAGAGCCCCAGCCTGAGAAGAAGCCCAAGCACCCTCTTGAGGCTCTTGGCAAGCCCGAATTCGTCCTTGATGAGTGGAAGCGTCAGTACTCTAACGAGGACACCCGCCCCGTTGCTCTGCCCTGGTTCTGGCAGCACTACAAGCCCGAGGAGTACTCCCTCTACGCTGTTGACTACAAGTACAACAACGAGCTGAAGCTCACCTTCATGGCCAACAACCTGATCGGTAAGCATCTGACTTCTTTTGAATCCATATTGTCCCACTTCTGACTTTCCATCGCAGGTGGTTTCCACGCCCGTCTCGAGGCTTCCCGCAAGTACCTCTTCGGTGCTCAGTCTGTCTACGGCGAGAACTACAACTGCATCATCCGCGGTGTCTTCCTGGTCCGTGGTCAGGACTGGAAGCCCGCCTTCGAGGTCGCCCCTGACTGGGAGAGCTACGACTTCCGCAAGCTCGACCCCTCCAACCCCGAGGACAAGAAGCTCGTCGAGGACGAGTGGGCCTGGGACACCTCCATCACCGTCGACGGCAAGGAGTACCCCCACGTTGATGGTCACGTCTTCAAATAGACGGTGTTCTGGGAATGCTATCAGCAACCTCATGATGTCCTCTCTTCCCCTCATGACATTGGGTTAGCTTCTATATGAACTCAAGCCTGAACCATAAGCCTTTGGTTTCAGGATCCACACCATGCGTGCCTGTTACCAGAAGACTATGGGCCTGGCTTTCCATTTGATATCCCGTCCGCCCTCCCCTGCGCCCAATTGACCCTCCCTAATGTCTACGTTGCCCACGACTGAATGGTTTACGTATTTTCATTCGTCGACTTGACGTTCAAAAAAGATTTCTCTTCCTAAATGCATGGTTATTGCATATCCATGCTAATGATATCTTGAGATGTGGAATGATAGTAGCTAGTCTAGCCATGAAGAAGCCAAAAGTGCACTTCTTGATCCTAGCAGGTTTCTGTGCCTTATGTATCCAGTAATGTGTTCGATGCACGCTGTCAACGTAAATGGAGCATTTGCAAAGTCGCCATGTATGTCCTTGACAAGCCTCACTATGCTCAAACTGTAATATATCTATTCAAAATGACTCAGAAATCCACACCTAAACATACATAACAGGGGTATCCTCTTCGTACATCAACAAACACAAGAACAAAAGGTCAAATCAGTCGCGGCGAACATTCAACGACTCCTCCAGGCGATCGAGAAGGTAGTTTTCCGATTGCACCGAGGAAGCGGGAGACGGCGAACGTCTGGAATGCGATTGCGGCATAGCTGTAGCCGTCGCAGCATTATTGTCTGGGGTGCTGCCGGTTGGGGTAACTCCTCCGTTGACCTTATCGGCTGCTATGGCAGAAACAGCAGCGGCAGCGGGTACGTTCACAGGCGCAGTGCCGGCAGCGGCGGCAGTCCGACGCGCGGCTTTCTTCTCCTGCTTGCGAGCTTTTCGTCTTTCCTTGCGCGCCTGGGCTATTTCCTGGGGTGTTGACGGGGTCGTCGAAGAACTTCCGGGTTGCTGTTGTGGAGAGGGACACTGATTCACGCCGATGTCGAGATCAAGGATTGTGGCGCCTGTCGCGAGCTTCGAGTTCCAGAGCTGGAGCAACTTGCTGACGTCGTCGTACTGGGCTAGGGCGTCAAGGCATTCCAGGACTTTCGGGAATATATGGGTCTCGTCGATACCCGGTGCGTTCGTGAACTCCGGGATCTCGATGATGTTGTAGGGTTCGCTGAGTGCTTTGAGTTTGCTGTCATCGATGAGGACAGTGTTCGTTTGGTCCCACCGTGGATTCCCTTGCGCCGCCTGTTTCTTCTTTTTAGGCCGACCTTTCTGATGCGAGCTGGGGTGCGATGCTTGAATCTCTTCATTGCTCCACACTGTCTGTAGGGTCTTATAGACCTGCACCTTTGACCTGTACTGAGATTTGGAGAGATTCAACTTATCGCGGCCCCATTCAGCTACCAGTGACTTTCTTTTCTCGCCAGGAAACAGCTTCTCGCAAACTGCGTTTACCGTCTCTGGCTGCGAACTGGACCAGATCATGACTTTGTAGTTTTTCAACAGAACGTCCAAGAACTGGTCCAGGCCTGTCCTTTTGGCGAAAGAAGGAGGCAGACGTCGATGCTTTCGAAAGATCAGAGTGCCGTTCAGGTCAAGAATGACCAGTAGAGGTTGACGGTTGGGATGTGGTTTCGGTGCCAACAATGATTGCGTCAGATACTCCTTAGTCGGCGCAGGAGGCTCCGGGGTTTTAGACCGCCGATCACGCAGTGGGATTGGGAGTAATGGTTGCGGTGTTTGTCCTTGAGAATTGCCCCCAGCAGAGCCAGCTGTTGTAGGATACGTTAGGTCGAAGGGACAGAACGGAAATCCGCCGAAAACTGGTGGTAGCAATGCCGGACTGGGAACACCCAAGTTCATGGGAGGAAATGGGGGCATTGGAGGCGGAGGCATGAAAGGCAGTATCTTCCCAGGATTATTGAAGTCTGGCATTGGCGGGAAACCGTAAGGGGTGAACGGGAGGTTATCGGGCAAAGTTTGATATCGTGATGATTGCAAGTGGGATAGGTGCAATGGGACAAACGGCAGCTGCATAGCTGTGTTGTTAATTGTGTCTGGTGTAGCAGGTGGTATAGGCAAACCGGGGAACGAGCTGATATTCGGGTTATATTGCGGACTAGTAGACGACGCACTGAAGGGCTGCTGTAGTTGCATGTGCGGACTTTGTGTTGGTTGAGAGCCTGATGGATGCGGACTATACGGCAACGACTCTTCATTTGGCATTCTGTCAAAAGATCTGACATTGCGTCGTGCACGACTTTTCCGCGGACCACTCGACACAGCATTGTCAGTTCCGGAAGAAGTCGTTGTGTCGGAGCGCCAAACGACGTTTTTCGAATCCCAGGAAGATTGATACGGCCTCCATGATTTCCTTAGATTCTGGCTTGTATCAGGGAGACCATTGTTGTTCTGTAGACGATATCCTGCTTGAGGTGTACCATCTTTGACAGCTTTTGAGTGTTTCATTCCTAGTTCTTCCAGAGTACTGCCGACGGTAGCTGGTAATTGGCCTTTCTTGGAAGGGTTGATATGCGGTGTCGACGTCAACGCAGAATTGGCTGGCGCTTTGAGATGGGGCAGGACCTATACAGGAGAAACCCGACGTTCAGCCGCCATGGTGATCATCTGTATCTGGATTTGTATACACACCTTCTCGGACACCCCGCCTTGAAGCATGCGGCGATAAGCAGTAGTCACTGACAGCGGTAGAGATGAGATGAACGAAGCAAGCTTAGCGAATGGACTGACCCAGCGCCCAACCATGAAGTAGACAAAGGATTGACGCGAAATGTAAGGAAAGAGAGAATGATCAAGATTGAAACCGCTTGGATGGATGGAAGAACGGCAAAATAAAATAGCGACAGCAGACAATCACCGCGCGCAAAGAAACCGGCCAACCAGAGTCGCGCCGCCGGACTCACCGCCTTATTTGGTGGCAGTATTATCGACTTTTTCTGCGCTGGTCTTCACCGCCGCGGAGTATTCGAGGCAGCTGGTTACTGCGCTCTTATATTTACTCCAGTTCGTTCTCTGATATACGCATCGGGCTGAACCTGCTGAAGAGGATGGCTGTTTCCGATCTTCTCCACCGACGAGTACGAGCTCTACCAGAAGAGGACGAAGAGGTTTACTCGGAAGCATCTGCATCCGAGTCGGAAAGTAATGATGAAAAGGTTGAGGAATCAGGATCGGATCCTAGCGATAACAGCTCAGAAGGGGACTATGACGCTGAGGTAAGCCTTCCAAAACCCTACGCGAGGCCTCACACATTTCTAAGAGTCATCGTCAGTCCCACGCCGAGTCCGATGTCACGAGCAATGAAAACGAGGAAGATGACGAGGAAGACGAAGACAGCTCTGACGGCGAAGAGGACGTACAAGCATCACTAAGCAATATCTCATTCGGCGCCCTCGCCAAAGCCCAAGCCTCACTAGGCCCCAAAGCCAAACGCAAATCGAAACCCGCGCAGTCAGCATCAAACGACGAAGAACCCCCAGCCGCCTCCCCATTAGACGACATCCGCGCGCGGATCCGCGAAGCGCGCGAACAGAAACGACAGGGATCCGGATCCTCAAAGTCGAAAGACTCGGAGAAGCCTTCCCGCTCCTCTAAACACGCACCAATGGTGCAGTCATCCAAACACCCCGTTACCCGCAAACGCACCATCATCGAGCAGCCAGCTGGCATCAAAACGCGGGACCCGCGTTTCGACCCCGCGGTACGCAGCCAAAGCGGGCGTAGTGAAGCTTCCCAAAGCGCGTACGCCTTCTTGGACGATTACCGCGCTGCGGAGCTCAAGGAAATGAAGGAGAAGCTCGCAAAGACCAAGGATCCGAGACAGAAGGAAGCCCTGAAGCGTGATATCCGGTCGGCCACGGACCGTCTGCGTACAATTGAAAACAGAAGGCGGGAGAAGGAGGTATTAGCGGAACACAAGAAACGAGAGAAGGAGCTCATCCGCGAAGGAAAGAAGAGTAATCCTTACTTCCTTAAGAAGTCGGACCTCAAGAAGCAGGTCTTGCTTAAGAAGTATGAGAGCATGGGCTCTAGGCAACGTGTAAAGGCGCTAGAGAGAAGGCAGAAGAAGCTGACTGCTAAGGAGAGGAAGGAAATGCCTATGGAGCGACGCGGATTTGAGGGTGATTCCACGCCTGTCAATGATGGTGGGGGCAGAAAACGCAGACGAATTGCTTAGAGACATTGGGCTCATATCTTCAATCCGTCAATGCTTTACGGCGAAATCGTCAACATCGTTTCTTCTGTGAAAACTTGCATCTGGACTGTAAATAGATCACGGGAATGATCATGAGAACTCATTATTAAGATTTAACTGGATCTACCAGTCAAAACTAATTGTACTATAAAAAGGCAAGATCTCTCCAATTATCACCAGTCCTGATTCGAGAGTATCGATCAGCGCCGGACATTACTGTAAGGTTCGGGACAAGAAAAGAAGGCTAAGAGAAAAGGAAACATGAGCTTTGTCTGACGGAAATGCTATGTCGAAATGGAAGATAAGAAAATGGTGATGAGAACAATGGTATCACAACAAGATGACCAAATCAGCGGCGACAAATGCCAGCAATGATATCGGCGGAAGAGAAAAACAGATATGGACATAGTTTTGTGCAAAGTTGATGTGTTCCAGCACCCGATCCAACAGATACAACGCCATGAAGCCCAATGAACAGAAGCCCCAAAAAGTGGAAAGAAGAGGTCCAGGGAGCGAGTCAGAAATGAGAACAACTCCTGCTCTTAGATGAGGAGGGATTATCGAAAGAGGTCGTAAGGATAAGTCGTAAGTCTCGCAATCATCAATCAATTGACCGATCTCATTCAGTCAAAAAGCTTCGTGCCTGCCCAATTTTCATCTATTCTGAATCTCAGTATACCAAGACTGCTCCAGGTCGGATTCTTGCGTTCTTGTGCGAGATGAAGCAGATTGAGTCCCTCAAGATCTGGCTTGTAGCAGTACGCCGAAAGCTGAAACAAGAGAATAAAATCGGACAGAAAGATACGACACAACAGGCCCCAGAATGAGCCAGATTCATGAGTGAAAAAGATCCCAAGCTCGGGCACACAGACTGAGAAACTCTTCCTTCTTTCTCCGTTGTGTCTCAGGAGAGTCTCTGCCTGCTCCGAAAGGCCCGTAAGTGGTGTTCGCGCCAGAAGCTAGAGCTGGATTAGGTCGATAGTGAGGTTCGGGACCATGGCCTAATGGAGGACTTCCGTTATCCTGTTCATATTCACTTCTCGGACGCCGGCGAGCAGTACCCTCGGTTGACTGTAATACAGGTTGGAGAGGCGGATGGGGCGCTGAAGGTACAGCGTCGGTACCAGATCGCGACTTGGCCTGTCCGTTAGCGACGTGAGGAGACGGTGGAGTTGGAGGTTGGTGGCCGCCATAGTGAACAATGCGCGGTAGAAGCTCCTCTCGTCCACCAGCTAATTCATGGACGGCCTCCTCTGCGGATCGATACTCCCGAGGTCGACCTTGCGCTTGCGTTGCAGCTCCCGGCATCCTTGGAGATGGTAACGGAGGAAGGTTATTGGATTGCGACGGATTTGCGCCTGATACAGCCTGATAGTATGTGCCGCGATTAGAATCCCGGTCACGGGAGCCTAGAGCATCAGAGCCAAAGACGTCAGATAGCGGGGGAAGGCGGTTATTTGTTTGAGTAGCAGGAACATGGTGAATGTGAGAGGTTGAGCCGAGGGTAGGGCTCTGGTTCACGACATGCCGAGTAAGCGGCTGCGCTTGGTATCGACCAGTAAAGGTTTGATTCAGCGGTGCCGATTGAATGACACGCTCGTTGGCAAATTGGGCAGCAGACGGAGGTACGATTGACAGACCAGGCGGAGGTCTACGCTTCGAGGCGCCTGTTTTGGGGGCACCAAATGTGTGTGACTCTGATGGTCTAACACCATCCGGACCGTCATCCTTGGCCGACTTGTGCAACCGAGACTCTATGATGGACCTCTGCTGGTCGCGCACTGAAAGACTCCTTTGAAGCTGCTCTCTCATAATTGGATCATGGGTCTGAAATCCCGGTGACAAGCATGCGATCCCAACATCAATCATGGTTACTGAGTCACGGGCCGTCATGGGACCGCCGGCAGGGCGAGCTGAAAGACCTCCCGCAGATGGGAGGCTGGTGGTGAGGTCCAGCTTTCGGGGTCGGGGCCGAGTGTGGGTCTGAGTTTGCATGGCAGGTGAGGACGGCGGTTCCTTTTTCACTATCACCTTGGGAGGGATACTTCCATTTTGTGATCTAGATGGTGGAAAAAAATTAAAGTGTTAGCAAACCCCCAGATCATCTCTTTGCTTATTACAAGGAATTTGCAAGAGCGAAGCCGAGGCACTTACGATGGCGATGTGTGCTTTCGTCCCGGTGATGAACCTTTCGCTGCAGATCCATCTTGTGAGACGCCAGATGCTCGTGGAGGTGTCAGACTGGAGTTAGAACTTGTGGTTGTCGGTGCCAGGGTCGGGCAATTTTTCGGACTCGGATCGCGATTCATATGCGGCGACGGCAATGAAGCAGCTGTAGCAGGTGCAACCGCCGTAGACATCGTAGTATAAAGATTGATCAAGACTATCTCGAGAGACTAGATGTTATATGGAATTGTATAGAACGGCCAGTGAACCCGATTGATTGAATAGCGGACTTGTTTTCGGAAAGTCGCACAGATCCGCGGGCGACGCAAGACGGTGCGGAACAATCGAGAGTATGTCGACTGTAAATATGGTTGCTTGAAGCTTGGAGAGTCTAAAGCAGGTATGAGTTCGTGCCGCAGTCAGTGTGTCTGAGCGCAGTCCCCGTATATATATATATGGCGTTGTTTGATGGTTGAGAGATGTGGTATCAAAGAGCCCCGAAATCCAACAGTCGTAGATAGACAAGCGCAAAGAGAAAGTCTTCTGCTGTTGGTAACTTGGTAGGCGTAAAGTGGAATCGAGCGCGGATGGGACAGGGCGGCGGTGGTTTAGCGGCTATGCTGGGCTTTGCTGTCTCCGAGAGGTGAAAGCTGCCTAGCCAACAAATACCCAGAAAAGCAACCCGAAACAAAAACAACGACAAGCAGAGCACCGCCACTACTAGTCAAAGGACAGACAAGAAGACGAGCGAAGAGTCGGAGCACCTAAAGAGTATGCTCGACGCGGGCGCAAAAGGAGAATGAATCGGAAAGAAAAAACTGTTGGAAGTGTGACACGAAATGGTCAGACTTTCGGGGAGGGCGGTTAAGTAAAGCTGGCTGGCGGCAGTGTGACAGCGCCGACAGGGTCGGTCAGGCCGGAGATCGATCCAGAGCAACTAGTGAAAGAAATGGACAGGGATCTCGATAGGTCTGGCCAACTAGTATGCAGGCAAAAAGGCAAGTTGCCTAAAAGGAAGAGCGAGAACAAAGACAAAGCTAAAAGACGCGAAAAAGGGAAAAAGAAGAAAGAAGAAGAAATTGACAGGTGCTTTTGAGAAAGGTCAAGGGGGGGGAGAGGAGAGGAAAGAGAGAACTAAGGAATGGAGACAGGTATGACTGGACGACAGATATAAGCCGAGGGACTGAGAGGAGGCAATGAAATGATAATAATGATGATAATCAAGATGAGAAATCAGAAGAAACCAAATGGAGCATACTATCTACTATCAAAAGGTGGATCAATCATGGACACAGTTAGTGCTGTAAATTTGTATATAGCAGTTGACCACTAGGATATGGATGAAAAGTAAAGGTCAGGACTCGAAAGACGAAAATGTGATCAGCTAGAGAGGGGCTGGCGACTCTCAAAGAGGCTGACAGGAGGATATCGGGGCGGAATATGGAGCAGTCTCGATGGATACAAGTTCAAAACATGAGGCTATGGGAGTACGTAGTATGGACTAACTAATAACTATGGAGAAGGAGAGGAGGAGCATGTGGGGATGAAACCAGACAAGCTGTGACCACTAGATTCTGGGAGATAATTTTAAAACATCTCTGAGATTCAAAGTACCCAGTAAGGGATCATAAGTGGATTAAATTCCTCGATTGTTGGGTATCGTTATTCATGTTGCTAGACTTGTTATACAGCCATCACATACTCCATACCCTATGCTCAGTAATGAATATGATAATGACACCTATTGATATTCTATGATGCTTCTAGTTGAACAGAACAGAAGCTGAGATCAAAAGATATGTGCTTAATTTATTTCAATAATAATAATGTTACTATTATTTCCTCCTGATTGTCAGGGCACAGGCTGAGTGGAGACGATGAGAGTTTGGGATGGGCCTCGATTGGAGTATTCTGAGACATGGTTTGTTTCTGCCCAGGGCTTGTCCGTCAATGATGTGACAACTGAGACAGCCAACCATCTCCAACAATCCATGCTGGGATGCGATTTGTATCAGTTGTCGATACTCCGTACCACAACTTATATATGTCTATTAAACATAATAATCAGAATGAGCACCTCGATGTCAAGTCAAAGCCCAGTTGACGTGCTTACCAAATCGCAGTTCGGTTTGCAACCTGAAGGACAGGATAATACATACGGACAGATACTTATTACTTACGAAAATTGAAATCTGGAACACCTAAGGTAGCCGTGTCTGACCCCATCATGGCTTCCCGCCCCTGGAGATTAGACTACATGCGATAAGTATCAGCCATCGGGGACCTGGCGTCCACCCAGCATTGACAGTCGCCGGCTTGGTATCAAGTAACCAAAATAGGAAATACCTTCTCAACGAATTTGACTTGTGAGCATATCTTCGAGATAACACGACTCATGGTGTCCATGCTTTCATCGAGCCGACTACCGAGAAACGAATAGTAGATATGCTCATAGTTCAACAAATTCACAAAATAATCATCATTTACAGTACACACAGATACTGCACCTCTTTCCCCTGTGGCGAGCCAGGGCGACGAAACCTGCGACACCAGCGTCCCTCACCATGACCCTTCAAGTCCTCCAATCAGATCCCCGGACCCTGGCATTTGGTTTAAATTGTTCTGTCATGGGCTTTCTTGATCATTTCAGGTTCTCTTTGCGAGAGACCAATATCCGAATTTATATCTGAATACTTACTGTCATTAGACCCTGAGATGACTGTGAGACAAAAGAAATTGCTCCAATAAACCAGCAGTCAGTCGAGGATCAAGCCCACGAGGGACTAATTTATGCATAGATCTACTTTTCCTGATCACCAGCGGAACGTCAAACTGAACCGACAAAATCACTTTCTATTCTTTACCTGGATAATAGAAATAGTATTCGTATGTCTGCTCCATTATCCATATCACGACTGCAACGATCGTCAACTGTTCATGCTCTTCACACGGAAAAATCATTGCTTCCGACAAGTACTTTTGACCCGTGCGGTTCTCGCCATTTCCTGCCATTGTTGCTGAGACAAGTTATCGGATCTATCTACTTAATGCAGAAGATGGCCAATCCCTGTTCCTGTTGCAGCGGTCAGATCAATTATTGAGCTAGGTCTCTGACAGTAGTCTAATCATAATGCGAGTGCTAATGCATAAATGAATATAAGCAGCCTTGCAAATCCTGTCCTTACACGGGGCTATGGAGTACTCGAAGCCTACTATCATGTGATATCTACCTCTAGAGATCAAGGTACAGAATCGACAGTATACACTAAGGTAGCCATCTAAACTGGTGGTACTCACGTAGAAGCGGCCTGTTTTTGCATCAAGTCACCTATCTTGTACAGATCCTGTCTGGACATAGACACTCCATCTGAATCCTCTTAACGAGACATGGTACTATCCACAAACCAGCTCATATATTCCTTGAAATTGTGACAGGTCGAAAAAGTACGACGCAAATGGATAGTAGATAGATAGATAGCCCATCCAAATCTCCGGGAATTTACCCTAGGCCAATAGAAAGTTAGCACTACGTGCTCGATGGAAGCACTAGGGATTTATGCGCCCCACGAGTGTTCTAGCGAAATTATATCACGGCCTCGAGGAAGTATGAACTTAGGGACACGGGCTTCGGATTTCGACTCAAAGTGCAATCTACCTTAATCCTTCAAACTCAAAAAGGATCGATAAAAATCCTAAAACCATGCTTCTCTGATCCTTCATCATTACTATTATTATTAATACTTTATTCAGTAGCGAGAATCCTCAGCTACTGCAAAACACCATACCAAGTATCTAAGGGTCTGCACAGACCTATTCCTCAGGTCAGAAAGCTTGAGAAGTAGTGTCATGGCCCACAGCAGTTGGCCGGTGGTCTTTGCGTCGCGAAATCGATTTTTGAGCCAATCTTAACCCGAGATCTACTCGAAAATAGCAGAAAGTTCACAAGTCGATGGATACCACCAGATCCGGATTTCAGACGCTCAGACTGAACTGGGTCTCCATTGTTCAATTTCAATTTCAATTCAATAGTTTCTTTTAGCGTCTGCCAATCGTCAGCTGTCAGTGATCACTGACACTTCGGAAATTTCCTTGCCATAGGTAATGACAACGCTATGACAATGTTTAAGGAGTGTGCGTTTTTCAGGTAGTGGCAGCTGCTTGACGGATGTTATCCAGTGGACCAGTAGTATTCGCACTGCGCTCACTGAAAAAGTTGAGAACTCTTGCTCGACAAAGCCACAGTTGCACAACGTCCACAGAATCGGAATAGTGGTCGATCCTGAAGTGCTTGGTAACCAAAAGCTGGACTGCATGAGAACTCGGGGTCTAGGACAGCCAATAACCTGCATCGAGCCTGACGGCCTCTTGGAACAGGAGTATGAGAGCTTGTAGTCACATTATCGAATGGATACTATCTAGGGTTCTGTAGTCCGTTACTCCATAGTCCAAGGTATAGTCCAAGGTAGTAGTTGCTTCGTTCGGCCAAACAGCAACTTCTTATCCTTAACACCGCATGCGGCAACGGTGGATATTTGGCAATGGTCAACCATTTGAAGCAAGACCCAGTAATCGTCCAGGTGTAAAAAAAGGAGTCCTCGAAGGGATGTATGTCCAGGACATCTACGCCTGATAATCCGCCAAGACTCGCCGAATACCGAAGGCGGTCAGCCCGCTATCGATAACCATTTTTGCTCTTTTTCTTCCTTAGAGGGACCTGGCGAACTGCGCAACTCGGATTTCCTCGTCGACGCTCTCTACAATTGCATTCAAGAACTATATTTGACTGTGAAGCCACTTGGAATCGCCCTGTCAATCTGAACTTCACCGCTGGAAGAACACCTAGGAGCGCGACGCCCCTAACGAGCTCCGCTTCACAAACCACTGATCTCGGAATCAAGAAGACCTGGGATAAGAAGGTTCTCAACCACACAAAGCGGACATATCGACCAGATCCAGACGCATCTGAGCTAGCGATCTTCGACAAGGTGCATTTATCGCATTTTTCCGCACCTGGACCAAGCTGACGAGTCCCGCATTTCAGCTATCGCTCTCTGTACGACGAACCGTGCTACATACTCCTTCTTCGACTTCACACCATGCCAGCCTCTGTACACTCCCAAGACCAAGACCAGTCCATGATGGACACTGCTCCTCAGGAGCTAGAACAGCAGCAGGAACTTGAACAGGAGGAATTCGAGCTTGAGGAAAAGCGTATTGTGGTGGTGCGTTATACGTCCCCCTCCTTCGTGCTACGCGGTTCTGCTTCCATCAGACACGCAACACGAAATTTCGACGACTGCTCGCTTACTGAATCTTCTTAGCTACCGGGTGCCACCGAGACCGCGGCTTCTTTTCAGTTTGAAGGTGAAGGGCATACTCTGGGGAATGCGCTACGTTATGCCATCATGAAGAAGTGAGTCGGCCTTATTCTGGTTCTCGGTGATGTCGCAATGGCTGACCCCTTTCAGTCCCCAAGTTGAATTCTGCGGATACACGATCCCGCATCCGTCGGAAGCCAAGATGAACTTGCGTATCCAGACCTATGGTATGTATTTCTGCCACATACAGGCGGGGTTGATGGAGCTGACGGGATATCGCAGATACGACGACTGCAGTTGAAGCCCTGGAGAAGGGCTTGGAGGCTTTGATGGACCTCTGTGATGTCGTCACAGACAAATTCACATCGGCGCGGGATGCTTTCAATGCTGCCCAGGCTGGTAAGATGACCTCGTGATGCATGGCTCTTCTTGGGTGGATTTGACATTTCTGGCGTTGTATATTGAAGCAAAAAGTTTCCGTTGTATTCATCATTGGGACAATTTTGTTGTCTGTGGCATTGTACCGGAGTAAACGTGTCTTATAGAATGATCATATATCCAAATACACTATATGATGTGCGGCAGTCCTGCAAATGATTACGTCTGTCCTGAGAAGTCTTAGCCGTCTGAGATTTGTACAAATACTAAAAGGCAGTATGAAATGCAACATGTGAGGAACAAAAGCTGCAATTTGCTAGTCTGACAATATTTACATGACCGCTTTCTATCTGGGACGCAACGCAATGCCCCATTCCCCGAAGACGGAAGAAACTCATGGCAAGTGACAAAATATCGAAAAGAAATTTAATTGCGGCCTTCCAAGAAGCCAGAGATGAAGTTAGGAGGTAATCTAGCACCGGGCTCCTCTTCTGGCCGGAAGTATTTCATCACATGCGAAAGCTGCTTCCAGTAGTTGAGGGTTTCCTAGATAAATAGCATCAGTAAAGTCCGAGGAAGGCCATTTCGAGACATAGGATAAAGCCATGGGAATATATCATCGGCTTGGCATGAATTGAGTGAATTGGTAGTCTCTGGACTGACCTGGTATTCTGCATGGCTCTGGAACAACAGAACATCAACAACACCCAGCTGCTGGACGTAGCGGTGCTTCTCAAACTCTTGACGAATCTTCGTCCGGATCGCGGATACGGGGATGTTCAACGAGTACATGGTCTGGATCTCGGGGGACTATATACCACGATATTTCCATGTTAGCCCTTTCTTGCATGTAGGGAAACGTTCGCCAACGCTCAGGGCTTTCGGTAGCTCAATGGACATGGATAGCTGCGGGATGGGCGAACTGACCGCTCTGAGCCATTCTCTGTAGGACCGGATGACGCGAGTCTTTGCATCGGCCCAATTGACGGCTATCATGAACATGTACGTTAGCATTAACCAGTCCATCCATTGACATCGCGGCGATTTGTAAGGTCATCGCCGGACCGTCTCGGAGTCTCTTGTGCGGGAAGGACTGCACATACAGGAGCGCGTGCGCTGCGCAAGGTAAGTGGGATTGATGGTCATCTTGGACGGAGTGGTCGGTGATCCGAGCCTAGACACGGCAATCTGGAAGGTGCGCTGAAACTCGACGTCTTTTCGGGCTCGGGTTAGCGTGACATGATGGATGGGTTGGAAGTGGAGGTTATGGGATCCTCGCTGGTTCGCTCTACCGCCTTCCTTTTGCGAAAAATTTCATCCGCAGTTATTCGGAGGGCATCGAGATTTGCTATGATCGATTCCAAAAACTGATCTCCATATACGCATTGTTTGCCTTTTTATCCGTACGGGTAACTGTGGAAGCTATCTCATACGATTTTCGTCTACTTGTCTTCCTCTCACTATCAACCTACTCTAAGCGAAAAGACGTCCGCAAATTCGATTCCCTCAGACGATATCCACGTGCAGGCACGATCTCGATAGATAACAGATATGGCGCCGAATAAGCCTTCAGTCAAAGGCAAGTCATCCTCCAAGGGTGACTCAGGAAAGAGCAAGCCTCTGTCATCAGCCTCGAAAGTGAGCAAGAAAAATGCAAAGCGCCCGCCACCCAAGGAAGTGAAGTCGAAGGCGCGCACAGAGTCATCACTATTGAAGAAGACGAAGAAGAGGGAATATACAGAAGCAGAACTGGACCTTCCGAAGCTGAATATGATCACACCTGTCGGAGTAGTGAAGCCAAAGGGCAAGAAGAAGGGAAAGGTCTTTGTTGATGATCAGGTGCGTGGGCCCATTCGCCAATCTTTGTCTCTGACTTTGGCTGAAGATCACTGACATCTGCTCCGTGTATAGGAGGGAATGATGACTATCCTTGCCATGGTCAATGCCGAACAAGAGGGCCACATTGAGTCCAAGCTACAGAAGGCGCGCCAATTAGAGGAGATTCGCGAAGCCAAGAGAAAGGAAGCAGAAGCGAGACATGCGGAAAAGAAGAACAAGTTGGTATGTGTCGATATTATACACGTTATTGTTTCCATACAGAATATCCATTGGAGACACCGGCATGGAGGTATTGGCTAACAGAAATCTCTGGATATAGGAAGAAGTGAAACAATCAATTCGCCAGAAGCGGAAGCGCAAGAGCAGCGGCGATGACGACTCCAAACCTGATGCTTCGACAGCAAGATCAGATTCAAAGTCAAAAGGAAAGAGAAAGAGTGTTTCTTTTGCTTGAGCGTTCTATGTATAAAAGTTTATTCTATCTATACCAACTTTATGTATCTAGATGGGGTTATCTGGCGTTTCCGCAGGTCTATGTATTACCCGAAAGTGACATGAATGACAACTCATGACAGTATATACCTCATGACAGTATATACCCGCCTTCTCAACCTGACCAGAAGAAGCGCGTATTCGTGTTCGCCTTATTGCACCATCTTCATGGCCAATTTGCGCCGCATAGGGTCAAAGTCCGGTTTGGGCGCCGTGTCTGGCTCTTTGTTCAGATCAATGTGATCCGCAATATGACCAGGAAGCTTCTCAGGATGCTCAACGATGAAAGGCGCCCCGAGGTCAATCTCCTTGGCCATTGTGTTCAGGAAGTTTGTCACCTATATAAAACGTCAATAGATGCGTCTGGTGTCCTGTAGCAAGATACACACCGGTTTCACAAACCACCTATTTCCACCGACTTCAAACCAACCGAGGTGACCGCCCCAGGACGTAGTCAACATCACACCATATGGCGTTTGCGTCATTTCTTGAAAAGGAAGCGCATCGACCGACGCGATCTACAACGTGGTTACTTCGACTTTCAACCTTGGAATTGATGGGAGCACTGACCGGATCGTCTTCAGCCTGCACCGTGAAGAATGGGATTCGAATGGCAAGCATGGAATCGACAGATGCTGCATCTCGATAGTATGCACCCTCTGTAGGATATCCCCATGTTGCGCATTGCAGTGCCCTAACGAACCGATTAATTACTGAGCGATAACAACAGTGGTCTGAGAAAATGCACAAAGCCTTACCGATCAAATTCATGCAAGTATCGGGTCTTCCTGACTGCCTCCACGTCAATTCGCGGGTTCTTTGAGATTTCTTCAACATGCCTGATATAGATCAGTCAGCCTCGATAACAAGAGAGCAATTGATAGTGCTGAACTCACTCTTCAAACAGTCGCTTCATGCTTGATCCCATCGTCTTACTGTAAACCTCAAGTCCGAGCCACGACTTTTGGAGGTTTGTCGAGCTGACATCTAAATTCCAGGGGCTGGCACAGAGCACCGCCGCTTTCAGCTGACATGCATCACCTTCTTCACCGAGGTACTGTGCACGAAAGTGTTAGCCGACTCTCAATTCGCGGTTGGGAGCAATTTACATTAGCAAGGATATTCGCGCCGAGCGAGAATCCAATTCCGAATAGGGGCCGATTTGGAAACGCCTTGCGGAGCCATTTTACAGTTTGACGACAATCCCACGTGGCCCTCGCATTGTAGAGCACACCTGTAGAAATTTTGGTTTGAGAGCAGCCTCTGGAATTGACCACACATGCTTCCCAATTTCCATCTGCAATGAGTGGGGCGAGTACATGACGCAGATAGATCTCGTGAGAGCCACCGCTTAGACCATGGAGAACCACAAGCATGGGCCTCGTATCGTCTGAAGGCAGAGCTTGAAACTCCTCTTCTGAGAAGAAAGACGTCCGCTCTGGAAGACCTGAAGGAAGAGTGTATCTCCTCGCTTCATCAGTAGCTTCGGCGTTGTCCTTGGGCGTTGCATACGGTTCAACGACGAAATCCACTGCAAAGTGGCCTTTATACATCGAACTGTCGGCCTCAAACATTCGACGCTTGTAATACACAGGAACATCATCAAATTTGACGGTGGTCCAGGCAGTCTGCAGATGCCCATTGAAGAGCAATGGATTCAGATGGCATTTCGCCGGGGTCGCAGCGCGACAGACGTCCGCCAGCGCAACCTGCTGCTTAACACCGGAATCCCCAGACTTCTTGGTCAGGAGAAGTCTGTTATCCTTGGAATGGAAAAAAGAAAGCCGTGCACTTGGTCGAATCCATGACAACATGCTTATTACGAGCAGCAGCCCAGAGACAATCAAAGGAAGTAAATATGCGTTTAGGATACTTTGAATGACAAGTCAGTCGCTGTACAACGGCAGCCTAGAGCCAAGCGCTGAGTCTGGAAGGGAGCAATATTGACTAACCCGTCCGAATACATCAACAATCTGATCTATAAGCAGCGTTTCGCTATGACAAGAGTAACAACAAAGGAAAGAAATAAGAGATAGAATCAAGAGGCAAAAAAAGACCTACATACCACCCTGCACCACACCTCTGCATGTACCTTTCTATGATTTTTTCTCATCTCCCGGTGCCTCGGCATCACTACTATATCGGGAAGCCATGACATAAGCATCTTTTATCTGATCGATGACTCAGCAATCACATGCTTGCTACTGATGTTTGTTCTGTTTGTTCTGGTGTTTTCCCCTGGCGTCATGAGACACAAAGAAACCCTATGATCAGCAGCTACCAGTCACTTGATAACACAATACATCCAGTTACGTCGAACTCTTTCCCTCCTCTTCTTATCGCGCTGGACTGTGGCTTTTTCCAGTTGACATAGGTTGGAAGTGTGAATATTCGAGAAGAAAGATGCAGATATTACGAGACTTAAGAGTGCTCAATGCGGCTGCCAGGTACCCGAAAGCGGAAAGCCAGTCCGGGGACATGTCATTATGCAAATCCCCTTCAAGAATGAAGTCTGGTTTCTAAATTTACTTGACAGATTATTTGGAACGTATTTATGCTTGCAGCTCTTATTACTGATGAGTTGAGGCAGCCATCCTCTGGGTTGGTCGGACAGTGACCCTGCATCGGGAGCCCTAGCCTTGTATGTAATCTTGATAGCATCTGCTACACTGTGATCATAGCGCGTGCTCCGTTTGCGTGCAACTTTCGGCCTTTGTGGGGGACTACTTCAGGTCAACAGGCCTCCCGTCTCTTTACTCTTCCTTATTGACAGTTCTTTGTCACGCGATGCGCTCTTTGTGTCTTTCATATAACTACACAATATGATACCTGAGAGCCAGCAGCCAACTAGCTGGTTCTTACCATATCCATGGTTTACTGTCAATCTTCAACGAAGGTTTTCGGAGTAAAGGACAAGAAACGCTGGAGACAAAGCGCCAAGTTGCTGGTTTCTAGTGTAGTCCATATCGAAAGCACACAGCTTTTAGTCAACATGGTGTACCCTTTCCGCCGGGCTGGAGTTAAGCTGAAGACTGTTGCGAAGATGGATACATGGGTGCGAAGTCAATCCGAAGAGCATCCCACAGCGACGAAACCTTCGAGCCGGTGCTATCTCCTTGAATTGCCCACAGAGCTGCTGCTAGAGATCATCTCGCATCTCTCTGTAATACCTGAAACATGCCTGGCTCTGACCTGTAAACGATTGTTTGCGATATCCGGGGCCATTTTCAGATCTGTAAGGTACAGAATCCGTCTCATCAGCTTTGCCTAGGCATTGAAGTCCACTTTGCTAATTTGGAGCCCTTCAGGTTCAGCCAGGATTTTGCACCACTCTTTCACCACTACCGAAACGGACACAGTTTCGTCACCACACGGTGGCAACTCATCAACTTACTAGAGAACAGCAGGTGGTGGGCCTGCTCGAAGTGCTTGAAACTTCATCCGCGAGATGCTTTCTCCTCTCGCGAACTCAGGCGCAAACCGGAGGACCGAGCATGTTTGTTGGGTAACTTTGCGGGCATAGTTGACTTGTGTCCCTGCAAAAAATTGACTTTCCGGGACAAGTTGGACCTTGTTGAACTTTTGAAAGTGCGACAGCTGTCGGTTGCCGCCTTACAATCTCAGTTTGGAGGCACCATTCAACAGCGGTTCTGCTGGCATTCCTGCTCCAAGGACTATGGCCCTACACAACTACAGATTGAGATTTTCCCGGAACTAGACGACCAAGATCAGTTGAAAATCAGGACCGAATACAGATTGACAACGGAATCCGGAAAGCTAGGAAAGGAAGAATACATAACGCCTCGTTTCGGGTGTGCTCATCGATCAGTCGACCTGTGGCTTTCCAGCGTATGCCAGACGACTATTTGCCAAAGCTTCGACAGCATCTGCGCGTCATGCAAGCGAATATCGATTTGCAATTCTTGCAACTCAGTGCTCAAGTGTCCTCGGAGGCAACCTTGCTATGTGGACCAACACTCAGGCAGGGCAACTTACCATTTCTGGACCGAGAGATGCCTTGGTGGGACGACATCGATGCCAGATGAGGCGTGGGCTTCTCAACGTATACATCCCGCTGAACATTCGGTTGACGACAATTGCAGCGAGCTATGCCCTTGGACTGTCCGAGAGCATCCTCCTTCTACCGGCCCACCTGCTTTGGGGATGGATATCCTCGGTCCTGCAGTCCAAGATCAGTCGATGAGTCAGCTTTACACTTCGATAAACCTGATCTAAAGACGGGACGACTCTCTGAGCCTTCAGTACTTCCAGCTCGGCCATGAAGTGGCACTGCGTTATGATGGACATGCATTCATACTGGTTTTTCGTTTGCATTGCGAATTATGCTTCTCATTTGCCAATGACTCTTGTGGATGTGATTCTCTTTTCCTTTTTGTCTGTTTGGATAAGTACCGGCTTCTCATAGAATATACCCTCATATAGTAGATCAAGTCATTTCCATGCAACATATCTCTGTACCATTTGTGCGATGTCTGTCTACCTGGAACTTTCCGTAATACTGCGTTAAATTAAACAAAAACACCTTGTGCACAACGTCGATGGTTGCAGCAGGAGCATCTCTCTAGTAGGGTTTGCTCAGAAGAAGCCATCCGTTAAGTGAATCGCTCTGACCGCCCTAGGAGTTTCTCCGAACCGAAACGGAAACGGAAGCGCGTATCACGTATCACGATGAAAGGTATCTGGTCGAGAGCATCTTCGTCCTCAAATTCGAAACCCATCATCCTGGGTAGCAGAGTGTTGCGATTCCATGCCAGTTATCTGCGTTCGGGGGCGATGAACTACCCACCATCTCATAACGGTCAATATCCTCCGCAATATTTGCAACAACCACAGCAGCTACTGTATAGCAATGCCGACTCGAACACTTCGCCATATGAATATGGCAAGCCTACCGCTTACCCTCAGACTATAATTTCGCCATATTCGTCCTACGGACAGGCATATAATATAGAGCAGCATCAACACCAACAACAATCGCATCACCAACAACAGCAGCAGCAACCGCAACAGCAATATGTGAATCCATCTGACGTGTTCCAGCAACCGCTTATTCCTCCTGTCTCATCGTCGCAACTTGCCCGTGGTTCAACTCAATATGGTTCCCAACCCATGGTTCCTGTTGCAGGCAACAGCAACCGTTCCCCAGCTGCCGCGGCCGCCTCAATGTCTGCGCAATCAACACAATCGACATATCAGCCAGCGCCAGCGCCAACTCCAAGCCTGGGGAATAATGTCTTCAACCAATATCCCCAGGTTGCTCTTCCAGCGCATTCGGTTTCGAGTTCGAATCCTGTAGCTGCCGCTCCTCCTATGCCATCTCCGAAACCTGCTCCTCTTTCGTCATCATCGAAACCTGCGACTCCTGTTCCATCCTCAAGAGCTGCCCCTCCCGTTCCGTCATCGTCGAAACCCGCGCCTCCTGTACAGCCTAAGACACCACTTCCTCAAGTCCTGGTCCCGGCTCCTTCACCGGAAGTCCAACAGAAAATGCAGCGCCAGGGTCCTAAAAAGCAAGTGCAACGACAGAACGCTCAACAGCCCGTGCAGAAGCCAAGCAAGCCCCCTATAGACTATCAAGTCCTCTTGTTGAGCTTGGCAGATGAGTATCTAAAGGCAGCTTATGATCAGGGAACCATGGTCGCTTTATCAAGGCGGGAGATGGATATCGAAGAATATTATAAGCTGGTTGCAACAGGTCTTGGTTGTCTGGAGGCAGTATTAAAGGTTTGAATCACCGCTGTCCCGATACGACGATTGCTGTGAGTAACGGTTGAGCATTCGAGCTAATCCGAGTCTTGCGCTTTAGAACTGGAGGCTACAACCGCGAATGGAAGCTCTTGTGAGGTTGCGATATGCGCGCATACTGTTTGAGGAGACGGAGAATGATCTCGAGGCGGAAACAGCCTTGAGCAAAGGGGTAAGCGTTCCAGCGCACAGTTGTTCATTAAATCAGCAATCTACTGACGCTCTCGCTTCGACAGATTGATTTATGTGAGCGGGTGAGTTGGCGTCCCCCGGCTATGCACTGCGATCCCTCGTAGAAGACACCATCAGATTACTTACGGTCTGCAGAATCGCATGTTAGATCTCAAGTATAGTATGCAGCATCTTCTGGCGCGGATGCTACACAAGACCAACCCGAAGGCCGCATTAAAAGCTGTAGATGGTATGATACAGGACGTTGAAGCGTAAGTTGTAACATTCCATTCCACAGCTTGCTTCTAACTGTCGCAGATATCGCCATTCGGCCTGGGAGTATGCTTTCCGCTTTCTCCGAGTATCACTTTCGTTATCAGCATCGGCACATCAGGATCCGGTCTCTGCGCTGCAACATCTGCATAAGATCTCCAATATGGCTAATCGACAAGGTGACAAAGCTGTTGCGGCCATGTCGGCCGTGATTGAGGCACTTGCTCATCTGCAACATGGAACGAGCTCCGATGCAATCGAGCAGGCTCAGCGTGCGGTTGCAGTAGCAAGAAGCCATCAACTCAACGATGAGCTCCGTCATATACCGCAGCTCTCGACTCTGGTGCAAATGGTTGATATTTGTTGCAGTCTTCTCGAATTCGATGTCAACCAGTCATCTCAAAAATTGAAGGTCATGCAAGATTTGATGGACGAAAGATTGAGTGATCCGAATTGGCGTGCTGACGGCTCGTTCTCAATTCCCTTGAGCGGAAGATCAGCTGGACCCTCCTCCATTGATACAGGCGATATCCTTCAAGTTCAAAACGGGACGCTGCTGTTGAGTTTCAATTGGCTTCCCCAGCACGATCTCTATGCGCTCTGCTATTTCCTTAGCTCGATCACACTCAGCTCAAAGAACTCTTATGACGGTCGTAAGGCTGAGAAATTTCTCCAGGAAGGGATACGAATGGTTAAGGGTATGTTCTATTTCGATCTAGGGTTCCAAAAGTTTCTAATGGGGTCCTCAGGAAGTTTCAAAGCACCGCAAGAAATTACCGAGTCAATGATCAGTGCGAACAGACGTGTTGATTGGCGACGGATTCTGTATTGCAATCTTCTTCTGCATCAGGTTTTCCTTGCCTGTGGTCGTACAGATTGGGATCTGGCGAATCAGACATTGAAGGAGCTGCGCCCCATTGCCGAGGAACTGGGGGATCAGCTCCCTGACACCATTCAGTGCTTGATGGAGTATGCAACGGGCGCACTCGCGCAGGCGACTGGCGACCTGAAGGCTGCCCTTTCTATTTTCCAGTCCCCTCTCCTCTCCCTGTCGTCAATCACCAGCAAGACGGCACGAAATGATCCTCGTCGCGACATCGCGATCCTTGCCGCCTTAAATACGATTCTTATAATCCGTGACCCGTACCATCCGTCTCACTCCGATCTTCCCAGCGCTTTGTCCCTCGTCGAGTCATTCTGTAAGGGTAGCCCGAACAAGTATATCCAGGCGGCCTATTACCTTGTATGTGCAACTGTGCAAACGGAGTCCACTATTCAGACCAAGCAGTATCTTCAGCAGGCTCTTCAATCTGCCACGGCAATAAGCAACAGTCAAATCACCTGCATGACCCTGACGTTCATGAGCTGGAAGTATTTCCGCGGCGTGGTTGGGGAGCAAGCTGAAAAGAGCGCTCGCGCGGGCCGGGCAATGGCGAAGAAGGCCAATGACCGACTTTGGGTCAGCGTCACTGATGAAATGCTGGCAGAGACGCTGGAAAGGCAGGGGAAAAGTGAAGAGGCAGAGGGAGTTCGCGACGAGGGCCACCGCGTGATGACCGGATTGCCGTCAGCTCTGAAACGACCGGTGTGATTCCACCTTTTTCGCTCCATGTCTTCGTTCTTATTTCTTTTCATTTCAGCTTCTGCGATTCTGTGCGAGGCAGCTTTGCTAGCCTTCTGTTCTGTGATACCACTTCATGGCCAATTGTGATGATCTTTGCTTTGCGTACATGGGACATGGCTGGCGCATCTGGGATACATAAATGGGAGTTGGTCTATTGAGACAACGAGTTGTTGCTACACCATTTGCTATATGAACATGGAAAGATGCTATGAACATGCAGATCGCAGTCATTCCCTTTGACCTGATGAAATTTAACGCGATTTGTTCAGAAATCATCTGCATAATCCTAGTAAGTCTCAAGATACTTGTAAATTGCCGTCCTTGATGGAATTTGCACACTAGTTGAATGCGCCGACTACATAGCATCCACTGTTCAACCTTGCTGGTAAGGGAAACTACTTAATATACATGCATTGAACTCTGCGAAGGCTCTTTGGCCATGGCACAGACAAACAATCTCAATGTAACAGCTGACACGAACAGATAGAAACCCATTTCCTGAATATGAGAATATGACTCCACGGCTCTCCATACGCCTGCAATGTGTGCACCACTCAGAGTCAGATTGAATCACACCATGATATAGCAGTAAAAAGCCTCGAATGAGAATCGAACACCACGGAACATGTCGACTCTTTGCGTGCAATGATCGATATTGGTACCCTCCTTCTTGCGTCGGATTCCTCATATGAGAGATACTTTTCTTTGTTGCTTGATATTTCTTTCCTCCCAAAACGCCATTATGTTGCAATCTGAAGCACAAAATCAACCCAGACCGCCCCAGGCACCGCGTATTCTTCGAGCGAGCTGAATATCTTTCTGCATAATCGTTACGCGCTTAGCATGTAAAGCGCAGAGATTAGTATCCTCGAAAAGATGAACGAGGAAAGCTTCCGCGGCCTCCTGTAGCGCCTGAATAGCGTGTGACTGCCACCGTAACTCCGCGCCTACTTCAGCGGGGAGCAGATCCAAAGCGACCTCACGTACGAGTCGCGCAAACGGTAACTTCGCAATAAGGAGGTCGTATGAGCGCTGATATTTGCGGATCTCTTTCAATGCGACGGTCCCCGGCCTGTACCGGTGTCGGCGACCTTGAGGGGTTGGGTCCCCAGCTAGTACGGTATTAGCGACGATGCTATTGCATAGGGTTGGATATGCGGTCTGTGTAAGGGGTCATGGATGTACGTACGTTGGACGTCTGATGGCCTCGGGGCCTTGGCTGGTCGCTTGCCCCCCCTTGTTCCTTTGGGCCGGCCCCGTCCCCGAGTGGAAGGTGATGCAGTAGCAGCGGCATTAGATGGACCGGCACCTCCGTCATCTCGAGGTTGTGTTCGAGGAGCCCCGATCGTTTTTCGGCCTCGTCCTGTCTTCGGCGGCATGGTGCAAATGCGCGTTCGGTGTTACAGAGAAACCGTTACTCGGGAGTGCGATCGAGGCCGCGTTTTTCGTGTGGATAAAACGACTGAAGAAATCGGCTCAGCTGTGCGATTATGCGCCGTCCCCCAATCCTCTGTGTCCTGGCTGATGACAGGGATCGCGCAGACAAAATGTAGTTTGTTTTGTTTTGATCCCAATGTAGATGGTTAAATGTGCATTTGGCCTGACGTCGAACCAATTCCACCCGAGAAACACTTGGCATGGAGCCCTCTATCTCCACGGAAATCTTCTTCAAACAGAAAGAGACAGTTAGGATGGAATTGGGGGGCTGGTGATCCCTCAATTACTCCATTGTCTCCACTGCCTCAATGCGCCGGCAGAATGTTGTCCCCAGCCATTCGAATTATTTCACGTGTGGCGCGTTCTTCGACCGAAGCGCGCGCTTGGCTGACACGTGATGATAAGTGCTCGAATAGCTTATCGGGCAAGTAAGCAAACCGTAAGCAAATCCCCGACTGACGTCTGTTTGAAAGTGGAGAAAAGGCCACCTGGAGCTCTCGTGCCTGCCGTGTTATTTATCCACATTGACATTGTCCAGTATCACATATGCCCTTTGTACATTATTCGATCTGCTATGCTCTTCATTAGACATTGATTGTCACTCAGGTTCTTAGTATCACATCAATCACTTTTTTGACCACGCTCAACCCGTTCTCCGCTCTTCCTATTACTCTATCTCCGACGTAATGGCCGCCATCTGGGGAAATGGTGGACAGGGCGGGCAGTTCCCCTTGGAGCAATGGTTCTATGAGATGCCTCCAGTTACTCGATGGTGGACAGTCGCGACTGTGGCTACTTCGGTATTGGTGCAATGCCATATCCTGACACCATTTCAGCTGTTCTACAGCTTCCGCGCAGTTTACTTCAAGTCTCAGGTACGTCGTGAGAAACCGCAGCTCGAGAGGAAGCCGTTATTTGAACAGGAGCAAGGCTAACTGTATGGCAGTACTGGCGGCTTCTCACAACATTTCTCTACTTCGGTCCATTAAGCCTTGATCTACTCTTCCACGTCTTTTTCCTTCAGCGGTACTCGCGACTCCTCGAAGAATCTTCCGGTCGATCACCCGCTCATTTTTCATGGCTGTTGTTCTACGCGATGACCTCTCTCCTCCTCATTTCGCCATTCCTCTCTCTTCCCTTCCTAGGCACCGCCCTCTCCTCCAGCTTGGTGTACATCTGGGCTCGCCGCAACCCGGACACTCGACTCAGTTTCCTTGGCATATTGGTCTTCACTGCGCCATACCTTCCCTGGGTTCTGATGGCCTTCAGCTTGGTTGTGCACGGCATTGTACCCAAAGACGAAATCTGTGGCATCGTTGTCGGCCACATCTGGTACTTCTTCAATGACGTCTACCCGTCGCTTCACGGCGGCCACCGCCCCTTGGATCCGCCACGATGGTGGAGGCGGATCTTCGATGCGAGAACAAGGGCTGGAGAGGCACAAAGAACAGATACGGCTAATGTAAACCGTGACTTTGCCGCTGCGGCCGCGCCCGAGGTCAGATGAGTTGCTGGCATGAGGGCAACCTTCTTCAGCGCCCAAAGACTCAGGGCAAGATGATCACTCGCACTAGCAGAGCATCCAGCGCGGCAACCGCCTATAGGTATAATGATTACCCGAGCAGGAATGGCCTCAGCAATATGGTGGCTCCGGCTGGATTACTCCAGCTCCGACCGATTGCCTTCAACAATCCATCTGTTTGGGATACCGTCCGTCGACGATCAATTCGATATCACGACATACCAGTGCTCCCGACAGCAAGCAAGCTGCTCTCCCGGGAAAGAAGACGATAAGAGATCGCACATCGGCACTCGGTCGAGCTGGCTGAAGATACGGGAGATCTCAAACTATGATCGTCCCGCTGTATGAAAACTCATGTGGTGGTCAGTATAATCTGGGTCAGATGGCCTTTCGTGGACTACGATCAGTATTGCGACACGACTTTCTCGATAATGGTTGATGAGGGACATAAGGGGATTTTATCCGTTACTTTGTCGAATAGACGCTTCTAGATATGAATAGAGGTAGAGCTCAGGATATATACTTGTAAGTAGCTGTCTGGAGCTATAGGCAGAAATCCAATGGAGATCAGCTTTGCATCTGCGTCAGGCCCTCGGCTCGTACCTAATACTTGACTCGCTACAAGGATCGTTCCGTTATCGACAGTCGATGTCAGCCAGTAGTCAGTACACTAGATTGACTACAGCTTATATCGGCTACGGTAGTACAGTTTAAGTTAGACATCCACCGTCATGATTCGCAAGTAGTCTCAAATCACCCGAGACTACCTATTTCTTATGCGCACGATCCGCTCCGGTAGAACTTGTGACTACATCATCTGATGTCCGAGGCTCAATAACCAGATGCACGGACTTTCAGCGAGTACCAATGAAGATGATGGTCTGGCGAACATGACTGTAACAATAACGGGATGATTACTGGATACAAGGGCCTTTGATGACCCTCAACAGTAAAATTGTCTGTCTGAGAGTCAATGTAAGGAACAGTGATATGTGACCCACTTCGAGTCCTGAATGAATTTCGCCGATTGCATGCATTTTGCCCAATGAAAAGCAGATCTACATGGCCAAGCCTTCAGATGCCACGAGTTCGCCAGGTAGTTCGGTGGTTTCCCGTTAGAGTGTGAGAATGTTGATTGGTTTTCGATTTGTGGGGTTATCTCATGGACGTTGAACTTTCATTTCCTCCCTTTTGTGTGTCTTTGGTAGAGGGGAGATGTGATCATGATTCTTCGATCCTTTACAGTTCAAGCGCACCAAGGTAAGGTCGGTTTCAGGGAGTAAGTTGTCTTGTGACCTTGTGTATTGCAACTAGCCGTCTGTCCATGAAGTAGTCCGGTAGACCGAGCCAAGAGCAGATCAGGCAAGCCACTTCATCATTCGGCTAGATGTCTTTGCAGCCACTTCTACGCGCGAGATATTAAACATTTTAACTGAGCTGTTTCTGCTTTCATTTCTTGGAAGTTGGTACTTGCTTTGGAAACCTTGGCCAACAAGCGGAGCCGGGGTTTTGAACTTCCTCCTCAACCAAGGCTCGGCATTCCTTCAAGCCTAGGATCGCAAGGTGGGTGATGGTGAGATTTCACTGGCGTGGCGATGTTTGGAAGGGTTCTCCGTTAAGATGATGTATGCCAGTTGTAAAATCTGTGGGAATGTTGTCGCCTACCTCATTGTTGAGGATTTGCTTGGAAGTGTTCCGCTGCCAACGCCACCTGACAATAGAATGATCAGAAGACATTGCCGCAGGCCCGCATAGGGAACACTAAGGTAAGCTTGTTGGAAGGGAGCAAATCAGGTCATAAGTTGGATTGAATTGCCTTCTTGCTACGCCGCGGCCGATATGACGGATGCCCAGACCGATGTAGACGCAAGCCTCATCAAGCGTCAGATATGGCGAGTAGGTACGGTCCTACGGAGTACGGATACGGAGTTCCAGTACTCTGTCATCCGTAGGACCGTAGGCAACCTCTCAACTCCGTGCTGCAATGCCATAGTACAGCCAGTCAATCGATACTGTGGCTTCGAGAGCTTCCAGTTTCATGCTCTGCGAAACTAAGCAGTGCCTCAGAGAGCATACGTACTCCTTGGCCCGTTCCAGACTTAGTCCTCGGTGCCTATCTAGGTAAGGTGGTAATGTACAAGCCACAGTAGGTCGTAATATTACACCTTACACCAGCCATCCTGTCGAACCTTAAAACTGAATCAGACTTAATAAAATGCTCCCTCAATAGACATCTAGATAAGTGATCAATTGGCAGGATTTGCTAGCTTGAATACTCCGGTGCCTCGCAGTTCCTACCTGCGACAGGCCGACAGCTTGCTTTTATACTGCGGTGCAAAATCATTTTCTGCAACGGTCAAGGTGCTTGATATTCAGTGACTGGCTCAATTGAGGAACCGGGCCTCGAAATCAGTGACCTTCAACTTCAAGTAATCATACATAGAATGAGCCCTTTTTTGGTCGAGTTGATCAGAATGGATTCATGGTAGGCCTAGCCAGATCAACTCTAAATATACTACTGCTGTAGTCTGTACTCTGTATGCCATCGCACAATGCACAAGCGGCGATACGAGTACGAAGAACGACATTATCCACAGTCTTACCCAGCCAAGATTGGTCAGTCCCAGGTACTTATCCCCAGCGACTTAAGGTTGCATTATCTTCAGACACATCATCAATTGGTTCAATGTATACACGCAGCCAAGGCATAAAAATCCACATCCAAGTAATATCGCATTTGACGCGGTAATTGTCGCTTAATTTTCCTATGTACGAGAAGAATGCTCAGACTGTTTAAGAATGCTCTTTTCCACACCATAACGCTTTGATGAACTGCGCCAATTCCACTTAGTTAGCCGTGCTAATGAGGAAAGCGAAGAAAGCAGATGAGCTATCAGCGAAAGTGGCTTGGTTTCAGCACAGATTGTCGCTCCGTCAATTTCATTGGTGCAAGCTACCTATGTAAAATACTGGCGTTTGATTCTATCCATTCTTGACATTAGACTGTCCCGTCAAATTAATTTTCTAGTGGTCTCTATCAGCTCAATGACGATATGCAGATAATATTTAATAGTCTTAGGGTATGATCACATCCATATCCTACCAGTATTATATCTTGCCAGATTACTCCACGCGTAGGGTACGTAATTTCCATGCACTGCCTTGCTCCTTCAGCTTGGGTAATAATCTAACCCGGTGAGGGTTTGATACTAGACCCGATCGGGCAAGGATTTCGCAGGCTAAATCACGTAGTGTGGCGGAGGCTTAGCTCTGGCGCATTGGCTCTGTAATGTCCCAAGCCAACCTAGGTAAAAGTCTTCCCCGAATATTCTCAAGCCCGCTCCACTTCAGTCTATCACGCCCCATCGCCTCCACCACTCCAGGGCCTTCTCCCCTGAACTGTCCTGTGGCCTCTCTCGTAACCATGGTCCGCTGTTAAGGGATGTTGACATGAGCGAATCGAACGACTCAAACACACCTCGGCCACGCCTCCCTTCTTTCTTTCTTTCGTGTTTTTGACTGCTCTCTACTTGTCTTTCTCTAGCTGATGCCATATTATTGCTTGTAGCTGGTGTCGTCGTTCGTTCGTTCTCTACGCTCCCTAAATCATTTTCCCTCTACGCAGTACCTTTTTTTACTTCACTGCTTTTTTTTTCACCTTTTCTTTTTTCTATTTATCTTCAGTCCGAGAAACTCTAACCCTCTACATTCATTGCCATTATTGATCTACAGGTCCAACCCTCCCCTAACGATTAGTCTATCTGCCTATCTTCTTCAAATCTATCCTTGACAAAGTTAGCACTACTCCGTATTATTCGTCGCTTCTCCCCAACGGCCCTAAATTGGCCTCCCCCGCCTCCCTTTTCCCATTCGAGCCTCTCAGATCACTTTTTGAAACCGCCAACTATTATCTCTACTAATAAGTAGTAATAGTAGTAGTGGCTTATCGTCCGTCACTAGGCTTCATCCTTCGCCGGTCCTCTCTCACTTCCCCCCATCCTCGCAAGCCATTCCGCCGAATCCTGCGGATCTCAATCAAAAGGGGCGTTGAAGCTTAGGGCAAACAGAAGCTCTCCGAATACCTCTCTCCTTCTGGCGGACGCCTGTGCTTTGCGACAGCAATAATCCTACACCAGGCATACATAATCACCATTGTTCGGATAATAATCAGTCTACTATCACCAGGTCCGGCAATTGGAACTTACGCTGTCAACCGTTTCTACCCCGTGTAGCTGGCCACACAAAACAAAGATTAAAGACAAACAACCCGGCAACAACTGTTGCAGCTTTTCGCGCTCACAAGAACCTCGCACGACACGCCCTTACGATTCGAGATCACGTCAAAAGATAATTTCCGCTTCAATTGGGGACTTCCTGTTCAGCTTTTGTTCGGTCGTACTGTTGCACAGTTGCACGGTCGTGCTACTACACATCCAACATGCGGCGCGGTGTCTTGATCTTTCTCATTGTCAACCTGCTCATCATATCATTTCTTGTGCGCAGCGTCTTCACTCTACTATCCTTGCTGGTCGAAGATGCCTCGGCCGACGCAATTCGGCACGCGGAGCTACCCTCTCCAAATTCGAGCTTAATTGAACAACGGCCGCAGATTATACCCAAAATCATTCACCAGACATACAAGAACGAGACAATTCCAGAAGTATGGCGGGAGGCTCAAAAAAGCTGCATAGATCTGCACCCGGACTATGAATACATCGTATGTGCTTCTATTCCCGTCAGCAGTTGCCTCTCATACTAACGCGTCCTCTCGCATCAGCTTTGGACCAACGAAAAGTCCCGCCAATTCATCAAGGACGAATATCCGTGGTTCCTCGACACGTTTGACGGCTACAAGTACCCGATCCAACGGGCTGATACTATCCGATATTTTGTTCTTGCTCACTTTGGCGGTACATATATCGACCTCGATGATGTATGTGTTCTATGCATGGTTAAATTGCAGTCCGAATTCTGTTGCTAATTCCAATCTATTCAGGGTTGCAACCGGCGATTAGATCCCCTCCTCTCTTACCCTGCCTGGGTGCGCCGGACCGTTCCAACGGGTATTTCGAACGACGCCATGGGATCCGTTCCCCAACACCCGTTTTTCCTTCGAGTCATTGAATTGCTGAAATCCTATGACCGCAGCTGGCTGCTTCCTTATATTACCGTCATGTACTCGACTGGTCCTCTCTTCCTGTCTGTGATTTGGAAGGAATACATGCAAGATAAGCCGAGTGAGGCTGCACGAGTTCGGATTCTCATGCAGGATGAATACAACAAGCACTCGTGGAGTTTCTTCACGCACCATGTCGGCAACAGCTGGCACGGTAAAGATGCCAGGTTGATTTTCTGGATGGGACAACATTGGATGTTCCTGACTGTGCTGGGTTTCATCCTCGCCGCGGTCGTGGGATTTTGCCTCTGGTGGGTCTATGGGCGCATGGTGCTCCTGAGCTCGAAATACCGCTATCGGTACTCGAAACTACCTAGCCTGGCTCGCTCATCTTCCTCCCCCACACGTCGATCTCGAGGGATGATGCCTACGCTACTTCGTCGTGTTAGCTTCAAAGAAGACGAAGAATCTGCCCATGTTACCGAAACCTCGTTCGAACTTTACAGCCGTCGCGATTAAGGGTTTTACGCCTCCTTCGTGACAGAAATGTGACCGTGGTCACTCGCAACGCCTTTTGATACGACTTTGCATCCAGCATTTCTTGTACCCACTATTCCCGATGGTTCCACAACTGTTCTGAGACACAGTTCTGGGCCGTTTTAATTTGCTTATTCGTGCATGTACGGAGTTTTTCTTGGGTCATGGATTGACCGAAGCGCTTGTTCGGATCAAATGTTGCTTGTACATGTTTTGGCAAGATGACTTGGATCTATCTGCATGCGAGGTGGTCTGCTAGGGCAGCGTACCCGCATGGTATTTGGCTCTTCAAATGCTTGATCTACTTTGCTCTTTCCGTTTCGCCTTCCATTCTCCGTTGTCTCTTTTACATATATTCCTTGTATTGATCTTCACCTCCCCTTTTGTCCCACCACCTTTCATGTCACTATAGACTTGCGTGATGGGTGTACTCATACCACTACACATATACGTATCGGCGGTAGCAGGCCGGTAATAGATTTTGCTAAGCGAAGATACATTCGCGATGAACCGGGCAATCAAATGACAATTGTCTTCATTCAAAGATCATGCATGTCTCTGTATGATGGAGAAGAAGTCCTATGGAATTGGAGGAATGGGCTTCAGAGATCCAGTAAGGTACAGAACATTGCCAGTAAGCGGTTCTCCATTCTGTTTGGTCGTCAGCAGCGTGCAAAATGTTTCAGTTTCGATTCTCCTATTCCAATCAACGCTGAGTTCGACACCAGCAGATCGCCGCGACGCATACCAGGTATGGACGTCCTAGAGACATGTGCTAGGATTCGTCCAGCACCACCTTGAGCGATAACCATGCCTTGCTATGCTCAACGAATCCAGAACCACACCAGCTTTCAAATAAATCTACCCCTACAATAGATTGAAACATGAGACAAAGCAACTCCATAGGCCTCTGTTCGTTCCATAATCAGGCGCAGTCTCACCCGCCATTTCCACTCCACCCTGAAATATGTGGGAATGGGTTACGAAGAATGGAGACTCTAATCCTTCTGGTAATGAACGGTGGCTAGTGACTACTGATCTCATAGGCATTATCCGCCTTGCTTTTTGACGATCTCGCTGCCATATGAAATCTATAAAGCGTGTCCGCTCATACATCTCTAGTCTCTTCCCCTGAGGATACTGTCTGCTATACACTTTGATTACCTAGAGGTACAGAGAGGTACAGCCACAACAGCGCAGCTAAAATGAAGCCAACCCATCTCAGCAGCGCTCTCTTCTTCCTCGTCCTCCCTACCCTGGGCTACGCAGCTCCCGCTTCCACCACCACCAGCACCCAACACCAGAGGCAAGACGTGAAGCTCACAGCAGCACAGATCGAGACCATCGCGCCCAAATCAAAGTCATGCGCGGACGCGCCCGCCCCAGGCGAATGCGCCACGTCCGATGTGGCCGCCGCGAACATTGCCAAGTCGTTCGAGACGTACAAGGTGACTTCGGCTGCGGAGCAGGCGGCCGTGATTGGGTTGATGGCGTTTGAGAGTTTGGATTTTGAGTATAATCGGAATCATTTCCCTGGTGTTGCCGGGCAGGGGAGTATGTTTGTCTTTGCATTTACGTTTTTGCTCTGCTTGGCAGGTCTTTTGGTTCGGAAAATGAGGCTGACTGTGTGCGCGACAGCTCGGAATATGCAATCGCCTGCATTCAATGCCAAGTACGCGGCTTCCCTGCCGGCTCTTGCGGACAAGTTGAAGGGTGTCTCTGGCGACCCGGCGGGTGTCCTTGACTTGTTGCTTTCGAACGAGGAATATGATTTTGGTTCCGGGGCCTGGTTCCTCACCACGCAGTGCTCGCAGGATGTGCGGACGGAGCTGCAGTCCGGCTCGCAGTCTGGTTGGGAGAAGTATATCAGCAGTTGTGTGGGGACTGATGCGAACGAGGAGCGAAAGGCGTACTGGACGCGGGCCGTGCAGGCGCTGGGGGTTTAGTTGTTTGCAGGGGTTGGATCTCGACTATGGTTCCAATTGAGGATCAATGCAGTGTATTCTTTGGGATTCATCTGTATCATCGTAACTTCGTCTCTCGGACCGCTGATATATTCGTAGTAGAATTATGTTTCGTTGTTCGACTTTTCCCCCATATACAGTCACGTCCACATAAACCCCTACAGCACTCCCTTCGTACTAACGACATCTCCCGCTCCGACTTCACCAGCCACCCTTCTGGCACAGGCAGTGCGGATAGCTACGGCCAGCGCCTTGAACGCACTCTCCGCACGGTGGTGGTCGTTATCTCCGTATGTGCAGCCAACATGCAGCGTTACATCAGCAGCCTGCGCGAAGCTCTGCAACCCATGAGTGATCATCTCGGTGCTCAGGTCCCCGATCTTCTCCCGCTTGAAGCCCAAGTTGATCACGGCCCAGGGTCGGCTGGAGAGGTCGATCACAGCCCAGGAGAGAGCCTCATCGAGCGGAGCATCGCCGCGTCCAAATCGTGCAAGGGATTGGCGGGCGCCTAGGGCTTTGGTAAACGCAGTACCGAGCGCAAGGAAGGTATCTTCGGTGGTGTGGTGATCGTCAACTGCTCAAAATATTAGCCACGAGATAGAGCTAGTTGACGATTCTGGACAACATACTGTACAGATCTCCCTTGGCTCTGATGGCTAAACTCCAACCAGAGTGTTTGGCCAGAGCATGCAGCATGTGATCCAGAAATCCGATCCCGGTGCTCACGGTGATCTGCTGCGTCGGTGTGAATTGGGTCGCATGGGCGGCATTTTTGGGAGGAATGATGCCGTGCTTGGCGGCCTCTGCCTCCTTCGGGTCTTCAGGAGCAGAGAAATGCTCCGACGGTTCGTATGGAGGGAGCACGCCGCCGTCCAGAGAGAGGGAGACCTGGATCTTGGTCTCGTTGGTCACCCGCGAGACGGTCGCTGTTCGTGTGGGGAGAGGCATTGTGTAGATGTAGGGCGCAGGTTCGGTAATTGAAGGATTGCTTAACTTTTCCCCGTGCAATTGATCCTGGCTCAAGCCGTAGTCAGCAGTATCTCGACAGGACTGGGTGATATTCAAGGTCTGGCTCGGTGCCGCTTTTTTTAGCGGAACATGTCCCGCGTATACTATTACCGGAAATGGACAATCCTTAATCCGACTGTATAACTGCGTCATTCGCAGTGTTATCGAATAATGATAACAGCTGCAAATGTCATCTCAGCTTCTGTCAACGGTTCCTTTGTCTTTTTCCTTTCAGTCCACAACATCTACAGAACATTTTACATATTATCAACTCCTCCGTCATGCCTACAGCGAGTCAGAAAGGAGACATTGATCCTCCAGACGAGGTCACATCGGAGGCTGTTCGAGGGTTCCTCACTGGAGCGTTTCGGGTGGGTTTGATCATCATAATCCTTGTTATTGCCAGTTGAGTTCCATATCGGGTTCATCGGGTGAATGTTCAGACCTCCCCAAGCGTGCCAATTTAGCAGTATGTGCTGGCGAAATGAGTGCAACATGCTGACGCACACCTCTTGATTGGTAGTTTGGCTCCGTGTCCATCCTTGCACATATGATCCTCATGCTTCCTCATCCTTTCAAGTTCTCTCCCCCAGCAGCAACCCCGTCGACATCGCAACCTCCGTCGCGTCCACCGGCGTCGGCGAGGACATTGCCTTTTTCCAAGGACTCTCTACGGTCCAGATTCATCTACGGCCCCATTGAGGGGTTTTCTGAGTGGCTGTCTCCGACGGCCCGGGTCTACCGGGGATTGACTCCGCAGTTCAAAGTCTTCCTACAAATTGCGGCAATGACTCTGGGGGGATGCATCTGGGCCGAGCGGAGAGTGAACGAATATATCGATTACATGCGGAAGGTAAAACGAGCCGAACGACTGCATGCACAGAGGGTAGCACGATACTCGGAATCGGAGTAGACGGGTTTTGTACGAGTTTGAAATTTCATCGCAGGTCTCCACCCATCGAAGGCATTCACGATCGAAAACACACCGGCAGTATCGATGTGCGGCATTGCTCGTGTCGAGCCGAGACAATGACCAGAACGATACTAATGGCCTGCCTCATTACATGGCTCTTTGTCACCGTTCTCTCATCACCACGACATTTGCTCTCCGCGGGGATGAATCTGAAACGCTGTGATCTCCGTGACGACGGCTCGACTAAGTCCTGTAGATCCTCAGCTGTCCGATTGCGTAGATCAGCGATAGGACTCCGTCATCTATCAAGAATACAAGCTGTGCTGCATCATAGACACCTGTCCACGTTGATCACTGGACGGAAAGGGCCATGATTGGAAGAGATCTGTAACATGACATCAAGGGTAACTTAAGCAGCGCAAATAATGATGATCCTCTACCTTTCAGCTCTCATCAGGGGGAAGGAGTCAATAGTTATACCGGAAGACTCGAACTAGCTGGCCTGTAGATACTCCGTACCTAAAAGGAAACTCGATCTAAATGGTCTCTCTTGGCCTTTGTCAGGAGTACTATGGTGGTTATCCCTAAGCCAAAGTCACTTACAGCCTCACCCTGCCGGCGTACGCGGCTATTCTTCCGTTTCTCGAAGGCGCCCTGGCCGGTGGGTCAATTGAAATAGGGCTTCAATAGCTCCTTTCAAGTGAATAGTGAGTACCTTTCAGGCCTTCTCAGGTAGGCTACAAGTTAGAACCATGAAGAAGGCAGGAATCATTCCGAGTCACCACATAGGTGATTGTACTCGGCGTTCAACTGCTGTATTCAAGAAAGAGAGCCTTGGGAGGTAAATTTGAGACTGTGGAAGGCTTGGAGCTGGACACTGTATGCCTTTAATGGAATATGAATCGAGTACGTAATCTACACGATCCAGAGATCTGGTGGAGGCTTGGAGCTTGCGCTAGTTGGAAGCTGTATTTAGTAGTACGTAGAGACTCCGTACTTTGGAGGCGTTTCTCGGCTCCCGAAACCCGACTATGAACTCAACAAAGCAGCTTGAACAGGTCTTGTACCTCTCCAGGGACAGAGGAGTCCTCATGTTCGTTTATTTTGTCTACAACTGGTGTGGCTCTGGTCCATCAACCTTTTGTAAATGAAGGATTGCCTCAAATTGTTTACCAAGATAGACTAAGTGCTAGATACCCAGTAGTCAGTTATCAGGTAGCTTTAGATCCACTCCGTGTTTCACATTTCAATCCCTTTTTAGCTACAGAATACCTGACTAGAGACTGAGATATCTGTTAGAATGTTTAGATAGTGAATCTCTGTCCAGTGTCTTCTTGCCAGATGGTGAGGATTTGAGAACTGATGCGGAGGTACATCATCATACTATGATGCTATTGCTGTCAATTTCCCTGTACATTATTATTGCGATCGACTCCATCTGATCGTTCCCATTGCGGAGCTCTATGATCATTAATCAGTAGTAAGCGAGCAGTAGCATTGAATTTCGCCATCAGCATCACCATGAGGCATTGATCGTCCTTGGCCGTTCTCGTCTTACCGCCAGCGCTGTTTGCAGCAGTACCTTGTAACTTGTATGTAACTGAAGTACCTCTCTAATTTCTTAGAAATAAGGTAAATAAACATAGTAAAGTTGCTTACATGATTCCATGCTGACATCACCTTCTTGAATAATCAGCAAATTGAAGTAACAGAAATCATCACTGTGTAGATAGAGACTCCATATGTATTGAGTGCTCTCCGGATTTCCACATTAACAGTCGCCATTTATATCAAGTTAATACCTCTCTGTCATTGCCATCATCTTATTTATTCACCTGCTAAGACTACCTTATCAAGATAGCCAACCACCATCCATTGGTTCTTCCCCTCTGGTTCTGGTGTGGAATCTTGTTCCTGTTCCTCTAATTTCGGTCCTGTTCCTGACTATCATTTATCCCCTGCTTATCATACTCGATACCTTCACATCTCATATCATTATTATCATACCTTAGCTAACTGCACCCCCCTCCTCCAATACTGCAAAGCAGTGGTCAATTCATTCTTCGTGGTCGTTGTTGGCTGCTTTCGTATTCATTTACTTCCCTTTCCGGCGCTTTATCCGCTGCTTCTGTTCTTCAGATTCTCTTGATTCTCTCTGGGCGGTTATCGTCTCTCTGCTCCAGTGTTGGCTTTCGGTCTCATTGTAACCCTCCAGGTATCTCGCTTCGTTCATTGGGTTCCTGTTCTGCTTCTGGTGATCAGTTCAGTCAGCGGTTGCCTTGAGCTCCTAGGAAAATTGTGGACTTCGAAAGCTTTTTCTTTGTTTCTTTACTCCTTTAATTTTCTCTTAACCATTTCCGATTGTCTATTAAAATCTCTGGCGACTACATCCAAGCTACAGTACTTGCAGTACTTGGCTAAGTACGACTGTCCTCGCCGTAAATCCGGTGCTTCCCCTCAGTTCTACCAATTGCTTCTCATGGCGCCTTGACGGACTGCTGTATGTTCCCACCTTTTCCTGTCCTTTCCCTCTTCTTCCCTGTTCCTAATTAGTCTGCTATTCCCTCGTTTTCCTTCTGCCATCTTCCCTGCTCCACAGCTGAGCTAGCTCAATGGTCCCAGAAACCATGTTCTCGTCGTCTACCACTAGCCGCTCCTCATCCAATATGCATGCCCGTCATTACCATGTGGTGACACTCAGCTAACTTGGTTCTTCTGCGCTTCTCTCCTAGTGAGAACGACGTCGGTGTCGTCGATGTGAGGACTTTTCGCTCCTTTAATACTTCCCCTACACTCGTTATTTGGCCTTTTTACGCTTGTCTTGAATCCGTACCTTCCCCAATCTATCCGCTCCCCCCGTCATGGCCGACAGCTTGGGCAAGAAAGAGCGCAGAAAAAGCTTCAGCGTGTTTAGCCCGTCCTCGACGACCTCAATTCTGTCCGGTTCCGCGATTACCCACGATCGATCGCCCTCGGATGATGTCAACACTCTCAAGAAGAGGAATCGACGCAATTCCGGGTTTTTTGGTGTCCGGAACACCAGCCCAGCAACAGCTCCGCTCAACTATGGTCAGCATTGGCCGAGCACGATCGAATCGGAATCCACGGCAGCATGCATACCGTCGACACATACGATAATAGCCCCGGAGGCCACTCGTTCCCGGCGTAAATCCCTCCAGAAAAGGCGCACGTCTGTCTTTGGTTCCTTGCGATCGCTTCATTCACTGGATGACGACGAAAAATATGTCGGCCGCGTAAAAGGGTCGCCCGTCGACGATGAAGATGCATTTGTCTGTCGAAATGGAATCGGTTCGGTCATTCTGCACCATGGGGCGATCCAGACGACAGGAGGCATGTGGAGGAAGAAGAGCCAGTACCTGGTCCTCACGGATACGCATCTCGTTCGGTTCAAGAGTCAGAGCAAGGCTGCGGAGATGTTCTCCTCAATCCCTGCGTCCTATGCTCAGTCCCCGGCGATGAATCGCCAATCGATTGCCTCAATCAGCTCCTTGCAAGAGCCCCAGCTTGCATTTCCCAACGATGCCTCTGCGGGAATCCCTCTGAATAGCATAATCGCAGTCTACATGCTGGACGACGGGAGGGTTTCGTCAATGGTTGAAGTTGCCTATCTGGACGAGCGGCTGCACAAGGCCGCTTTCATTCAGATGCAAACCCCAGATCTCCAGGAACTCAACTTGTGGATGATAGGCATCCGTTCAGCAGCGGAAATGTCCCGAAATGCGGATCCTCTACCTTTCGACCAGAAGTCGATCGAGTGCGTGGCCCGGATGCTCGAATACGAGCGAGATTATGACCCAGAAACGTTTCGTATGTTTCGGGTCATCCAGATGGCCTGCAGTAGCAAGTCTACCACCCGGGCCTCATCGGACGACCTCACCAAGCTCTCTCCGACGGGGTGCTATCTCGCCTTGGGTTCTCACAAGCTTCACTTGATACCTTTGCACAAAATCTCCAGTCGCTCTTCCGTTGTTTCGATGTCCGAGCTGGAAACCGCAACATCGTTCGGCTTGATGAATCTAACCAGTTTGTCAATGGAATGGGGCGACGATAGCCTCCATCTGACGTTTCGGCTTCCACTTCGCAAACCGTTCTCGGTCTTCCTGGCTTCGGTACACTCGCTCGAGGTTGCCTTCTGGATAAGGCAGCAGACGGAGTTTTTGCGCCCCTTGTGGCTCCGGCAGCCATACGATTTTATCGTCCCTCGCGATTTGAACAATGAGAGCAATTTCCCTCCTGTCAGTTTGGACGAAGATTACGGTTGCTTTGATCGGACGCTGGTCGCCTATTCCGCCAGTTATGATATCGACACCTCCAACATCCGCTATACGATTGACATGCAATGTGACAATGCGCCCTGCTTCAGACTTTTGCCGCCCGCTTTCCCCGAACGCCAGAAATACACTGCTTTGGAGCTCATTGCGGTCTTCCGAGCACTTCGGTATAACGAGTCTTTCTGCTCTATCTCATTCAGCAGGGTCAGCTTGGATGCGCTCCAGAGTGTGCGTGATGCCCATGGAGTGGACAGGGATGCCCTCCTCACTCGCTCTGGCTCTTCCATTCACATTCCTGGCCAAGAGAACTTGTCAGTGTTGTCGCAAGAGATTCGTGCATTGGCTCTGAAAAGCACGCACCTCAAACGGCTTGATTTTTCCTACACGCTGAGTCGCACGCCGAGGTCTGATCGGGAGAGTCACGATCCAGGATGTGGAATACCTGAAGCTCTTTTCCCCATCTGCCGCCGGAAGCTCACGAGTGTCACCTGTGTTGCGCTCAATGGAATCAGACTCGGAGATTCAGATCTCGACTATTTAGTCGATGCTGCCTCGCAGAAAGGAAGTCATTTGCGTGCATTGGAAGTAGGGCACTGCGGCCTGACCGTTCACGACACTGATCTTCTTCTTTCGACACTCGTTACTCAGGCCTCTACACTAGAGGCCATCGACCTTTCTGGTGTACAGGGCCGTTTGGGTCCCAACGTACTCCAACAGTACCTCGGGTCCTTTGGCAATCTTAAAAAATTAGACCTCTCACGCATCTCTCGAACTTCGGGCCCGGAACCGCTGATCAGCGCAGAGACTTTGTTCAGATGGCGGCTGCGGGAGCTTTCTCTGAGTGGAACTGCAGTCAATAGAGAGACTGTCGATGCGATGGCTACTTATCTGGCGAGCGATCAATCTCGCGACCTACGTGTACTTCGGCTTGACCAATGTGGACTGACGGGGCAGGATGTAGCCATTATTCTGCACTCGATGGCTGTGGTTACTGCGCCTCGGGATCTGCATCTTCATGTCAGTGAAAACCGCATAGACCTCGGTTGCTCGTATCTTTTCGACGCAATAGCTCAAAACAAGGCACCGTCGCATCTTTCAATGAGGATGATTGACTTTAAGAAGGAAGAGCAATTTCAGCAACTGGTGGAGGCTCTCAGAATAAATCGGACCCTGAAATATCTCGACATCTCCAAAGCCTCACTGCCGTACGACGCCGGACCGGAGACGTGCAGATCGCTCCAACTGATGTTCGAGGAGAACAAGACATTGGAAGACCTGGATATCAGCGGAGAGAGCGCACACTTGGATGTGGCACGGTTTGGCATTGGACTCAACCTGGCATTGACCGGCTTGAAAAAGAACAAATCCATCAGAGTCTTGAAGATAGAGCACCAGAAACTTGGATTTCAAGGTGCAAGCACTCTGGCCTCCGTGTTGGAGGAGAACACCTGCCTCCGGGAAGTCCACTGTGAGAATAACGACATCAATTTGCAGTCGTTCACTGTCCTAGTCAACGGACTCCAGCGAAATAAGACAATCTTGAATCTCTCTTCCATGGACCGCGACCGAGTTCAGTCCCTCGATAAATTCCGGCGGGAGATTGAGAATGTGAAGCGTGATCTGAGCCATGCGCAGGGCTCCACTACGAGTTCTATTCGCCGCTCGATACATGCTGCCATTCATGTCAAGAATGCGGCGGTTGGGAATAAGTTGCACAAGCATTCCTCGGCGGCAAACCCTTCTCGTTCTACGACCTCGACATCTTTGAGCGCAGTGTCGACCACCTCTGTGCAGGCTTCCCAAGCTATGGATCACGATGTCGAGATTATTCTGCAATCTTTGAATCAAAAGTGGGACTCGGAGGTTGCGCGTCTGCGTCGCTATCTCTTTCGTAACTACAACGTGGCCAATGGGATCGACGATGGCTACGACGATGCCTCTAGTGATGGCCGGCCAGCCACGGCAGCTAGCCTTGGCACGATGCTGGAAGATCTGAGACTGAGTGGGACGGAACATACCGACGAGAAACCTACGAAATCTCAGACCAGCTGGCAGGCTACACCACAATCTGAAGCGGAAGCCGACACTGCAACGCCATCAACTGCCAGTGCAGAAAACAAGAGCAGCCATCTGGACATTTTCAAGAGCCTCGATGCGAATAGTGACTTCCGAGCCGAATCCGGCGATCGACCACAGACAGCTAGTGTCGTGCTACCGCATCATGGATCCGCGGGCTTACCACTAGAATACTCTGGCTCTAATGCACCCTCAGCGCGCTTGGCAGTTCCGGTTCCTGCGATTCCATCTGTTACAGCCAAAGCTAGCAGCGTCCGAAGCGCCCGCAGCTCGAGCTCTGTGTCCACAAGCGCTGGTACTGCGGCGAGTTCACGTAGTGCATACGGCACAGCGTCCTCCACCCTAAGGGGCTTCCTCAGCAAAGGCGTATCAAAAGATCGGCGCGGACTTGATAAGTTAAAACCGGGGCCTCTTTGTATCTCTAGTGATGCACCCCCGCAGCTGGATTGGACACCGCCTCAACTGGAACTACGTGGGTTCCGATAGATGGTGTTCACAGCAGCCAGAGCTGCTAAGCTTGAGGAGCTTGTTTGGACTCACTTGAACTCATGCATCATCTCCAAATCAATGCAATGCTGTCGGTTCTGGGAACCCATTTCAAACGACGCACTACGAATTGTACAGCACGATGTGTTCTTGGATTTTCAAGAACAACTTCTTTCATCTTTCATTTTGCTTCTTTCTCGTTTCTCTCTCTTGACGGGGCCACTTACTATTCAACCAATCGGCATCTGAACTATTCACCCCGCGCCTGGAAGCGAATTCGTGGATTTCTACAATGGCTGCATATTCTGAGCACTATTGCCTGAATCCATTCCCCTTCTAGCTTCTGCTCCTCCGCCTTCTTTTCCTTTCCCGCTTTCTTTTTGGCGTTCACTCGATTCTCAACCGATATCCCTCCTAAGACTTTTCCTTTTCTTATTTTCAAAAAGGCGTCTACCAAAGGCTGAAAGCGAGCATACACGGATCTGCGGGTTTGGCGCATGGGCTTGGTGCGCTATTTGTCTCATTTAATTGTAACGTGCTACTTTTAGCGCAACGCACATATCCTCGGCGTTTTGTTTTCACTTTCTTCTTTCCCCTTTGCCGATCTCTGGTGTCATTTCCCTTACGGCATGGAGTCTGATGATTCTAATTGATAATGTCATAGAATTGCTGTCTGTCTCGGAAGATGCCTTTTCTCTCGAGATAAGGCTATGTTGAATACACGGATTGTAGTTAGAGAGCATTGATGTATGAATATATATCTAAGAATTTATCAAATTTGTCCCGTTTCAATCTCTAGGAGGTGTTGTTTGCAGTCAGTGTAGTCGCTTTTCTGACTCGAATCCGTCCCGAGGACAGGTGCCATCGTCTCTGCAGTATCACATCAAACAGCTACGAGCAGGGCTTTCTTTCTGGCACTGAACTATGAATCAAAAGGTATTTGAAATTGAGATGATCAAAAGTACATATTTTATACAGAGTCGTACCCTACTACGTTGCTTGAGAATAACCATAAACACCGCTATATGATATCAAAGACGCAGGCCGGGCACCCAGAAATGCAGTGCGGCTTCTCCATCTCTTGAACAGTGGATGAAGAATACATTAGGGAGAAACCGGATGACAAAAAGAGAATGACTGAAAAGGATGGATGTCGCTACCGCACAGCATCATCCAGAACAACGATCCCCAGCTCCTTGTCGAGTTGATCCTCCCTCTGCCGGAATTCGCGGCCCTGGCGGGAGATCTCGCGCAGTTTACGGATATATACGTTGGCGGCGACGCCGCTCTCGCCCTCCCCGCGGCCGGCAAGGGCCTTTGCGCGACGGTTCTGGCATGCGGTGTATAATTTCTGGGCTTGCGGTTGGCTTAGCTCGGTCAACTCCCACTCCATCGTCCACTTGTCGGCCGCGGTGAAGTTGTTCGGCCGCTCGACGTAGTACCCGTTCATTTTGTTCTTGATTATGAGGGTCATGCCGAGCAAGTCCCGCTCCTGCGCCTCTTCCTGGGGCTGCTCCGCGGGTGCATCTTCAGATTCTGAGGTAGGATCTTCTGAAGCAGGATCCGACTCTGCCGCAGGGGATTCGTCTGAAGTCGCTGGTGTCTCTTGGTCGACATTGGATGCAGTGGAGATCTTCTGCGCGCTCGATCCATCAGTCTTGTCCTCTGCCGGGGTGGCTGGCTGGCTTTCTGCTTCGAGATCTGATGGCGCGGGTGTTGGTTTGATGCGCTCTTTCAAGGGTAGGTTGAGAATGCGTCGCTGATACGCATCGATTTCCTCCGCGTTCTTCGTTTGAATGGCGTGGATTTCGTCATCGGTGACCGGCTCCGCGAAGATGTACATGAACGGCGTCTGCGCGTCTCGGGTCTCGAAATGGAATCGCAATGACTTCTCTGGAAACTTTTCGGTGGCTTTGTCAAGGATCTTGTTCCATAACGCTAGGCTGAGTTGGAATTCGGTATCGCCCAGTGTAGTGTCGGACTGACCGTGCAGAGACTCGTCCATTTCGGGCAAACTGATGTACTGAAATCCGAAGATACGCTCAATGTTATGGAAGGCGACAAAGATGCCATCCATACGACCGATTCGTACTTGGAGAGAGTACTTCAAAAACGCTGCTCGAATCATGTCAAAGTACTCGCGCTCGTAGGACTCATAGCCGCCGAAGCGATGGCGAATCTCGTAACCAAGGCCATGTTCAAAGTTCCTTACATCCATACGGATAGACACGACTGCTCGGGTCTTCAAATCGAACATTCCAGTTCCGGGCAGCCTGGGATCATGAGCGTCCAATTGAGATCTCATGACGAAATCGCCCATTGTCGAGTAATGGTAGGCCTCCGGAATGGCCTGTTCTTCTTCCGCAGAAATTTTGTTCGTACTGGTCCTCCTGTATCGCTCAAAATCCTCCTTTGGAAGAGTCAGAAGTTTCTCTAACGACTTGCCAAGGTTCATCAGGATGTTGGCAGAGTCAAACTCTTTATCAGCATCAATGGCGTATACACCATCCTTATACCGAAGGAACATGGCTGCCGGTGCTCGCAAAAGGCGTGTAAATGTACGCAACTTGTCTGGGAAGCCCTGTGATATGTTTCGGGCGTCGATTGGTCTCCAGGAAGAGAGCAGATAATGGAAATGAGAGAGTACTGAGGTCATGCTCGACGATGAGCCCACGTACTTTTTCTTCTCTTTTGATGCAATTCCTCGGAGAGTCTCATCCCTGGACGATGTAATGTATTCCTTCAGTGCATCGAAATCGAATTCAGTGACGGGCATGATGGAGCCCAGATACGGATCGAAGTTGAAGACGCGAGATCGAGGATCACGGAGATGATAGACACCCGGGCTTAAGGAACCGAACGTTAGCTCACGCTCGTCACTTGAAGGCAAGTTTGGAAGCAACTTACTTGAACAGGACTCTGTCAAGACCGAACGACAATCGAGGAACCGAAGGGGTGTGAATTTTCAGAGCTTTGCATCAATGAGCCAAATACTCCAAGTACGTTGAAGGAGGAATTGAAACACCTACGGGCCATAGATAACTCTTCGGAATGCAATACACCAGAATGTCGGCCCACTGCAGAGCGCGCAATCTCCGACAAGGTTCGGATGGATTCTCTGTCCTTTGCAGATGTACCTCTAGAATCCAGCTGAGGAATAACTGACTGAAGAGACGACTGAATACTAGCAGTGCTGTCCTCCTATATTTGTGGATCAGCCCCAGAGCGAACTGCGAAAAGAAAGGGCGTAACTCACAACGTCTTGGATTGAAGCGCCTCGATCCTCTGATTCCGGTCGTCTGGACCCCTCGACTTGTCCGGCCAAGTTTCTCTCTGATGCTACTTTTCGAGTTGGTTTACCAGTGTCTGGCGAAGTAGTTTTACTTTTCCTTTTTGTAGTTTTGGTAGGTGGCTTCTCGTCTTCCTTATCACGCGATTCCATGAGCTCTTCCTGTTCGGACGGAGATGCGATGGCACTGCTTGAAGTTACGCGGCGAACAACGGAGTTCGTGACTTTCGTAACATCTTGTCTCTTTTTCCTCCTCTTCTTCTTCTTCGTCGGTAGGGAGACGTCCTTGGGGAGTAAAAAAATCAGCAGCTGGATCTAGGAGTAAAGAAAAGTTTTCGCGCGTAGCTGGCTTCAGAGCCTGTACGAAGGAGAAAATACCTTTTTGGGAGCCGGACGAGCGCTCAAGGCGCCTTTCGCAACAGTGTTTTTATCGAAAGCCTGGCCATCGCCAGATTCAGCGCGTGATAGAGGCGAGCTGTAGAACTGGCGCAACCGGGGACGACCTCCGAGTCCCTGTGCTAAACAGGAGAAGCAGACATGTTCGCGGAGAGGGTCTTTCAAAGACCGCAGGGAGGTCCGAAACATCCAGTCTAGATGTATCGCAGTATGTTTGACGAGCAGTGAAGAATATCCGCTCAATTGATTCGAGATGTGGAGGTCAGTCAATGCTGTAACGCGAAATGTTGAAGCGCCTACACGGTCTTTTTGGCTTTTTCTGCCGGTTGACGTTCACCGCTCTTGTTCTACTGATAACGCTTCAGATAAAGCGATGAAGATGTATGAAGACGTATATAAGGGTTGGCGATGATCTTCGCACAGTGTTCGTCGAGAGACTGACTGTCTAAAGAACCAATGATGTGCAGATTGACATGTCAGAGCTGCTGTACGAATTCGGCATATACTCAGTCATAAAACTACTACGTGCAACAGTGTAGTGATAGTATATAGCGTAAGAGGTTCTCCGGACCCTCTTTGCACCCTCAGCATTCGAAGTACTGCTAGATCTCTCAGTCAGAGACCTTCGAAAATGACTATTATTTGACTGACTGTAGGGCGCAATTGACCGGACAAACCTCCTGGTATAGCCGTCCGAAGCTGAGTCCAATCTGCGCATCGCCAAATCCGGGGTCGGAAGGGAAAAAGAGGGCCCGCCGTCCCGCAATGAGAAAAAAAAAGTTGCGGTGCCTTTTGGGAGGATCGGTGGAACGCTTCTTTTCCCAACAGCCACATTATCTGCTGTCAACGCAGTTTGATCTCAAGTCAATTCTCTCAAGAGGTGAGCAATTTCTGGCTTTTGATTATTTTGGTGTCTGTCATGATTGTCTTGCGCATTTCCTGCCGATTGTGAACATGCAATGAGTGAGGGGCACTGGCCAGGTGCCCCTCCGTGCGGTTCATGATGGTCACACATCGACAATGGTTGATTCAACCCAATCTCTCTCGGACTTCTCTGCGCTGGGATATTATCTATTTCACCTTGAATATGACCGCGGGTTCGGCCTTGAGTCAGAACAATTGGAGCAATTATAGCATGCCTCACTACCTTCTCGACAAAGCGCTAATGACTCATATCTCCCAGGTTTGCTCGAGAAACTGCATCCAAGATGGCCCAAGAACAACTGCGCGTCCTTGTGGTCGGCAACGGCGGACGCGAACATGCGTATGCGTGGAAGCTGAGCCAATCGCCCCGCGTCGATATCGTCTACGTCGCTCCAGGCAATGGTGGTACTGCTCAGGGCGCCTCCAGCAAGATTACGAACGCCAATGTTAAGGGAGACGACTACCCGGGCCTTGTGAAGTTTGCGCAGGAAAATGGTGTCAATCTCGTCGTTCCTGGGCCTGAGGCGCCCCTTGTGGACGGCATTCAAGGCTATTTCCAGGCAGGTGGGTGGTTGTTCCCTCCGGGACCCTCTGGGTGATACTCGATAGTATGAGACATGCCTATTGACGTCCATGACAGTCGGAATTAGATGCTTCGGGCCTTCGAAGGCTGCAGCCCGCATGGAGGGATCCAAGGCCTTCTCCAAGGACTTCATGAAGCGCCACAACATCCCGACGGCCGCATACCAGAACTTCCACGAATATGAGCCCGCACGTCAGTACCTCGACTCTGTGAACCACAACGTTGTCATCAAGGCATCTGGGTTGGCAGCTGGTAAAGGTGTCATTATCCCTCAGACCAAGGAAGAGGCCCACCAAGCGCTCCGCGAAATGATGCTGGATCATCAGTTTGGAGACGCTGGTAATGAGGTTGTTATCGAGGAGTATCTTGAGGGTGACGAACTCAGTATCCTCACCTTCAGCGACGGCTATACGATTCGCTCCCTCCCTCCTGCGCAGGATCACAAGCGGATCTTCGATGGTGACCAGGGTCCTAACACCGGCGGAATGGGCTGCTATGCCCCAACTCCTATCTCATCAAAGGAGGTTTTGGAACAGATCGACCGCACCATTGTGCAGCCAACGATTGACGGCATGAGAAAGGATGGTTCGTCTGGATTCGACCCACTTCGAGCTTCGTTGCATGCATGCTAATGACTGATGAAATCAGGTTTCCCCTTTGTGGGTATCCTCTTCACCGGTCTCATGATGACCAAGGACGGCCCTAAGGTCCTCGAATACAATGTCCGTGGCGGAGACCCGGAAACACAGACATTGCTTCCGTTGCTCAGCGATGATACCGACCTGGCCCAGATCATGATTGCCTGCACTGAACACTGGCTTGACGGAGTGGACATCAAGATCAAGCCCAACTTCTCCACGACTGTGATTGCCGTAGCAGGTGGTTACCCCGGCTCCTACGCCAAGGGCAAAACAATCGCTCTGGATCCAGTACCCGAAGATACATTGATCTTCCATGCCGGAACTAAGCTTTCCGGCAACGAACTGCAGACCAACGGCGGCCGTGTTATTGCCTCCACCGCTACCGCATCCACCCTCGAGGAAGCACTCCGCAAGAGTTACGCTGGCATTTCGACAATCCACTTTGAAGACATGTTCTACCGCAAGGATATTGCGCACCGTGCCTTCAGACAGAGGGACGCAGCTGCTTCCCAACAGCAGCAGTCTCTCACCTATGCCTCTGCCGGCGTGTCCATCGACGCTGGCAATGATCTCGTCAACAAGATTAAGAGCTGTGTCGCTCGCACGAAGCGCCCTGGCACGGACGCAGTGATCGGTGGCTTCGGAGGACTCTTCTCCCTTGCCGCCGCCAACTCTGCCTACCATCCTGAATCCCCCACTCTGATCGGAGCGATCGATGGCGTCGGAACCAAGTTGAAGATTGCCCACACTGTGGGTGTGCACGACACCGTGGGAATCGATCTGGTTGCCATGAACGTCAACGACTTGGTTGTCCAGGGTGCCGAACCCCTCTTCTTCCTTGACTGCTACTCTTGCGGCAAGTTGGACGTCGAGACCGCTGCCGCGTTCGTAACTGGCGTTGCTGAAGGCTGCGTGCAGGCCGGCTGTGCCTTGATCGGCGGTGAAACCGCCGAGATGCCAGGCCTCTTTGTCGATGAGACCTACGACGCCGTCGGCGCGGCCGTCGGTGCCATCAACACCACCGGTAAGAACGCCCGGTCCATCCTGCCGGTCACCTCCGCCATGCAAGCCGGTGATGTCCTGCTCGCGCTGGCCTCCTCTGGCCCTCACTCCAACGGATACTCGCTCGTCCGCAAGATCGTCGAGCGATCCGGCCTGAGCTACAACGACCCCGCCCCCTTCCCCATGACCTTTTCTTCCTCTTCCTCCGAATCTCTGACCCTGGGCCGCGCCCTCCTCACCCCTACCCGCATCTACGTCAAGCCCATCCTGAAAGCCCTGTCAATTCCGTCCTCCAACAGCGCCAGCGGCTCCTCCGCCATCAAGGGTCTCGCCCACATCACCGGTGGCGGCCTGATCGAGAACGTGCCCCGCATGCTTCCTTCGACCCTCTCGGCACACATCAACGTGTCCGCCTGGCAACTACCCCCCGTCTTCGCCTGGCTCAAGAAAAACGGCAACGTCACCGCCACCGAGATGGCGCGCGCCTTCAACTGCGGCGTCGGCATGGTCCTCGTCGTCGAGAAGGGCTCCGAGGCCGCCGTCAAGGACCTCTTCGAGAAGGAGGGTGAAATCGTCTACCAAGTCGGTGAACTCAAGCCCCGCCAGGACGACGAAGGCTGTGTACTTGAGAGACTACAGACCTGGGATGCTTGATACTGCTAGCTGCTTGCGATGCCAAATCAAAAGAATTCTTTTCCTTTTCCTTCTTTGTTACATACTATATCTTATGACATGCTCCCTGAAAGTTTTTGATTATCTATATATTGGTTGACGACGTTGACTGGCCTACACATAAGTGATGATGAGGGATGAATGTCAATAATAGGTTGGGTGGAATGCACTTATAGAATGAATACAAGCAATATAGGTACTCTTGCAAGAGCACTTAAGAGTCTAGGCCTGAATCATGTGATACAACTGCCAGCCACTTCAGCAACTGCTTTGCAGGCACGAGATCTAGGCTGTGACATCATAAACATAAACCGGACTACAGGACTGGCAAGAGCCAGCACCGAAGAATCAAAGACTCGGCGAAATTTCGAATTGTTGACGACAAAGAGCAGCCCGGAGAACAGGACCTCAATCGTGTTGATATGGGAAGGAATAGGATTCAAACATGCGCTGAACTATACGAGGACTGTTACCGCACTGTCCACAAGACCCATGTACACCCCTTCTACACGGCTCCCTTTTATCGGCTACCACTACTCCTTCTGGCCACATCCAGTGAGCCGTCAGAAATTGCCGGTACACCAAGCAACAAGCATCTCAATGGTAAACCATCTCTATTTCACAACTAATATAAAAAATTCCTTTTCCAGGCAATCTTTCCTCATAGTGCGAGTAGAGAAGGCCTGCATGTCACCATTCCCTCCGTTCGGTCTTTTGATACAACGGGACAGTACGAGCGAAGAAAAGAACCAAATGCAAGAGCTGAAGCCCAGTCAGCTTAGTGTCATGGAGAATTCAGTAGACACTGGATGGAAATTGTCATACCTTAGAAGCACTTGCGGTGAACGATCGAAGGACCGCTCTCGTCGTACTCCTGCTTGGAGATCCACATCTGCTGGAAGGTGGACAGAGAGGCCAGGATGGAACCACCAATCCACACAGAGTATTTACGCTCGGGAGGAGCAATGATCTTGACCTTCATAGACGAGGGAGCAAGGGCGGTGATTTCCTTCTGCATACGGTCGGAGATACCGGGGTACATGGTGGTACCACCAGACTAAAGGGGGGAAAATATTAGCACACAATCGAGAAAAGACGGTATGAGCCGAACAGAAAGGCAGTAAGACTTACCATGACAATGTTACCGTAGAGATCCTTACGGACGTCGACATCACACTTCATGATGGAGTTGAAAGTGGTGACGTGGATACCGCCGCTTTCCAGACCCAGAACGCTAGGCTGGAAGAGAGCCTCAGGAGCACGGAAACGCTCGTTACCAATGGTGATGACCTGACCATCGGGAAGTTCATAAGACTTCTCCAAGCTGGAGCTCTGGGAGGCAGTCTGGATCTCCTGCTCAAAGTCGAGGGCGACATAGCAAAGCTTCTCCTTAATGTCACGGACAATTTCACGCTCAGCGGTAGTGGAGAATGTGTAACCACGCTCAGCCAGGATCTTCATCAGGTAGTCCGTCAGATCACGACCAGCCATGTCGACACGGGAGATGGCGTGGGGGAGAGCGAAACCCTCGTAGATGGGGACAACGTGAGTGACACCATCACCGGAGTCAAGGACGATACCGGTGGTACGACCGGAAGCGTAGAGGGAGAGGACGGCCTGGATGGAGACGTAGAAGGCGGGCGCGTTGAAGGTCTCGAAGACAATCTGGGTCATCTTCTCACGGTTGGACTTGGGGTTGATGGGGGCTTCGGTCAAGAGGACAGGGTGCTCCTCAGGAGCGACACGGAGCTCGTTGTAGAATGTGTGATGCCAGATCTTCTCCATGTCATCCCAGTTCGTGACAACACCGTGCTCGATGGGGTATCTCAGGGTGAGGATACCACGCTTCGACTGTGCCTCATCACCCACATACGAGTCCTTCTGGCCCATACCAATCATAATACTGCGTTGAAAACGTCAGCGACCATGATTCGAGCTAGCGCAACAGCTCAGAAATAGAAGCGGGGATTATTTACCCATGGTGACGGGGACGACCGACAATGGAGGCTATTTCGTAAGTTAGCATTTAATTGTTCAAATTGAAATGTCGCGCACGATGATCCAGGGAGACGAAACCGCCGCTAGGGAAGAGCCACCCGACGCAAGGGGAACGATTGACACATCCCCTCGGCGACAACGTGCACACTGACATCAATGGATGACATATGGTAGGAGGGGCTGATTCCAATGTCTAGCACTATGGGGTGAGGGGTTGACTTACGGAAGACAGCACGGGGAGCATCGTCACCGGCGAAACCGGCCTTGCACATACCCGAACTACGAACCAAGCGTCAGTACGGGATACCAATTATTGCGTTCATCATCTCAAGAGCATTCTCTCTCTGCGTTGAATAGAACGACATCCAAGTGAAGCACTCCGAGAGGGGCAACTGATGCCAGCGCTGGAAGGTGCAAAAGGCGCCAGCTAAGCGACCGACGGTCAGGAGGCTCAGGAGCGGCATTCCTTGGATAAACAGAGTCCAAGTCGAGAGAGAACCATCAATAATGCTGAAGATAAAAAGACATACCCATTGTCGATGACGAGAGCAGCAACTTCTTCTGTAAATTGAAACGGCAATTGTCAGTTGTTGTCCACTATGGGGGTAAAGCAAGCGAGCAGGAGGGGGGCGGTGGTGGTGGAACGGGGGGTTGTTGTTGGCAGGGAACCCAAGCAAAGCTGTTGAGGTGTCAGCAACAACGTACCTTCCATGGTGACAGAAATAGGATTAAGACGAAAACTACAGAGAAGAAAAAAAGAAAATTAAGAGAAGAGGGAGAGAGTTAGACGTTGGAGGGGGAAAAGAGATAGAGGGGAGGTGGATGAGTTGAGTTTGAGTACGTAAGTTGGAAAAGGATGGTTGTGTAGGGAGAAGTTCGAGCGAGAGTAGGAGAGAGTGAGGGAGAGGAGAGGAGAGCGAAAGATAGCTGGCTGGATTAGCGGTAACTGTAACTTTGTAAGTAAATGGTATTGGTCGGGGGCGGAGGAGAAGGGAAGGGAGAGAGGGGGACTAAAAGGGAGTGGGCTAGTGCGGTGGTGGGCTTGGACTGGACCAAGGAAAGAAAGCGATGAGTCAAGAGGCTAAGCTAGTCCCAACTACACCATCCAATCTCAGTACTCTTGCCTGAGAATATATTGTGTTATGACGATGGTGATGTTGATTCTCTAACCACACAGTTGGAACTAGAGTGACGATGTTGGTGTTGGAATAAGAGGCAAGAAAGGGTCGTCGGGTTTGGTGCCGCTTCGTATAGGAGGCTGTCCACCGCCACTGATACCGTTATCAAAGTAGTATTTATACCTTAGTTACAGCGATATCATGAAGAGTATTGAGGCCACAAAGGTGATGCCTATTTGAAGTTGAATTTATGATAATCAGATAGACTAATGCTAGTTGTTCCAGAATACTGTTGCCTCTGATGATGGTGCGGCTGCTGATGAATAATGCTCGTACAGGAAGTCGTCCAACGCCGTATTCCATGGAAATCTGGAAAACCCTTAAGGCAGAATCATTTCGATTATCCGTACGTCCTGAAGGAGGCATTCGGAGCACAGTGAGTGGTACCGCTTAGGTGGCCTTTCACGAGGCCAGAGGATGGCAAAAACAATTGCGCATGCTTCGTGGGGCTGATCCCTATCCAAGGACCAGAAATAGCTGTCAATGCCTCACTAATATCCATAATCGGAAGCTTGGGAATGGTTCCTCCTGTCACTGGGCGGACCAGAAAAGGGTTCATCCCCATCCATGAGCTAGACTACCTACCTAACCCTGACTCCCGGATGATGATCTAGGCTTCCACATACCATTGTAATATGGGGATACGTAGTATCTACTCTCTTCTATTTAATAGCCTGATGAATGGCCATCGCAATATGCCACAAACCCTAGTATATGCACTAGGATCGGTTTTTCTCTTGATTCTTTACCGAGAACCCCCTGTAAGATTAGGTCATAGCAGTCACCACTCCAACGAGAGCGGAAGAATCAGCCTAAGTGGCCGCCGTCTACTACTGTTTACAGACCTATGTGCAATGGTAATACGGAATAATCTCAGGCCCTGTCATTATTGACTCCATGTGCATGAGTGCCTGATTGACCGCTCTGGAATGTCAACGATCGTCTATTCTCCTATCATCTTGGAGAGAAGTACATCTGCTCCTGGGCTTAACATTTTCACCGCCTTTTGGGAGGACTTCCAGATCTTCCATAGGATGGGGCAAAATGGAAGATCACTCTTCTCTTACACATCTAGTACACATAAAAATCATGAGGGTCCTGGAGGGCTACACTCAGGTCTCTTCGACTTCTAGATCAAGCAATCGCCCTCGGAACAGCTCGTGGCCACATCAGCTGTCAGCCATATTTCATCGCGGGGTCAAGCGGCGGATGGCGGGGCAGCTTACAGAGGAGCAGGTTCTAAACAGCCACCACAGTGTCCTATATTTAATGATCTACGGCTGAGAGAATTTGTTATCTCAGAACTATGCCCTCGAATGTCAAATTGAAAACGTAGGATACTCCTCAAACATCAACACATAACTTTATGCAACTGAGGTATTCTTTACTGGTGTCGTGCTGTGTGTGGACTTGGAAGCGGGTGGAACACCCATGAATCATCTCGATTCGTCAGAACAATACCGCCGCCAGAGGCATCTACTCGGTGCAAAATAAGGCGATAAGAAATTATCTGTGACATATTTTTCTTCATCATAAAGATTGCATTATATTGCCTCTCGTGCATTCAATTAAATTTCAATCTGATATCTGAGTATATCCTCGTCATATATCAATTGCCATATTCTGAGCACACACTCCAGCGACTTCAGTTTTCAACCCTAGAGCAAATCACTTTCAGATCGTCACCATGGACCCCAACATGAACAATCTCCTCAAATGGAGTATCGAGAACTCAACGGCAGCCCGTCATCCCGGCGATTCCACTGAGGCTGCTCCCGCCCCTGCCACTCGCAATCTGGACCCTCAGGTGCTCTCCGCTCTGTTCGGTGGCCCCTCAGATGCCGACCTCATGAAAGCCGCCATGGAAGCGCTTCACTCGGACGAAGTCGATCTCGAGAACAAGATGATCGCATTTGACAACTTCGAACAGCTCATCGAGTCCATCGATAACGCGAACAATCTGGAGCCACTGGGTCTGTGGACGCCACTCGTGGAACTGCTCAAGCACGAGGAAGCCGAGATGAGGCGCTACGCCGCCTGGTGCATCGGAACCGCCGTGCAGAATAACGAAAAAGCGCAGGATAAGGTATGTGCTTCTCCCTTCCTGTTTTACTGTGGAAAAAATGCTAACGAGCTCATCTCAGCTCATCGTTTTCAATGTCCTCCCAACCCTCGTCTCCATGTCCACCTCGGACCCGGCACCCGCCGCTCGCAAGAAGGCAGTGTACGCCATCTCGTCCGGAGTCCGCAACTACCAACCTGCCATGGACGAGTTCGTCAAGCACCTTCCCGAAGGATATACTCGAGAGAAGGTCGATGCGTCAGATATGGCTGCTATCGACGCCTTGTTGGATAAACTCAGAGCTCACCCGTCCGAAGTCTCCGCATGAACCTGCTCTACATTTCAATTTACATACTCCCTCATTGGGTGTGATGCTATCACACGTGTGTACTGCACGACCCGGATGAATGGCCCCGATAGAGGCAGCAATATCGCCTTCCTGCCGCCCGCCATTGCTGCATGGGCCCGCCGTGTCTGGGTCGGTGGGCGGCCCCCAGGCTCGGCTGTATAGAAACATGAGTAGCTCCTTTCCGAGCGAGCTATACTGGGCGGGGTCTCATCCTCCTGCTGTATACCAGCGCGAAGTCAAGCCTTGAGCATGACTCCGCTAGGCTCAATACTTGCACTTCCGACCTTTGCTTCGAGGGACGAAGCTTGCATGTTGCCTGATTGCAGGTACATCACCAATGTGCTACGTGCATTGTATGTGTACACGGAGAATATAGATCAAGAATTACAAAAACACGATTAACTTTCCTTTTACGCCAACTTGCGTAATCTGTTTCAGATGTGTCTGAAAGCTCGCTGCCTAGCCTTAGACTAATGCCTAGAGCACTGTTATATCCAATGGCCATTTTCAATGTGCTATATTCTCTACGCAAGCAAGTTCGTGACCTTGAAACTCCAATTCTAGAACTATTCATCGAGTATAAACATAAACATAAACATAAGCATAGGTATGACAGGCTGAAAGACAGAACCGTTCGAGTACAAGTGCGCCAGACCACAGAAAACAAACAGCATATGACTGCGACGCACTGGACATGCTCCTACTCGCACCCAGACACATCAAACAACACACAAAACCCAAATCAGTCAGCCCATGGCTACAACGCAAGGTTGTAGGTATAATCATCCTCTATGTTCTGCGATATCCATAGAACAATAGTACTGTAGCAGACCCGTCAGCAACTGCATCAACACCTGCTCGGAAAACACTCCACAAACCTTAGCATGACCAAGCCATTAGCAATGACGTTGGCGATTCCAAAATACAGCGTCGGTAACGGGTACTGCTTGATCAGGTATTTCAACACCATAACCGTCTATCCCAGTCAGCCGACGGTCCACAGCAGTCACAAAGAAAAAGGATAAACGTACTACACTCCCCGCCAAACCGCCCGCGAGAAGCGCAAACCCCAGGAACAGCACAAACCGCGCCTTCCAGGCCACTCCGCTCCCGCTGTAGCTGAAACTATCCGCCTGTAGCCGCGACTTCTCAATCGAGTTGATCACCAACATGCCCAGCGCCGAGCAGATGCCGGGAATCCAGTCGACAAACTTGACGTGTACATCTGACCCGTTGCGCGAGCTGTGCGAGAATGCGGCCGCATCGACGAGGAAGAAGAATCCGAGGGAAAACTATAGCAATATAGTTAGTACAGTCACTCTTGTGCTAGTTGCGTTGCGTAGAAGACGGGGGCGTAGCTCACCAGAGCTCCTGACGTGTAGACGCCCGCACTGCGGACGGTCGAGTTATTAAGCCATTCGGGCTTGGACCATCGGAAGAGACGGTTGCTGGAATCTTCCATTGTGAGCTTTTTGTTAAATTCAGAGCGTGGGTTCGAGGAGCTGTGAGACGGCTCCAACTTAGGCGTAAGAAGTATGTATATCTGCTCGATCGATATCCGCATGCGCAGCTATCTGGGGTTATGATGCAGTCGGTGGCCGGGGCTCGGAGATTCACTACATCCGACATATTGCGGTAATCGGTACTATGACGCGCTGCAAACATTCCAAACATCACCTTTGTCGTCGCGGAGAGCTATCAACTGGTTAACATCTGCGGTCACATCAGCGATCCCTGGGAAGACAATTGAGCTTCTCTGCAACTTACCTCGACCTCTACGCGTGCGACCACTTCAGTCTATTTGGGAAGTTCAAGAAGCATCTCAATGGCCGGTCCTCAGGATGCTTCGTTAGAGGAGATTCTCTGGCGGTCTCCCCCGCATGTCCAGATGATGGGAGGATTCCTGCATTCGAATAACAGTAAGGGCAGCTAGCTTGCAGATTCAGAACCAACTCTTTGACACGATGAGCAATGATCAGTCCTGTTCTATTTCGCAGAATCACCCTTCTTCGATGCCACCTCGAATAACGCCTCCCTCGCCATCCAGGCCAACTACAATGAAGCCTTTCGCCATTTCGTCGAGACCCGCGAAGCCTTTGAAGGGCGGTTGCGAACTATGCAAGGCCTGGAGTTCGTCGTCGCTTACGATCCGTTGCAAGCCGCTGCGCAGACAGATACTCAGTTCGCTCACGAGCCCTCGAACGTATGGGTGGTTCGCAAGCAGATGCGGCGAAAGCGCGCTGGCCAGGAAGATGAGGTGGTGGTCTTGTCGACATTCTTTGTGGTGGGGGATTGTATCTACATGGCTCCCTCGGTTGCAAGTGTCGTTGGTAACCGCATTGTACGTTCATCATTCTATTTCTCCGGCGTGCGGAGGGCATGGCTGACGAATTGCATCAGCTGTCTGCTGTCACATCCCTAACCAGACTAATGAAAACCGCGTCGACGCTGCCGATCTTCACCCCAGCTCATGGACATACCTATTTACCACCAGCTCCGAAACCGGCCGATGCCGGTCAAGCTGGCGTTGCGACTCAGCAGAGCAAGGAGAACACGCCCATGCCCGATGTAGAGAATCCGGCCAGAGTCCCGCTGGTGGGTTCACAGACGGGCAACACTGCTTCTACATTCCAGGACACGAGGACACTTGCTGAATCGCTAAATCTGTTTCTCAGATATGAGGACGAGTACATGGATGAGAGTCCGCTGGTCGGCGAGCCTGGATCGTTTATCCTGTCCAAGGCTCATGACGTAGATCGGACAGCGACAGCAACAGCGAAACAGCCGCCAAATTCGATCCCTGCCAAGATGGGGACTCCATTGGTGAGAGTGGAAACACCAGGAAAGGGGCCCGAGAAGGTCGGCACTCCTTCTAGCTCCGACGAGAGTAGATTGAAGAAGAAAAAAGGCCGAGTTGGCGGGTGACACATGCCCGCTACTGTATTAGACGTCTACAAGATACCCAATGACTGACGATTGAGACTTATATTGATATTGTAACCCTCGTAATAGAGCAAATAGCCCTACTCTACCAGGCTTTGAAGTTAGGAAGGTGGCAGTACAACAATGCTGATCGTTGCACCCAAGGATGGATTTGATCAAGCAGTGATGCTGCAGCAACCTACCGCAACTATACTATTTGCTTGGAGATGACTCATAACCACAAGGCAACAAAGAAAAGATGGACAGCAATTGCCATAAACATAAACATGATTAAATTCTTGAAATGATATCTGAATAAAACGAGTGATGTTCTTTGATCTTTCCGGCTTCGCTGATCTGCGGTCCTGGGCTGTTCCCTGCTTCTCCGCAATATATTCATTGTCACCCACTAGATTGTTTCTGAATGTTACACTTAACACATCTCCTTTCATTCCTAGCATTATAGCATAGACTTCAGTCTGCGACAACCCATAGCGATCGCAATCACCATGGCTTCTACAAAACAAGACAAGCCTGCAGTCGTCTGCGTCTTGTAAGCACCCCCTCCCCCGCCATCCCCAGAAATGCCATTGACACAATGCAATCTACAGCTGCGGCTCAGTCGCAGGCAACGACCCCATCCACATGGAAACCGCGCGCGCGCTAGCCCACGAATTCCACAAGAACAACGTCCAGCTGGTCTACGGCGGCGGCACAAAGGGGCTGATGGGCGAGCTGGCACGCACGCTCGTCTCCCTATCCGGCCCACAAGCCGTCCACGGCGTGATACCCCGGGCGCTGGTGCGCGTTGAACCAGGCTACGACAATAAGGCTAAGCGGGAGGAAGAGAAGCCCACCGAGCGCAGCGGGAAGGGCGCGGAGCGGACGATCAAGGAGCCGCTTGACAAGACGGCGTTGCTGGGGGAGAACGAGTACGGGACAACGACGATTGTGCCGGACATGCATACACGGAAGCGGCTTATGGCTGAGAAGGTTATGGCGGGGGGACCTGGGTCGGGATTTGTGTCGCTGGCGGGTGGGTTTGGGACTATTGAGGAGGTCATGGAGATGACGACGTGGAATCAGCTGGGGATTCACCATCTGGGGATTGTGTTGTTAAATGTCAATGGATACTGGGACGGGCTGTTGTCGTGGGTGCAGAGTGCTGTCAAGGAGGGGTACATTGGTGCAGACAATGGCAAGATCCTGGTCGAGGCGAAGGATCCTCGCGAGGTTCTGCCGAAGCTGCTGGAGTACCGGGTTAGCAATGGCAGGATGGACCTGGATTGGGGCCAGGAATAGTTCAGTCCAGCGGATTGCTGTTGGCACTATCTTCGGCTCAAGGACTGTTTGACGTTGTCGTTCCGGTATATGAATGGATGAGATAGACCTAGAGGATAGATGCAGAAGAAAGAGATACTACTCTGCTCTATTACGAATTGCTGACATTAAGTGTTGCGCGATGCACTAATCCCACAACCCTATCCGAAGTCAGATCGTACTACCGAAGATGCCGAGTATAGAATAAGCGTAGTGAAGCGGATCGGATGCAATAGGAAAGAGTTTAACCTGCATATCTATGGCGTTAAAGTTCAAAGAACTATGAATCGACCTCCATCGACTCCTCTTCTTTCGTCTCCCCGGAATCTGTCTGCTCAAGAGCTTCCAGCAACGGTGCGATGTTCTGGCCATCATATAACTTGAAGATCTCGACCTTGCGCTTATCTCCTTCTCCAACAAGACCCACCACTCCGACAGATGTGTTGTCCACCGTAAGCTCCTTGTCATGAGACAGAGTTTCTTTCAAAGCCCGAAGCCCGTGGCTGATCAGCTCGTCCCGGCTGCAGTCGGCGAATTTGTCCAGATTCCGCTCCAGATAAGTCCGCGCCATTTGCGAACGAGCCCCGATGGCGCAAGCAAGCATCTCTTGAGTCATGCCGGATGGCTGGAATTCGAACAGATGAGGTCCAGCGTCGTCAACACCTGCAACGAGCAGACCGACACCGTATGGTCGCTTGCCATATTGCTGAGTGTTGGTCTGGGCGCGATCGCCAATCTGAGTAACGATACGATCCACTGGCAGGGGGCGGCCGTAAGTCATTCTAGAACCAAGGCACTGTTGCTTCATGTAGTTGGAGAGCACACGAGCGTCCGACGCCAGACCGGCGATAGCAACGCCCATATGGGAGTCAACTTCGATGATCTTCTTCTGATAGGAGGATAGTTCTTCGGCGTTTCGCTAGTAGCAAAATAAACGTATTAGCATATCAGTTGTCGACTGCAATGGAAGCAAGTATCTGCAGACAGTCGAACCTTTAGACCGACCAGCACGGCATGTGTCTTGTTGACAAGTCCTACGACAACTGATCCTTGCTTGACTGCTTCCTGTGCATATTCAACCTGGAATATCCGGCCTTGCGGCGAGCTGTCAATCAATGGTTTGTTAGTTACGAGAAGCTTTATATCATGGATAGGATAGCTCGGTGGACCTACAAGGTGACCGCATCGTTGTCGTAATTGTTTCTGAACATGATTGCGGGCTATGGTTGAGGAGGACTGTAGTAAGGAGGAGTCGGTCTTTGTCGAATATGCTCCTGTGAAGCTCAAATAGCAACAGGAAGAGATGGGAAAAGATTGATGATGCAGGGGGGAGACAAGCAGGCAGTGAGCGACTGACGCGGTGACCTCCAGCAACAGTTAGTAGTAGTAGTTAGGGAAGCTCTCCGCCTGCTGGGTAAGCTCGGGCCTGTGTGCCTGAGGCTGCCAATGCTCCATCGCCAACGTCACCCCCACAGCTGCAGCTCTGCCGCTACCAGCACACGCCTATCACTCTATCACTCTATCGCCCTGTCACTCAAATCGACGCAGACCGTCTCGTCTCGATGCAGACAACTCCGTCTCTCTAATTTTGATCATATCAGATATCCGGAGACAAGCCGCCGTTGACTCTGTTTACGCAGAACGAATCCCTAATCTCTCACCTGCCTTGGGCCTTCGAGGTCCTGTATCTCCGCAGTCATGATGCCAGGTCTGACTACTATTATCGCCCTCTCCTTTGTGAGTCTTCTCAGTACTTATTATTGCTTGTGGCGCATTGTACTGATCTAATATTCTTCCTGCTTAGGTTCTTGCCATTGGCTTTCTTCTGGTCATCCTCTCCTCGGCTCTTTGGCACAACTTCCTTCCGTTGATTGTGGTTGCGACATATGTCATCGCTCCTCTACCGAACTGGATTTGCGCTCGATGCGCCAATCCGGATGATTTTATGGACAGTTCTGGCAATGCAGTAGCCGATTTCGGGCGTTTCTTGACTGGTTTCCTAGTGTTGATGGGTATTGGTTAGTTTGAGCCTACTGCTACCCTCTTTCTCTGTCGCATCGTGCCTCATGGAATACCCTTATTTTTGCAAATCGTTTGCCATATGACTGGTGTCTAATTAAGATGACTCTAGCCCTGCCGGCCGTACTTGCGCATAGCGGCGCTATCCAGCTCCCCGCCATGATCATGTCCATCCTCGGAGGCCTTCTGATTTACGGCACTATTATCAGTTTCTCGATGTTCTTCAAGGAGCAAGAGGAGTTTTGACCGTAAGCGTTAGCTGCGACGGGGAACGCTCGGGCGCGAATACTTTCCCTACCAAACCTTTCTAGCAGACCGTTCATAAACCTTTGTGAAGTCGAGGGCACCGGCTCATCGCAAATGACGATTTGTTTTTCCCGCTTATTTGACATACGGTTTCTCTTATGTGAAGTTTCATGAACTGCAGCCTGTTTCATTTGACCTTGCTTTTGTCAGCGATACGAACGGTGTACTATAGCCGATGCGAAGTTATATAGAGCATTGCCACGGTATTTCTTGGATAATAACCCCAGCAGAGCTTGAGCTTTGGTTATCCTTTTGAATTCATGCAATAAATTTTGCACAATATTGGTAGCTTGATATAATTTCAGTTACAGCCTGTCCTTCAATTAGTTGACATAGACGGAGTAGACAGCACGTGACGTCGCGCCGGTATCCAGAACGCGTCGTGTTGCTGGTTGGACCACCGACTACAGCAAGTTAGTAAAGTGCGCCTGTTCTGTACCAGCGAATTTTCACATTGACCAGATATGTGACCGGGCCATATAATTACTCTACAATGGACATCTGGTCAGGATCCATTGCGCTGGACCGGCAATCTCAGCTTCGAGGTACGGCTTCACGCGACTAGCCCTCTGCTTTGCGCGCTGCTCACTATCAAATTTACAGGTTTACGTCTAATCGACCCGACGTCGAATTGGCAATCGGATACGCTCAAAGACTCAAGTTTGGCGTTTCGCTGCTTCGTTAATCCCGCAGTGATACCCTTTTACGCGAGGACTGGACCGAGCCTTGAAGTTCACACAGCTGACGTCGAGACATCACAATGGCTTAAGAGCAAATTGCTGGGCAACATATGGTTGGAGGAAGAGGAACTAGAAAAGTTCCAGACGTTTCAATGTCCGGTTGGAATCCTTCTCAGTATCAACAGACCATCTCGAGCCAAGGCCTCTGGTCCCCTTACAACAGATCTATTGGTCTACGGCGTCTTGTCAAACGCAGCTTCATTTGAACGGCCACCTACTCCGCCTATATCGTCTTCGCCCGGGCCGTATGATTACGCATCTCATGTCCATACGCAGCAGCTGAGAATATATGCGACACCCCTCTCTTCGTGCCTCATCACAAAGACTCAGGCTCTTTGTTCCCCACCGCAAGATCCGGACGGACTCGCCAGCGATGGACGATTTGCTGAATTCCTTCCGGACATTCGGTCACCCAGCCCCAAGCGTAAACGAGTTGCTACGCTGTTTGAGACAGCTGCTCAGCACCACAGGAAGGTGCGACAGAAAGGAGGGGAGGCAGTGTCCCAGTTGATGGCCAGCTCGCTTTCTCACTCTTCCCAACAACTGCAAACGTTCAGAATCAAACGTGAGTCCGAGGAACCGTCGCTGCCATTATTGGAAAAGATAGCCTCTCAGCGCTCGCGGTCGTTGTCCATGGGAGCCAATCTGCGTCCCCTCAGACCGCCCGATCTTCGAAACGAACAGTCCCGACCCAGCAGCCGCAGAAGTCAGTTTGCTTCTTCGCGACAGAACACCCCGAACCCATTCTTGGAATCGACCTCCCGAAGGGAACAGTCGACGGCGGTATCGTCTGCGGACGACAAGTCTGAGCCTTCTGCGCCACCTAAGGATGCAGAAACCATTATCTCCGAGAATAAAAACACAATCACTCGTACGATCCTGACATGCATGCGATTATACGGCTTCAATCGCTCATCGCGGCCTACCACCACAGCCGTCGTAAAAAATGACAATCTGCCCGATTCCGATATGAACTTGTCCACGGAGACAGGAGCAACTTCCACTACCGACGAAGATGAGTTCAAGGCGATGTATCATGCGACTTATCGCGCGTCGACATTTGCCCTCCGCAAGTATCTGAAGCAATGCATGTCTGCAAAGGACCTTCCGCCTTTGCTAGACAAAGAAAAGGCGATGACATATGTAGACGAGTTCTTGAGACTTTTCTGTGAAGAGCATTGATGTCTGTCTGGTACGGATACAGATTAATGAGATACGATGTGATGTCATGAATGATTGATCGCGAAGCGATGAGTTAGTTGGTCTACATTAGATTCGGGCCTCAATGTCTATGATTTGAGCTGTTTTGTAGGCTTGTAACCGCCTAGCTGACTCGCTACAGCTGTATTCGCACAGTAAAAATCGACAAAGTCAGACATGATTGTTCAGATGCCCTGGCGACATAATCCTGTTATTTGCTACCAGAGCTCTGTATTTAGATATGGACTAGGGAAGAACGCATCATACGCTACCTCTCTAAGAGAGGTACCCTAAACTAGTACAGAAGATTGATGGTCATAGGAACTGCAAGGTAGAAAGGTACTTGTGAAAGAAAGACGAGTATGTATATATATTTGTCTAATGCCATGTAATTCATGAGGTATCTCCAGTAACCAAACGCCATGCCCAAGTCCCCCACGCTGAATGTTGAATGACCTTTATCGTCCAATGCAAATCGCTGCAAATGTTGAAGTATTCACCTTGGGTAACCGTCCCTAACATCATCACAAGAAGAAGCGCGCTATGGCTTAAGCGGAGCGAAAATCCCACAGACCGTACGCAACTTGGTCAACATCTCATCCCATTCCCCTTCGGGGGTACTCAGAGTAGTCACAGCGCCCCCGGCGCCAATCCGCCAAAGTTGTTCGTCATCTTGCTCATTCGAGCAGGTGAAAGCCGTGCGGATGAGCACTGAGAAGCTGCCCCCGCCACCGAGGTCCAGGAAGCCCATGACGCCCGAATAGATCCCGCGTTTTCGGTCCTCGATTGAGCTGAGGTGCATGCATGAGCGTTCCTTCGGAGCGCCGGTCATCGAGCCGGGCGGCAGACATCGTTGCAACGCGGTCAGTCCGTAGCCGGACATGTTCGAGGAGGGTAATTGTGGCATATCCCGTGCGGCGAAGCCGGGCCGGTTTGGATCGACCCTGGCTTTGACATGGGTGATCATTTGATAAACACGTCCGTGGTCCTCCACTTCCAGGAGTTTTTCTACGTGAACGCCGCCTGAGCCGCAGATGCCGTAGAGGTCGTGGCGGATCAGATCCGCGATCATGAGATTCTCCGCCATCTCTTTTGTCGATCCGAGAATTTCCCTCGCCTTCTCCATGGTCATATCTTCGGTTTTTCTCACAGTGCCCTTCATCGGCTTCATTTCCAGTGTGGAGCTGCGATCCCAGTTGAGGAAGCATTCAGGGCTGCTGCTGACAATCTTGACTTGACCTAGTCGCGCAAAACCACTAAAGGCGGCGGGGTTGTACTTCCTCAAACGCTTGTACAGCTTCCAGGGGAAGCTGGCACGGCCACTCTGACTGCCTGGAGAGGGTAACGTAATCAATGTTTCGCCTGTGAGACACAGTTCGTAGGATTCACCAGCCTCCAACTCAGCCTGACAAGCCTTGATCTGCCTCTGATAGTTCTCCTGGGTTGGGAATTCGATGACGCTCTGCTTGAGGATAGAGTCCAGGAACTCTGCCTCGGTGTCGCAGGTGCCGACCTTGCATTTACGTGCAAGGCCCTGTAAAAACTGCTCGGTCTGATGGAGCCATCCAGTCGGAAGATCATCGTCAGCCCGTGTTGACTGGACCGTGATTTGACCTGTCTTGTGGTCGACAACGATGCTTCTTTCAGTCCACAGCAAGCTCGCGTCAGCAGGATCGTCTCCAGCATGTTTGCTGGCCGGAAGCATCTCTGCAGCTGTTTTGGGGCGTGCAAGACAGGCCAGCCCCATTTCATAGGAAAAGTAACCCAGGAAACCTCCCCAGAACGGCACTGTGAGACTTCCTGAATCGACCTTCTTCATATCCATCACAAATCTCAGCATATCCCAGAACTGAGAGACCGACAAGTTCTCGGTGACTGACTGCCCACTCGAGGCACTTTCCCTCCCATGGCAATCCTGCAGCTTCTCTAGCAGCAGTTTCTGAGTCTCAGAATAGTATTCGAGCCTCCAACTGGCGGGGCTTGGCACCGAGATTACGCTGTACCTCCCGTTGGATTGGAATAACACGGTTGGCGAGTCGGGAGCATTCAAGTTCTCGCAGAGGACTTCGGCATCCAGACTCCTCGCTGTGAAGGTCCGATATGCGGAACAGGAGGAAGTGCTTGCGCTCCAATTCAATATTGTGGACGCAGCATCGGGGAGAGTAATACTGCCACTGGCGTAGTGGTTAGGATCTGGAAGAATACCACACCCTCCTCGCCCGGTCTTTTTGTTGTAATTCAGGGACATATCCCACCATCTTCTGAGCAGCTCAGCGCAAGCTTCCCTGTCGGATTTGCAAGACTCGGGGTGAAACTGCACCCCCCAAAATGGTTTCTTCTGGTGGCGCACAGCCATGGGAATCTTCGTCTTTCCGTCCTCTAGGAGAAACCAAGCTAGAAGGTCCAGGTCCTTGGAAGCAAATCGTTCGGCATGAGGGTTCCCACCATCGTCCCCACGAGCCAACTGTTCCGAACCATCCAATTTGGCATAAAGCGAGTGATAAAGCGTCACCTCGACATCTTGCACATTTTCAAAAATGTCCTTCTTCACAGTCTTGATCCGATGAACCTGGCCATGTAGCGGATACGGCAACCGCCCTATAGGAATACCCTGATGAAGACAGAGACTCTGAAAACCAAGACAGATCCCAAAGACAGGTAACATATCCGCGCCGCTCAGGTTCCAAATATCCCGCATGATGCCGACATCTTTAGCATTATTCGGATCCCCGGGACCAGGGCCAAGCACAACAGCTTCGAAATGCTGCAGGTAGTCGACCATGCTGCCGCCTGGCCAGTCGGAGTCGATGGTTATCACTGTGACTTTGACATCGAGTACCTCTTCGAGCATTGCCACGACATTATACGAGAAGGAATCGTATGCATCGATGTAGAGGACATTCTTGCGAGCAGGAGCTTCAGCACTCGAGCCAGATGACTGACCGGCTGAAGCCGTCTCATCGTCGCCTATATATGGCGCCATATTGCTGTGGCCGCAGGCTCCAACGGTACTCAAGAGAAACGCCAAAAGAACACCAAAAGACGAGTGTTAGATGAAGAGATGAAGTCGAATGCAATCATCCAACAAAGAGATCAAAGAGTGAAAATGAATCGAGACGTCAAGAGCGTATCTAGTCGACAGCCAGAATTGAACAGCCAACCACCCGGAGTGGCGATAGGTATATTCTCACCCTGTCCTCCTACCTGAGGGGCCAGTTTTTGATCAATTAATCATACGCATAATCTCTCAGAAATCGAGAAATCAGTTAAAAAATATAGAAAAGATCGTAAAAGGAAAATGATAAAAGAAAAAGAACAGACAGTGACTACCCCGTAGTAGATTAAAAAGGCACGCGGAAAGAAATGGGACCTGGAGTGGAGCGGCAATCAACGGAACATTTTGCACTGCGATCCTTGGGTCGTTCTCCGATAACCTTCAACCCCGAACGGTAGAGGAAAGGAGAGGGGCAATTTCTAGATGACTGTGGCAACTGGTTGCTCTGTTTGCTGTATTTGGCCCTTTGCTACTCCAGGGTCTTAAGCTCCAGTTGAAGTCTCTCAGATAGGTGAAAAGAGAAGGAAATGAGTCATTGTATTATGTTCAGCGCTGAAATGCCACTATTTATGTAACATGTATGTCTATACCCTCAACATGTCTGAAAACACTCATTACATTCATCAAACCATATAATGATTTCACTCGGTTGAACCCGGCTTTGGCTGGCTCGCGTTGGCCATTTTGACCGCGATCTTGGGGAAATATTGCGCCACGAAGCCCTCACTGTAGCAAGTTAGTCGACGTTCCATATCATCAAGGACAGAGGGCCACTTACGTGTAGTAACTGTGGGCAGAGCTATGGTCTCCCACCAGGTTATGGGCCAATTCGTGACAGAGGATGACCCACCAGTATACCATCGATTCGGATCTGTCAGCGGAGTGGTTTTGAAGCAATCCCTTTTCATGCAGCTGCTGGAAGTAGAAGTAGTTGCAGAAAATACTGCCAGCTCGATTGAATGCTATTGTCTTTCCACCCGGGTCGTAAAAGACACTAAGGCTGTCCTTGCGTAGTGAAAAGACACTAGCACATTCGATCAACAGGGCGGCGAACATATTGATTCCAGCGCTGTTCTTGGCCAGGAATGCTGATCGATCAGCTAGGGTCTTCACGAAGAGCACATTGATTCCACAGGGAAGAGTGGCCACGAACTCCAAGTCATGGCTTGGCTTCTCATCGCAGTAGGACTTTGTCTCGGAGACCTGATTCGTTTCCGGCCGGCTGTACAAGCTCGACGATCCGTGAGGCCGGCAGGCTTGAATGGCAGAGAGCAACTCGTTTTGCAAACGATGCGGAGGATGCACAGGTGCGGATTCTTCCGGGCGCGATTTCTGAGGGTCGTCTGCTGTATATGGCGGAGGAGGGGTGCCTGTCGGCTCCGGTGTCCCAGCAAGCTGGGGTGGCGGCGTCGACTCCCCAAGAGGATTCCAGTTCGACCGGCCACCTTCCAAACCAAATCGTTTGGTCAGGTTGGCAAACAAACCGCGCGGACGCCGCTCCTGGATGGTCTCCGCTTCGGCTTGCACATTGCGACTCGGACCCTTATTAGTGGGCGAGTCTGGAAAATCACCTGGCATGAGAGGTTGACTCTTCGCTTCCGTCGCCCGCTCTTGTGCCTGAAGCTGAGCCTGTTCCTTGGCCCAGGCGGCTTCCCTCTCTTGTAGCCGCTGTCGCTCCTCTTCCAACTGTTTCTGACGCCGATCCTCAGCTATCTTGGCCTCTTGTGCCTTTTGCTTCAGAATCCTCTCCACGTTATATCCTCGTGCCTTGAGTTCTAGGAGGTCGGTCTTCAGCAGCATCTCTAAGGTGAGCGTGGAATGCAGCTTGGGCCGGACGAGGATGAGATGCACAAGAGCTTGACTGATTTCGTATAGGTCGTATTTACCGGGGCAGATCCAAAGAATCCAAGTTCGTGCGTTCTGGGTGATTATGGCACTCCGTTTCTGGGTGTGCGACACTCGACGGCCCTTGAGAGATCGCGTGAGCGAGATTGAGTTCACAACCTGCACTTGGAGGTTCTTCTCAAGCCACCTGGAGTCGTGGCGAATTGAATCTGGGGAATGATCGTGCAGAAACAGCCTCGAGCGTTCGCTGATCAACTTATGCAGTTTAGCTGCTGGACGCTGATCGGGGGCCACGGCTCCCCAGTTGGCACGTTCCTCCACCAGTCCGCTTAATGGAATAGCTCCGAGCGCGGAGTAGAAGTTCTCCAACGATTCCTCTTGCGGTGCAGCTAGTATGTGCTCTTTGAAAAGGTTAAAACTTTGAAAATCATCCACCACAACTGCATCTTTCGCAGCTGTCAACGTCCATTCCTTGATGCTCTGATCCTCTATCTCATCGTCATCGGAGCCCAGAAGATCCTCGCTCTTGACCTGTCCCTGAGCCAGTGAGGAGATATCTCGACTCGCCAGAAGAAAAGCGGACCTTTTCATTTCATTGAAGAGTTCCTTGTCCCGTCTCAGAACGGTAAGATGCTCTGCCAGACTTCTCAGGAGCTTGAGATACTTGTCGGCACTTTGAAAAGAAGCAGAAATTCTGGCCGGTTCTTTGACAAGCATGTGCGCAAGTTCGGTCTTGGTTGGCTCTCTCTTAGACCCGACTGCCATGAGGAAGAGGTTGGCCTCTTGACCAAAATCCACAAAGTCAAAGATGTCTCGGTAATCTTCGCCCTCTCCCAGGTAGCATAGTTTTGGGGAGACACGACGAATAAGCGAAGCTTTCTCGACTGTATCCCTTGTCGTGATCGGAACTATTTGTGCATTACCGGCGCGCTCTATATCCCGTGCGCTCAGCTCCGATACTCTCCCAGCGAGATACTTGAACAGCACTCTTGCGTCTCGCTTCGTCGATGGTGGATGACGGATCAGGTGATCAAGGCAACCGGTCATGCTGGCGTGTTGCTTGACTCCTAATTTCGAAGCATGAACCTGAAGGTCACGTCGGAGAATCTTAAAGCCAAACAGTGTTGCGCCTTCATCGGTGAAACATTTGCCTGGTGTGCTGAGCTCGCGAGTTCCTTCAATGGGCAGAAACGGCACGTTGACAGAACCGCAATCCAACGTGGCATAACCGTTTGTATGATGCTCGGTAACGTAGTAAGACATAGCTTTCCCGTGCAAAGCCCAGTCATCCGCAGCCGCTGCCTTTGCCATAATATCTATGAGCTCAAGCGCATAGGGAAAACTCCTCAAGCCAAGCATGGTAAGGAATTTCCCTTCAATGCTGCTTGGCTGATATTTCCCCGGCCATTCGAGGATGGGAAGACCTAGGGCTCTAAGGGAATCTTTCGGCTCAAACAACTCGCAGATCTTATAGCGCTTTCCTGCTGCCGTCTTCGAGTCCCCAGTTGCTTCGGCGGTGCAAATGCTTGTATTCTTGAGCCTTTTGATGTCATTCGCCGGGATGTCATCGCGGACGGAAGCAAGATACCGTATGAGATCAACGTGACTCCATTTTCGTTGATTGTCGCTCTTGCCATCAGAAGCCTGGGGGTTATCGAGGAGCCGTTCGAAAATGACACCAAGTTCAACAGTCTTACGAACGCCAAGCGCCGCAAGGAACTTTTCCTTGACGCTATTGAGACCATGAACGACAGGGAGGTCGTCGAACAGCCGTACTGAAGAGAAATACGACTCAGCAGGTCTTTTCATCCCAACTTTCGTTGGAATGACTGTCTGCGACTGCAACAATGTGACAATCGTCTGCTTCGATGACTGGCTCAGGCTGGTATCCCATTGTTTTGACAGCAAAGGAAGAACCTGCGCAGAAAAGGACGGCGTCTGCGTTATATCTTGCTCCAGTGGGAGAACATCCCTATTACCGGCATTGATGACGAGCCAGCGGATCCAAGGGACTGTCTGAAGTTCCGTCCACCCGAGTGCTTCTAGTTCCTGCTTCGAGAGAGACTTGGTGTATTTGAAGGGTATAACTGAGGGCGGCACGGGCAAATCAACGGGTATACGTTGAGGATTGAGAAAATTGTTAACGTCCGCAAAGACAAGTAGTCGGGCAGGATTGCCGTCCTTATCTTCATCGTTTGCCACTGCAACGGACAAAAGACTCTGGATCGAGAAAGAATCCAGTTGGCCTGAAGAAGCTTTCCGGCTCAACCAACCAAGGAATTCGATGACCTGGCCGGACCGTAATGTACTGGCCTCGAGTTCTCGCTTGATATCCGAGACTGTGACTTCAGTGACCAGCCCAAAATCAGTCAATTTTTTCACGAAATCTTTCGCACCCGACACAAGCTCATCGGGCAGGACTGGGATAGAGTCCATGAAGCTCAAGTCTTTGGGAGCAATGCGTGCCTGATGACTTTGTATAATACCACATGTCGATAGCACCTCTATGGAGGCGTTTTTATTACATGTCCAAAAGGCATCTTCGATGGTCTGACCTAATAACGACGACGGCGTCGACTCGCGGAAAACAAACTGATTCGCCGCGTAAACCGCTTCAGGCAAGACTCCAGCAATGTCATCTTTTCGAATCTTCGATGACTTGGAAGAGTCGATCTTGGACATGATTCTGGACTTAATCGATGCCATTTCTGCGGACCACGCAACTCGACAGACTATTCCCGCCGCTCGTAGCATTTCAAGGTTCCATTTGCTGATGTATCTCGTATTGAGGTCAATACTCTCTCTCTCGACCGTCGGAATCACTGAAGGCGCAGATATGTGAGCGTTCAAACCTGTTGTCTGGTGGGTGGGAAATCCTATGAAAACCCTTCCAGCCTTAGTAGGTAGAATTGAGGATAGGATCTCGGACCGTGACGTTGACGCTCCGGATGCGACGTCCGTGTCATAGGACGGCGTAAGTATCGCGAGAGTTGTTCGTTTGGGTGGAGGCTTTCGCGTGGCTCGTTCGAGTTCGCTGCTCAAGGATTGACTGATGGAACACTGAATACTTGCAGTGCTGATATGTAAGAAAACGGATGCTTTCAAGACAGTGGACAAGTCTCCGGAATCGCCGCTGTTGTCTGGCCTCTCCGCCTTTACAGGGTTCTCTTGTGTGCTCTGACCGGTGAGTCGGGAAAAGAAGGTACGCAAGGAGCCTGTGGTATCCCTCAGTCCGTCCAAGCGAAACACGCTTGCGTTCGGATTCCACTCAACAACACGCATCCAGGCTGCATCGACTTGAACTACCTCTCGAGTAATACCTGTGACCTTCATCAGGCCCTGAGGCGTCTTGGTCTCAACGTCTTTGGGGATCGTAAGATCGACGCTCGGAGCAGTCTTCTTCACGAGCCGCAGAAGATTCCAGTCGTCAAGCCACAGTTCTATACACTGGAGACTGACGAACGTAAGGCTGCTAGATAGGAATTGACACAGCTGAATCAGAGATGGAATCGGAGAAGTATCGTTGCGGTAGTCAAGGACAAATGTTGTTTCGGGATTCGACTCTTCACTTAGTTGCAAGCGACGTGTAAATAGCGCGTTTCCCTTCCAGTAAAAAGCCATCGCGTCTTTGCCCGAAGACACAAATGGTTCCTCACAGTCATCAAAGACACTGTAAAACCCGACTCCGAATGCGCCGATCTTGGTTTCGTCCGGATTTCCATCCGCAATACGTTTTAACCTTGCCCAATCCTTCTCGCTGAAAGGAAGGCCATTATTCGAGATCAAGAGACGCTTGAGGGTATGATGGGATATGGTGTGCTTTAACAAGGTAGTCTGATCGGCGCTAGCAGGCAAGGGTACGGTTGTAGAAGGCAAAGTCTCAAACTTGATAGTGACCTTGGTAGCATTCGCGTCAGCTGCGTTCTGGATCATCTCTCGTAGAACGGTCCTGTCCACACTGTGTTAGTACTGTTCTCTCCGAGCCAAGAGCAAGATGGCAACTGTCACTTACCATTTTCCTGAATATCGTGCCAGGACCTTGGATATCAAGCCCCGTGTGTCAACAGTGACAGCCTCTTCATCGTTACCTGAGCCCATCGTCCGCGCCTTCAGCGCGTTGAAATCGATGTTCTTCGCCATGTCGTAAGAATCAAGATGGTCACCGCATGGATTCGCCAAGCCGCTTCAAATAAAATGATTCCAGTGAAGGTGCATGTAATTAGGACGCAAGCGTATTAATCTGTCTCTCTCAAATAATTGGTACTGCCGAGATTACGTGGTCGATAACATGGATACCTTGACAATCGACGAGGATAAGATTGTAACAAGTTGCTTTCGGGTATTTGATCGAATCTAGAATCAAAAAATGCTCAGAACAATAAAAGAGGCAAACAGAATATGGATACAGAACGAAAGACAAAGAATGGCAACAAGCAGTGAATATATGTGAAGCGGTACCTGTCGGTCTGGATGGCGAATGTCCTCCTTATCGGAGACAGCGGAGTTAGCTAACCAAGGTTATCGCTTATCGCCACGTGCAAGTAGTTACATAATCATTATTTTCCCATGACAGGAACACTACGGCGGACCAGGAATACCAAAAGCGCCGTGATTATCGAATCGCAGTGGATCATTATTTGTTACCTTGCTACTATCAGTTGTTGGTGGTTGTTGTTCCTTCAGCCAAATAGTGACCAAAGGTCACTTATTTGTGATCAGGACATTCGGACTGGCACTGATTTTACCTTCATTCTTTGTGCTGTCTACAAAATTTCGAGATTATTTTGTCGTATGATTTTTATGAGCTTGGGTCTCTCCTTGTGGAAGCAGTCCAGAGCATATCGCCGACTGCCTCCCCTCCCGCCTCCTTTCCGATGACAACATGGCCGTGGATCCCCTTTCCCCCATTGCGCCCGCGCGTTTGAGGGCACTGCTACTTCCCGTCGGGAGAATAAAGCGTTCGAGGTTCCTCAGCTTCGCTGCAAGACTACAGGCGGAAAATGTTGTCCGCCTGGGAGATATCAGTCCCAATGCGCGACCCAATCGAAGTAGGCACTGTCGCTTCTTCCGTGAGGAAGAAAGAATACTAGGAGTTTATGACATTGGGTGCAATGATTGACTGATTCTCCTGTTAGATATGTTTTCTCCGCTTGCATTTCCGACTGGAATGATAATATATGACCTTACTTTTTCCGTTCCACCAATATCACATCTAGAGTTGTTCCCATTCGAGATCTTCCGAGAACCATTGGTCGTTATTGCTATAGCAGATGGAGCCGAGCTACCTGGGGAATATGAGGGCGACCGAATGCAACCCGGGCTGGACGAACTGTTGGACGGACTGCGCTTGGTCAAGGAGAAAAACACACGGGCTCTGGTCCACCAGCTGGTGATCTTCGATCGCGAGGGAGTCAGCAAGCTTTCGAGTGGCCCCGACGGTATCATGTGGGTTCCCCGGCCTGAAGCGTCTAAGGTGTCCACTATAAAGACTGCGTTGTGCGATATCACGGCGGTACTGCTTTCTGAGCTTGACGAGTTCGCGAAGACGATTCAGAGCATTCCATTTATTGAGTCTCCCAAGGCCTCATCTTGGGGGCCGCATCGTGGCCCAGACTTGCGCGCAAGGCCTGCCGACAGGCTGATTCACCGGATGACCCTCCCTACGCACCTCCCATCGCACCCCACGGATGGATCAGAGGCTTCTGTGGCTTCCAATAAGAGCTCGCCTGGCCCAAGCGAGCATGAGACACCTACGACCTTTGATGAAATTACACGGTCTATCCAGTTGGCCAATCGCGCAAGTACTGTTGGTAAACCCAACTCCCTGCCAACGTCGAAAGAGCATAGCCGTGATCGAATGTCAGTGAGCGGAATGAGTGCTACTGATCGCACGAAAAACCGGATCAAAGGTCGTACGGGAGTGGTGATTGGGGCCCTCTTTCTCCAGACGGGAAGATGGCCAGACGCTCTGAAAGAGTTGGTAGAAGCAGCGACAAATGCCAGGGCAAGCAGTGATTATGTTTGGCATGCCAAAGCTCTCGAATCCATCCTTCTTTGTCTTCTCATGTTCGCATGGGCTGGCATGGATTTCCAGATACCTCCGGTCTGCTACCCAGTCGCCGATAAATCCTCTAAAGCAATCCAAAGCAGTGCTCTCGAGGTGGGACAGTCTACAACTGGGAACCGCATTATTTCCCTTCAAAATCTGGCGAATCTCTTACCCGACCTTGCGAACAATATCCTTCATCTCTACGATCGTGCCTCCAACATCACAGAGGAGCCGGTGCCGCAGCTTGTCTTTTCGGAGACAGTAATCCGGCTCTCAAGATTGCTGGTAGCCGCGCGAATACGGGATGGCGCTCTGGACGATAATGCTCTGAAGCACATCGTAATGAACGAGCCTTTGCTGCCACTACATCGGCCGGAGCGTCCTCGTGGCTTGATCATCCTCCGCCAGTCAGAGATTGCAAATTTCCTATTCCGTGCTTTACCACTCTCCCATAGCTCAGATCTGCCTGCAACAGATACCATACCGATTATCGTTGGAGTCGTGTCTGTATTGAATACGCTTGATCTACCGCGAAAGAAAGCGTTTATTTTGCGGGAATTTCTTTCAATAATAGTTCCAACTCTTGTTCAGGCCCGCAAAATTGGTGCTGCAGAAGTTGGGATTCATCCTGCCGCTGGGTTGGCGTCGCTCAGTGATACAGCATTTGATATCAACGCTCTTGATGTTGGCTCGGGTAATATGGAGAGTAGTATGCGTGCTCTTTTGGGCCTCATCGGGGAAATATATGGTGTTCAACCATCCTCATGCTATGAGTGGGAGAAGAAACGTTTCTCGACTGCGAGTGGGACGGAATCAATTCCTGAGTTTGACTCTATCACCGCGATTATCGAGCGATCGTTTCGCCATGTGGCTCTGGACAGATATGGTGACCTGAACTTGAAAATAGACGCCCTCAAAGCGTGCATCAACTGCTGCGAGGCCCTGCCTGATTTTACTGGTGTTCTCCGGTTCACATGCGAACTGCTCCAAACCGTTCGAGGAGACCTGATGCTTGCTGAAAATTATTATCAGCCTCCATTCCTGCCGCAAGACGAGCAGGTTCGCCTATTGAACAATATCAAGCGGACAGTCGGCGCTGCTCATAAGCTTGGCGCTTCAGATGTAGAAGCAGAATACTGGGATGACTTCCTCGTGCGCGACGTACGGCTCCTTGCTCTACCTGACCCTAAGAGACCTGTTCGTCGTTCCAAGTCACATCTTGACGCAGTCACGGTCAACGGCGAGAAGCCCTCAAAAGATCCATTCTTATATAACCCATTTTCTAAAACAAGCAGTAAAATCTCCGAGTCGCTCATGATCGCTGGTGAGCAGGCAGCATTCACAGTCACCCTTCAAAATCCCTATGAGTTTGAAATCGAGATTGAGCGGATTCGTCTCCATGGTGAAGGCGTGCCATTAGATGCTGTTGCAGAATGGATAATACTTCCACCACTTTGTCTACAAGACGTGACGGTTATCGGCAGTGCCCCTACAGAGGGGACAGTTGATGTCACCGGCTGTATAGTCAAAGTTCGATATTGCAGAGAACGCAAATTCCCGATATTCAAGGAATTCTGGAAACCAGAGATCGAAAGGAAGTTCAAGCGAACAGGTCTAGCGGCCAAGAAACCATTGACAGATCGCCCACTGTCTTGGAGCTCAACGACTTCGAAAGATGGAAAACAGCAGCCGAAGAAAGGCCCGGAGACGACATCCTGTAAAGTCAAAGTCATCGGCCAACAACCGTCCCTGGTGATTGAATCGATGTCATTGTCGCAATCTGCGATAATGGTGCTGGAAGGAGAAACCCAGTCCTTCAACATCACGCTGCGTAACACGTCAAGATGCCCCCTTGACTTCATCACATTCACGTTCCATGATTCTACTACGAGACAGATTCAGTCCGCGCTGACAAACAAAGACCTATTGCCGGTAGAAGTATACGAGTTGGAGCTGCAGTTATCTATGAAACCAGCCTTGCGTTGGCGCCGACAGGATTCTTCACCAGACGACCTTACCATTGCTGCGGGACAGAGTGCGACATTTTCTCTCGACATCGTTGGCAAACCCGGCTTGCAAGATACGACTGTGCAGATCGATTATTCCCATATCGGGCTTTCCGACGGCCAAGTACCGGAGGCGTTCTACACGCGGCAGTTGTTCATACCGCTTACCGTGACGGTGAATGCCAGCATCGAAGTGGCCCGTTGCGACGTCATACCTTTTAGCAGTGACTTTGCATGGTGGAACAGCCAGGGATTGGAGCTGGACTCTGTCCGAAACAGCACCACTGACAGCGACCCATTTGCCCCAGTGCTATCTCAACTGGGGCGAGGAGCATACGGGCACGACCACTGTATCTTACTACTTGATTTGCGAAATGCCTGGCCGAATCCTTTGTCGGTTTCTTTACAAGTGAGCGAGCAGCCAATAGAAGAGGTTCCTACCGAGGAGCCCGCTCCCAAGGTTGGACAGTACACCATCTCCGGAGACCTTCAGCCGGGTCAGATCTCGCGCTTTGTTCTTGTCCTCCCTCGTGTCTACGTGGACAACCCACATGCTTCGATACCGGCTCTGAATACTGGAATCAGGAGGCAATTCGTCGTGAGCGCAAACAAGCTGACCTTTGAGGCAGAAGCAGCGTCACGGGAGGCTTTCTGGTTCCGGGAGGAACTGCTCAAGAGGGTCTCTGGGGTGTGGAAAGAAACCACCACGACTTCTGGTCACAGGGGAGTTATCGACCTAAGAGGCATACGAATGAACGCGCGGATGGTGGACGCCTTTCGACTCGAAGCCATCGATATCAGCTTTTCCCTGAGCCCCTCCTTTCCGAAACAGAAGGCAGCTACGGTGGAAGGAATTGACGATGTGATGCGGCTTGGCCGCTCAAAGTATAAGGTACACACCGACGAGATGCTCGATCTCACCGTTACCGTCCGAAACCGCTCCTCAAAGCCAATCCATCCGCTTCTCCGGCTCCAACCTAGTCTTCGCCACCAACCTAGCAACGTCGCTCTTGATCTTTCGAGGAGGCTGGCCTGGACCGGCATGCTGCAGCAAGTGCTCCCTATTTTGAACAGCGGAGAAACCACTACTGTCACCATTGGAGTAACCATCTTCTGCCACGGAGAGTACGAAGTTGGTGCAAGCATTGAAGAAGTGCGAAGCCTGAGATCCACGCCTGGGTCAGCGGATGATGCACCCGCACTACACGATGATGAAGCCATCAGAGACACCTTTGGATTAGACGTTACTCGAAGAAGACGCATCTGGCATGCCAGAGAGACATGTGTCATGCATGCTTGTGATTAACAGACACCCTCCTCTACTGTACAGATTTGCGGCCTGCGACCCGGTTTGACGACAGCCATGAACATGTGTATGATTACTCCCCAACTTTGCAATTTTGAATTGTATGACTGAAGTCGCGTCGGCTGCTTGAGCGATTGGCCTCTGACCTGAACATAAATCTTGTGGTCGCATTTTTTGCACGCGGAGTTTCGAAACCTATGCTACGATGCATATGGTTACTTGTTCTATAAACATTGAGTCCACGTTGTACATGCGGCACTCGTGAATGAATATATATAGAGAGAGATATCATCCGTGTCTTCCGTGCGAACTGTAGCTCTCTAGAGATCAGAGTCCATAACGCGAACTCCCCAGCACGCGTTACAATAGGGAATGTAACATGCAGATGTACACGACGGATATCAGATGTTCCCAAGCGGCAAAGTGCTTGGTAGGGTCGAGGGGATCATTATAGATCCTCCAGGTGAGCCCTCCAGGGAGGGGGAGTGAAGCCTTACAATGGCTAGAAGGACTTGATCCCCACAATGGAGCTGGTTCGCGCCCTGCCTTCGTCCTGTCGAGGCCGTGAAATGGTGATAGCAGCAAGGACAAAGCCACGCTGAATCAGGTAGCCATTTCCCAGTCCTGCTTGTCCCTGTCCCTGCTCTCCCTCTCCGTCGACGGCTTGTCCTTCCCCGTAGAGGCGGAGCCCGGCTGATCACCCACAGGGAAGCTGAGATACTTCCAGTCCTCGATCTCCTCGATGATGCACTTGAGTCTGTCGCGGATGCTCTCGACCGCGTAGGTCCCCAGGATCAATCTCAGCGGAGGATAGGAGCAATGCCCCAGCTGCCAGACTAGGTACGCCGCCTTGACGGCACTGGCAGGCTGCTTATCGCCCAGCCACATCAGCATGCGCTTCGCATGTGCCGCCGGCGCCGTGGGGCTGTTGTATGGCTCGCTGGGCTGCTTGACGA